>CAWUFW010006011.1:600000-1072500 GCA_963921515.1 Calotriton arnoldi
GCACGAGATTGTGGGAAAGCCTCACACCCGTCCCTGGAGAGGTGGGCCAATCTATGAGATCACTGTATTGCTTTGGAGCTTCCCATTTACAAATCTAGGGGCTGCCCAAAAAAGCACACCAAGATATAGGCCAACTGGCAGGACCACAGGTGGATTGTTGTCAGGGGCAGTGAGAGGTCCCAACTTTTGGAAACACAAGATCGTCCTGATTGATGGAAATACTAAAGCATATGTTGCTCCTGTATGATTGATGCAATGGATTTGATGGCCTGTTGATAGTGGCAGGTGGAATGTCTACTCAGTAGAAATATTTTTGTAAGAATGGGCAAATAAATGCCAAAAAATACCAAATATTTAACATTAAAATGCATGTTGGTGTTGTCACGTGATTTGACGGTGAGCCTGCCATCTTCGAAATGGCTCTGTTAGGATGTCTTATCTTTGAATTGCATTACTCTAAGATGTTGTAGCAGCCTGGGGGTGGGAGTTTTGGAATGATTGTGGTAGCTTAGCATTGAATGGCAGATAACTGATCTCCAAGGAGGGACTGGTTTTAAGACACATTATTTTTTCCAGAGAAAGCTCACAATATTCATAAACGTGGGTACAATTTAGAATCTGCAACACCACAAATCATTTACGTTTTGTGACTGACGGGCCTAAAACAGATAGAATCTGCACTTTGATGGTGATGGTTGTACAGAAGACAACGAAAATACAGGGAAATTGCAAACTGCTTTCAAGGTTTCAACTAAAAACAGAGTACAGTGCATACTATGCCTTAATATGTAAAACACTGACTTATCCATTGGCGCAGTAATGTGGGCAGACCTTGGTCGATTCTGCCAATGTCTGCTCAAATTTCAAATTCTCTCTCTGTTCTGCTGAGCAAGGCTCTTAGACCAAGAGACATATCATATTCTGTTGATTGCCAGCAAAACTGAGGAGCTGCAATGCCTCTCTTCAAGGTTTCGTGAGAAAGGGTCTGCAGAAGTAGTGAAGGGGGAATGAAAGGTGTAGAAATGATTAGCTGGCGAAATATCAGCCAATCACAGACTTAAATTCTGCGTACTTTGCGAAGATGACTGAGACGACTCGATGATAACAGATGTTGAGTGGAGTATATAGCAAGAATTGCAAGTGTACAGTTGTGAAGAGCATCTTTACATTCCTGGCCTTTGCCACATAATTATGAATTTACTGCAGCAGTCACATATTCTACCACTCCTTGAATAATTTGCAAATTTTCCCACTAAAGAATGTTTCTAACTCAAACCAATCAATGGTTACTTAAAAAGCACGACACGTGGTACGGTGTAGGAGCAGGTCCTTTGCAAAGTTTAATTTGCCACCTGTCAGTTGCAGATTCAGGTGTTAAACGTTTATTAAGCAGGTAAACCTTTAGCCCATACAATATTAATGTGTGTTAAAATGAAGTTGCAATGAAACACTACAGCCATGGATGTGCTGTATTATACTTCATAATGTGCCTTGTCTTGCTGCCTAATTTGGCCCCCTATTGCCATATAATTCCAGTGGCCCTGGTTACTGTATATTCCTAACTCCAATAATGGGGATGCCCATGAGTACCCTGGGAATCTGAAATATTTTCAGCTTGCCAGGAGATATTCTCAATGAAGTTCAGAAATCTACTTAAAACACTTATAAACATTTATGACTTTTAGGCTTGCTGTGTTGTAGGGCAGGAGTTGGAAACTGGCTTTAGGAGGCAGTCACTGCTGTAGGTAAAATAAACTGGAGTCACGGTGTACAAGTGCCTTGAGATAGTGTGATGTAGTGCCAATACATGGTACAGATGAGGTGAGGTAGAGTCATGGTGCTTTAAGTGTAGTTAGCTGGAGTCACTGGCAAACAGTGGTTTGAGGTAGACGGGTCTGTGCAAGTAAGGTTACTGGATAAATACGAAGAGAGATTGTATCATAGTGCTTGGGCTTAGTAAGCTACACAGACAAGGCTAGCAGAGGCAAAGCTGTATGTCTATTGGTGAGGAGGAATAATGTGCGAAAGACGAGGAAGTCAGATCGCATAACCGCATAAAGATGGGGAACTCACATACAGAAGAGCCTTGGAATGGAGTCATATGGTACTGCCAACATGGAGACAAACTCCTAACTAAAGCTGGAATGCCACAGAAATGATGCCAGAGAAACAACGCTTTACACTGATAATGAGCCTCAATTTCTTTTTTTTACTTTGCACCATTGCACAGCAGTGTAATGTCAAACTATTTACCTCTGTCTTTGGCCTGTGTCTGCATATCCTGCTAAACCACCAGTCGAGTCATATCTCTTTAACCCATCGGCCTTCCTTCCTAAAACATGGAAATGAAAATATAGGATGTTACCCAGGAGGCACACAACTGTGATCTCAGCTGTACAACTATGCATTAGAGAATACAACCACAGACCTGCGTTATGAGATAGAGATTAAAGCAAATGCATTTCATAGAGCTCATTGTAGCATTGAATAAACCTGTACACAAAATACAGTCGGATTGAAAGCATAGCCAACGTTTAAAAATACAACATAAAAACTGTGTAATCCTGATATTTCTTGGAAAACATCCTTATTTAATCCAGCTTTTGAAACTGTTCATATTTACAATAAGGAGGGAAATTGAGCACATTAAATATTCTGGAAAAGATTTAAGGAGCTCAGAATTTGCGATTATGTGATGAACACGTGACTCATGATCTTGTTGCTCTGTGGCTCACAGTCTCTACAGGGCATCGCCATCTTTAACACTAATCCCCTAATAAAACCTCCTTATTAGATTAGTAGCATCAAAATACAGTACATTACCTACTTGAAAACAAATTTTTCTGAAACTGACTCACAAATAAAAAGAGGGCCAACAGCTGAAAAGTCAGAAGCACGGTGCCCGCATAATATAGCCTTTTAACCCAACGTAGCGGGCTATTCCGTCCATTAAAGTCCCGTTACAGCGTTCAGCGAGGGCATTTAACAAGGGAGCGGGACTTTAATGCCGGTATAGCCCAGCTACGGAGGGCTCTAAGGCTATTAGAACATTCCGCCCCTAGAGGGCAGAATGTTCTAACAAATAAAACAAAGGCCTCATGGTGCCAGAGACGATTGAAATCCCCTCGGGCTCCGTGAGACCTTTGTTCACAGCAACAGCTGTGAACAAACATCAGAATGTTGATGCTCCGGGTTTCTACCAGGCATTAGAAGCCCTGAGCACTCCATTGTTTTTAAGGAGCTCCCAACATTCCAATGTTCTATTAGACACTGAGCTAAGCAGCGTTTCACAGTGGATGGGGGACAGCCAGGAGAAAATGGTGGACAATGTACAGATTATTTCATGAAGACTTAAAAAGACACCTTTCCAAAACAATTAAATTTATTACGTAGGAAACTGAGGCCAAGATGATACACAGCATGAGGTTGTTCTCCTGAGAATACAAATAATTAATTTAGAATGACCAAGAGAGGCCAAGCAAAATTCACGTCCTGAAAGCAGGCAGCTGGTGGTAGACAGAGTGTTTTGACAGCAGTTAGTAATTTGCTTTAGGACTGGGCTCTGATCCAGTCCAACGTCCGCTATTGACCTCTGTGTGGTCTTGCCCAAATAACTTCTCTTTGGTTCTTTGCCTGCCTGACTTTTTGAATACATCAATATTGTGTTTCATTATGAGCAAGCTTAAGCATCTTACGCAGTGCATAACCTCAGTATGGAAAACTAATCCTGATAGTACATGCACTGCATATTAAATCAATTTACATTTACAAATCATATCATCAAGTATGGATATACAGTTTTACATTATCAACCTGATACAAGAATCATACCAGACCATGCAGAAGTTGCAAATTTTATTTATAACCTTAGCTCACATACAGGCAATAATTGCTCTTACTCCGCTTGGGGGACTTCCGTTGGACACTTGACAGCAGTTAATGACCTTAAACTTCTGTGTTTCTGTGCCACTAACTAACTGTGCATCTGGCTAATAATAATGTCAAAATATCTAAATTACACACGTACTAGGTGCTATTTATTACACACATTAGAGAAAGTGAGAAAACAGAGGAAAGGAAGGAAAGAGAAAGACAAAAATATAACAGGGGGATAAAATGCTAAATTACATCCTTTATTTTAAAAAAGAATTATTCATTAAATAAATCTGTTATGTACTTTACATTTCTTAAATTTCAGTGTGCACAACTAACATTAAACTTTGCTTCAATATGCAATTCATCTTAAGGTTCTGAACAATCGCTGCACAGAGCAAAAGACCCAAATCCATAGTGAAATATATGCATTATCAATTCTTAATAAAGGATTTTCCAAATATATCACTTTTCTTTAGTTTGCCACTTCACGTTTTGTTAGTTGGGATAATCAGTTTGCTGTAATATGTTTTAATACCTGATCAGACAACCAATATAGAGAACCTTCAAATCAATTGCCTAATTCAAACCAGAATTAACCGATTAAAGTATTTTGGGGCTGGTGGCAGCACATAATGTTGGGGATCAGAGAGCATGCAAGCCTGCATAGATGGGCTGAGTGGCAATAAAAAAAAAGAGAGATTAAGGAAAACATTGATTATAAACTCCGAATAGGATGCATGTATGAAACAGACTGGAAACCAAAACATTTTCATCCCTTTTAACAGGCAGACAGTTCCCATTGATCGTTTGAAATTACTTTTCTGCATGTATGACCGACAGAACAAGATGTTAATTTAATCAACTGGATTGTATGGTGTGTTTTGGGAATAAATTTCACCCATAACTAAAACTGGCAAGAGTAACATACAGAAAGCATATTACCCAAAATCATATCATCAACACATATAGACCAGATTAGGAGACAACTCTAAAATCTAGACGTTTCTGTGTTGAAAGGATGTATGGAAGACCCAGAATTCTGGAATGAACTGATGCACAGACAAGGCTCCTATTTATGGTCTGGTACTCAAAGTGTATCTTTTGAACAACTACATCAAAGGAGAATGATTATTCTGCTAGGGCATCTACAAAGCTTCCAATGCAAGTTAGAAACAAGACCAGCGGTGGCCGGCGCAGGTAAGCGTGGTCTGGTGGGCGGGGTGGGAGAAGGGAAGACTACAAACGACAGAATAAATAAATAAAACCTACTCCGTCTGTTGACTTAACTCCTGCCCCGCTCCACCGCCCCACCGCGCTTACCTGCACTGGCAGCGACTGAACAAGACCTTATATTTTATCTGAGTTAGTACTTTAGTTTCAGATAGCACAGCTCGGAAACAGATTGCGGCAAAGCTTGTTCACTGTTTCCTAGCAGTGCTATATGAAAATAAAGCATTAAGTAAGAGAAATATCTGGTTAAATGAATTTACTTTACGCACTGGAGGGTCATAAAACAGGCGCTCAACTGTGCGTTGAGACAGCAAAGCCCATCATGATACGATCCCGGGTGTAAATGAGATACATCTTTCAGGCAAATTAGGAGTGACTGGCATTTCACTCTGGGGGTTTGCAACTGGCATCAAGTCTCTAAAATCAGGTCTTTTAAAAAAGGATTATAAAGTGGGCTATATTGTTAATGTTACTATTTATTTGACCAGTGATAGCTGGGAAACTTTAAAAATGGTGCGGCTTAACTATTGGCTCTAAATTCTTCCGAATGAGTGAACGTGACTTCCCGGGGCAGGGAGAAATAGTGTGGCCGGTTTTCAAGCCTTGCAATACAATTTTCAGGTAAACTGGCTATAAAGACATTGGTTTGACTTCTTGTTCAAGTAATTCAGGTGGGAAATTTGATCTGGGCTTCTGGTATTTTTAAGAAGCATTTTGCATGTTTATTCAATTTTGCTGTATGTACCATGCAACTCTTCCAAGCAGATCCTCAGTCATATATTATGAGTGACAATCTACTTTCAAAGGACATCAAGATACACAAACATGATGTCAGTCAGTAAACCACATATATCCCTCGGGTAGAAAGAAGTGATAGGCGCAGGCATCAGAGCTTCTGCTCAGATTACAGAGACTTTACAGGTTCAGATAGATATATCCAAAATGTTCCACCAAACTGACTGGCTTTGGTCATAGACTGCAGGAGTAATAATGAACAAGTTACTTAGTTTCGGTAACGATATATCTGTAACAAACATTAGTAGTGATAGATTCCTTACCTTAGAATATCCCCAGGCGTCAGACTGGATCCGGAAAGTTTTCGTCAGCAGTACCCCTGCGCGTCGGTAGGTAGCGTCGTACGGCTCCGCGTCCGTCGTTGGCGTCGTGGTCGCCGAGATTATGTTGCGGGCGCTACTTAGACGCCGCCCATGCGCGCTGACGTCAGTTCTGTACACGACTTTCCGTGCCAGGAACGCAGAGCCATGCAAGATACTGACCACTGGTGCATTGAAACTAGGGCCCTGAAAGGGATGACCTTAACCCTAGAAATCAGTTCGCAGAACGGGGAGGATGGGTGGGGCGGTAAGGAATCTATCACTCCTAATGTTTCTTACAGATATATCGTTACCGAAGGGAAGTAACTTGTTCATCTGAAAGAAACACATAGTGATAGATTCCTTACCTTAGAATAGATACCCCAGCAATACCAACCCCGGTGGTGGGTCTGCGAACTAAGATCACACCAGAAAATCGCGGAGAACAGAACGGCCGAAGAAGCCGTCTCTCCGGACTTGGCTATCCAGGCAAAAATGCTTGGTAAACGTGTGCAGCGAGGCCCACGTGGCTGCCTGACAGATGTCTTGCAGGGGGACGCCGCGTCCCAATGCAGTAGTGGCTGCAGTAGCTCTGGTGGAGTGAGCACGCAGCCCCACTAGAGGTTCTTTTTTAGCCAAAGAGTAACAGGCTTTGATGCACAAGACAACCCAGCGGGAGATAGTTCTCTTGTGTACCGCCCGACCTTTCTTGGTGCCAACGTAGCCAACAAAGAGCTGGTCATCCTCCCGGAACTGCTGTGTGCTGTTGAGATAAACTGAGAGCGCACGTTTTGGGTCCAGACGGTGGAGCCTCTCTTCCTCTCTGGAAGGATGCGGAGGCGGAAAGAAGGTGGGCAAGGTAATAGTGTGCCCAATGTGAAAGGCCGTAACCACTTTTGGCAAAAAGGAAGGACTGGGCCTGAGCACAACCTTGTCCGGATGGACTGAAAGGAAAGGAGGCTTACAAGAAAGAGCCTGGTGCTCACTCACCCGCCTAGCGGAGGTGATGGCCACCAGGAAGGCAGTCTTTAATGTTAAAAGACGAAGAGGACAGTTGTGAAGGGGCTCAAAGGGAGCGCACATCAAGTATGTAAGAACCAGATTCAAGTCCCACTGAGGCATCACGAAAGGAATAGGAGGAAAAAGGTGTGTAATGCCTTTGAGAAATCTATTTACAACAGGGGACTTGAAAAGAGAGGGCTGATCAGGTAGCCTGAGAAAGGCAGAAATTGCAGAAAGGTAGCCCTTGATAGTGCCCAGAGCAGAGCCCTGCCGGGCCAAAGAGAGAAGGAACAGTAGGACCTCAGAAAGAGGGGCAGAAAGGGGATCCACAGCCTTTGCTGTGCACCATGTCACAAACTTGTTCCACCTGCAGGCGTATACCACTTTAGTAGAGGGACACCTGGCTGTCAGAATAACGTCACAAACTTCAGGAGGCAAGTCGAAAGGAATCAACTGCCGCCGCTCAATCTCCACGCAAAGAGGTGGAGGCTGGACAGGTTCGGGTGGAGGACCGTCCCCTGCTGCTGCCACAGAAGATCCTCCCGAAGAGGCAGTCTGATCGGAGGATCGATGCTCATACTGAGTAGCTCGGGATACCATACTGTTCGAGCCCAGTCCGGAGCCACAAGAATGACTTGGGCCCGGTCGCGCCTGATCTTCTTCAGCACTCTGGGCAGAAGTGGTATAGGCGGAAAGGCGTACAACAGACCGCAACTCCACTCGCGACGAAAAGCGTCGCCGAGCGAGTGACGCCTTGGAAATTCCAACGCATAGAACTGCTGACATTGCGCGTTCTCTTCGGTGGCGAATATATCTAACCAAGGCTCTCCCCACTGCTGAAAGAGACCTTGCACCACCTCCGAGTGAAGACGCCATTCGTGATCGAGCATGCACCTGCGGCTGAGTTCGTCCGCCCTGGCGTTCAGAGAACCTGCCAGGTGTTGAACCACCAGGGACATGCCCTGATGTTCCAATCATGTGCAGAGACGCAGAGCCTCCTGACAGAGGGTCCACGACCCCGCCCCGCCTTGTTTGTTGCAGTACCACATGGCGGTGGTGTTGTCTGTGAACACCTGCACTACTCTCCCCTTGACAGAGGGAAGGAATGCCTTCAGTGCAAGCCGGATCGCCCGCAGCTCCAGAAGGTTGATATGGAGCCGGGACTCCGCCGGAGACCAGAGGCCTCTGATCTCCGCCTCTACCATGTGGCCACCCCATCCCAGGAGGGACGCATCCGTCACCACTGTAAACTCCGGTTGGGGAAGGGAGAGGGATCTGCCATCGACCCAATGCCGGTTCGTGAGCCACCACTGCAACTGTGGTGCAGTGCCTCCGAGATCTGGACGTGATCGGACAGGTTCCCCTGATGCTGCGCCCACTGGAACTTCAGGTCCCACTGCAGAGCCCGCATATGCCATCTGGCATGATTCACCAGCAGGATGCAGGAGGCCATGAACGGCTGAAAGATGGGAATCAGAGCCCGAATATCCCGGACTTGCTGCTCGGGAGGATAGACCCGAAACTGCGCCGTGTCCAGAACCGCTCCGATAAAGAGGAGCTTCTGAGAGGTTAATCAGGTGCGACTTCGGCACGTTCATGGAGAACCCCAGCAAGTGCAGGAGGTCGGCCGTAGTCTGGAGGTGGGAGACGACTGCCTGGGGCGAGCCCGCCTTCAACAACCAGTCATCGAGATAGGGGAAGACTGAAACCCCTGATCTGTGCAGATGAGTTGCGACCACCGCCTTCACCTTGGTGAACACCCGAGGGGCGCTGGTAAGGCCAAAGGGGAGCACAGTGAACTGAAAGTGCTCGTGGCCTACCGTGAACCGTAGGTAACGCCGGTGGGCTCGCAGGACGGGGATGTGGAAATAGGCGTCCTGCAAGTCCAGCGCCACCATCCAGTCTTGTGGGTCGAGAGCAGACAAGACCTGAGCTAGAGTGAGCATCTTGAACTTCTCTTTGCGGAGGAAGTGATTGACGTTCCAGAGGTCTAAGATAGGACGCAGGCCTTTGTCCTTCTTGGGCACCAGAAGGTAGTGGGAATAGCAACCACGACCTACTTCTGGCGTCGAACGCGCTCGATGGCCCCCTTGGCCAAGAGGGCCGCAACTTCCTGCTGAAGAAGCACCAAGTGATCCCCCGACATGCGGTGGTACTGAGGTGGCCTGGCTGGAGGGGTAGTCTCGAAAAGGGAGGGAGTAGCCCCTCCGGACTATCTCTAAAACCCACCTGTCCGAAGTGATGGTGCGCCAGTGGGGGAGGTGATGGTGAAGCCTGCTGCCCACTGGCATTTGATGGGCCTGAAAGTTCGGACTAGGAAGGTTTGGAGGCAGTGGTGGCCGGGGTGGTGGTGGACTGACCCGCCCGCTGGCCCCTTGGTCCGCCACGGCGGAACCCGCGGCCGCGCTGGGATGATTGCTGTGCCGGCCTGTGGCTCTGTTGCGAACGCTGCGGGGCGCCCCTTCCTGTGCCACGAAAGGAGCGAAAAGCGGAAGGCGGAGGAGGGCGGACTGCCGAGAGTCCCAAGGACTGTCCGCTTTGTCGCCGAAAAGGCGGCGGCCATCAAAGGGCATGTCCATAAGGGTGTTTTGGACATCCCCCGAAAATCCAGTGGTCCTCAACCAGGCGTGACGGCGAACCGCCACCGTCGTTGTAATCGATCTGCCCAGTGAGTCGGCGGTGTCTAGGCCACAACGAATCATGAACTTTGCTGCGTCTCTCCCCTCTGCAACAGCCTGGGAGAGAGCAGGCCGGGCCTCCTCCGGACACTGGGGCAGCACGTTCGCCACCGTATCCCACAGAGAGTGGGAATAACGGCCCAAGAGGCATGCGGTGTTCACGGACCGCAGCGCAGAGCTGGTGGAAGAAAAAATCTTCTTCCCAAACTGATCCAGCTTCTTGGATTCCCTATCCGGTGGTGCGGAAGGGAAGGCGGTTGGGGAAGCAGAGGCTTGGACAACCAAGCTCTCGGGGTTGGGGTGGGGTGTTGGGAGAGGAAAATGGGGTCACCCGGAGCCGGGCGATGGCGTCGGGCCACGTTCCTATCCACAGGAGCCCCTGTGGTGGGCCTGGACCAAGTGCCCAAAAGAACGTCAGAAAGGGCTTCATTGAAAGGAAGCAGCGGCTCCGCAGAAGTAGCTGCTGGCTGAAACACCTCTGTCAGGAGGTTAGTCCTGACGGCCACAGTAGGGAGCTCGAGGTGTAGGGCCTCGGCCGCCCTACGCAACACCACAGCATAACTAGCACCCTCCTCCGTAGCCACGGTAGGAGGAGACAGCATGCCAAGGTCTGGTGAGGTAGCCAGACCACTGGTGTCCCCCAATTCCTCAGCCCACTCCTGTTCAGACTCGCAGGCAGCAGCGAGAGGGTCCTCAGACCCCTCCCAGTCCTCCCCTTGCTCCTCAGGCTGTTCAACAGGTCTAAAATAAGGAGCAGGGACATGGGGATAGAAATCCCCAAGCAACGTCAAGAACGGCATCGATCGATGCCGACTCGACGCCGCGTACACTTCGGGGCTGAAACTGAGGTCAACGTCGTCCCGAGGAGCTGGCGGCGTCAGAACTGGTGCCGGTGGAGTCGACGTCGGTGGAGGTGTAACAAGGTCAACCGGCGTCGACCGGGATCCAGGCCTGGATCCAAGGGTGTCCTGCGGCGCTGGGGCCGGAGCAGACAGCGATGCCGGGGCCGGAGCCGCCGGCGAGGAAACGCGAGGACACCCATGCGGGACCGTGGGGCCCGAAGGCACACCGGCGGGACCTGACGGCCCAAAGAGGCGAGCCATGGCCGATAGGAACTCCTGTATTTGGGCCCGAGTCGCCGACGACCCCGGGAAGGGCGGGTAGTCGGGCGTGACTGCATAGGCTCCGCCGGAGCCGCGGGTGTGGCACCACCCGCACCCTCAGCCGCGTCGCGCGACCGGTGAGGGGAAGTCGAAGAACGATGGCGTTTCTTCGACTTCTTGTGCTTCGTCTTACCTGACCCCGAGTGCGAAGACTTGGATCCCGAAGACCGAAGACCTCCCTCTGGACCGGGCCTTCGAACGGCGCGGAGCCGACTGCCGGGCTTCCAGCAACTTTCGGGACCGCTCCCGCAAAGTCTTCGGCGCCATGGCCCGGTAGTCGGGGCACGACTTGGGGTCGTGGTCGCGCCCCAGACAGAAAAGACACACACGGTGCGGGTCCGTCACCGACATCATGCGGTGACAATCCCCGCAGGACTTGAAACCGGGCATCCTACTGCACCAGGAGTCGATGACTCGAAGAAAAATAGAGACAAAAAGCTTCAAAAAAGTCAGTCAAAAATTGACTGGGGGTTCCTGCTCTTCCCGGAACTGCGCTTGCTGGCGCGGAAAAAGAAAGAACTGATGTCAGCGCGCGTGGGCGTCGTCTAAGTAGCACCCGCGATGTCATCTCAGCGACCACGACGCCAACGATGGACGCGGAGCCGCACATCGCCACCTACCGACGCGCAGGGGTACTGCTGACGAAAACTTTTCGGATCCAGTCTGACGCCTGGGGATATTCTAAGGTAAGGAATCTATCACTATGTGTTTCTTTCAGATATTGTCAGATAAGCTTTAACAAATCTAGAAGATTCCTCCATCCAAGTTATGAAATGACACCAAGGAAACAAAAGCAACAGTAAATGACATCTCCTTTTATACACCATCTATTTTGTATAGTATCATCTTTCATCTTTTATCTTTAGTGTGTTTGCTGAACTTTGTGTCTCGTTTCACCCTTTTCCTGCATTTTTGAACCCCTTTTGTAGCTCCATCCTTTCCCTGAAGTTACTTTTGATCTCTTTTCTGTCCCATTTTTAAAAAATATTTTTCTTTATTTCTTTGGTCGTCATTCTTTCACTTACACAACTATCACATATAGGGCAGCTGATTAGAGCTTCAGCATATCTAGATGTTCAGCAGTCTATGAGAGGCATAGTGGGAGCGGAGATCTTGGGGCAGGAGCCTAAGGGGCATGTCTGGATTTCACATCTGGTCAGTATTTGCCACCTTTGTCTAAATACCTATGTCCACCCACCCCCTTTGCCCTCCCCAAGGCCTTGTTTGCAATCCCTCTGTCCAGAAAATGAGACATATTATATACACTCAATCATGCACATGCAACCTTTAATTTAAACACACAGACACAGACAGACTCCCTGCACAAACATCCATACACACGCAGGCATGTTACTCCCTTTCCCCAAATGTTCCTTCCTGCTGTCTCAGACTTTTAGTTACACTGCATGAAAAGTGGATGGAAAACAGTGGGACACAACACTCAACACCCTAACTGGTCTGCTACCATTGTGGATGGTGTTACAGAGGCAAACTCAGTCATGGTGCTTGTAGTAATTCTGTCTAGGCCGGGATGCCTTGGTCACATAGGCATAGGGAATTGGAATAGGTATGTCCTTGCTTGGATTGTACATATTTCTGCTAATAATAATCTTCAGTGGTTGTGGATTGTGAACTTATTGTGGTGACATCACAAAACGTTCAGTTGTAAAATCACTTATTGATTTCAGCACACTGCTGCTCTGCGACTGCTGCCTTTTGGTTCTTTGTCTGTGATCTGCCCAAGTATGAGTAATGTGCCACATATGGTTATGCTTAGCTAAAGATCTGAGGCGTGTCTCAGGCTGGACAGTCTTCCATGATACAGTGCAGGTGGCAACATCTGCCTTTTGCGTATTCTGAAATAAAAACTTTCATAACAAAGACCCATGCTGCAAACCGAGATGAGCCCATAGCCATTGTGCAGAAGCAGTCTGCTCCCGATGACCCGCAGGAAGTACTAATGTGCAACACTAATTGTGGTAGCTTTGCCACCAAATGACGGCTTGCATCATCTTGGAGAATGGTTGCAGAAGAGGGCATACAAACCACTGGGTTATAGCATTAGAGTACAACTGCCAAGTGAATTTGTTCCATTTCTGTGGGTGGGTCTTTGTGAATTATTGTCTTCTAGCTCTGTTCAGCTCGAAGTTCCTCATAGTGGTGCGAAATCTCACTTTTCTCCTGACGCTAGCAAAAGGAACATAGTCAAGGTAGTAATTATCATAAAGATAGATTTGAGTAGATCCTGGTCGTGGGTCTGTAAGGTCCACATTGTGAGCTGCACCAAAAACTGTTCACTTCCTTTTTTAATTTTCCCTGTTTTGGCTCGTCGATGACAGCTCAGTAACCTTCTTTTATTCAGTTTACTAGACTTTTCAGTCCACATAAACAATACAAAAAAGAAATACAAAAAGGGAAAAAATAAGAACAAGACAATCATTTAAAGGAAACAATTATGCACTTGTTCCCTTTTTCCCGCTCCGTCAAAGCGTAACGGTTTTTCTAGGACTCTCAATTTCTTTGTAGGTTAACATTGTTACAGTCGATTTGTAATTGTAGCAGTGCGATGGCTACGCAAAAAAAGTCAGGGCTCAAACCTTGTAGGGAATGTGGGGGACATATGTCCATCATGGACCCCCATGATGATTGCCTTTGGTGCCTGTCGGACCACGACGTCCAGGGATGCTCTTCATGTCGCCGGATGCACCCGAAGGCCCTCAAGGAGCGGGAAGCAAAACTGTTCATGGCTCGAGCGAAGAAGCAGAAGAGGAGTCGGAAGAGGACAAAGTCAAGGTTGAAGTCACCGACTCCACACACCTCGAAGTCATCGAGGAAACATAAGAAGAAATCGACGTCATAGCTCCAAGCGTCACTCTTCTAAAGACAGGTCGCCAAAGTCGGGGTCCCCTCTCTACGGCGTTATAGGAAGTTTGACATCTCACCTTCCCCTTCACTGCAGGTGACTCCGGTGCATTCTCCAACTCTGAGGGACTCTCTGACGCCCAGGGAAGCGAGCCCTTCACCTCTGACCACTCCGCCCCTGGCTCCGGCGTCTCCGACGCCGCAGCCAGAGCCAGCGCCAGCCTTTTGACTTCGGACGGTTCCAGATCAGGCGGTTCCTGATCCAGATCCACCTTTTCCTGTTCCAGGTGCGGATCCTTCGCATTTTTTAAATGCAATGTATGGCATGTTTGTCAGGGCGGTTAGCTCATCCGGTGCGCCTGGTGGCCCCTTTAATATGGGCGTACCCCATCATTACGCCCAGGCACCCTATATGCCTTTTATGCCAATGACTCCAAATTGGCCTCTCCCAATGCCGAGATTCTCGACGCCGATCCCATCCCAGGAAAGGATGGACTATTCTCCGGCCCCGTCGGGCTCTGGTCCAGCGCCGTCCTGACTTCATGCAGCGCCTCCAACCGCTCCTGAAGGGTCTCCATCAACGCCAGCTCCAAAGTCACTGGCGCCGCATCTGGCGCCGCCGATACCAAAGATACGATCGAGGAGGGAGGCTCAGAGGCTTCTGGAAGAGGAGGAATTCCAGGAGCAACAGGATGAAGCAGAGGAAGGGGCGATAGTGAATCCCATGGAAGTTTTTGAAGGGCTCCAGGAAGCTAGTGGGCCGGACACATCGCCAGAGTGGGAGCGCTCCTCTCCCAAAGCTCTTCCTTCTCAGGAGGTTTCTTCCTATCATACAGTTAGAAGGAAGGCTGCTGAACCTCTGGATTTACAGTTGCCCACTGCAGAGGTTAAATCAAATATTTTGACGAGGGTTCTTCACTCCCCTTCATCAGTGGTGGAACCTTTGCTTCCGTTCAATGAAGCTTTGACGGAACCCATCTTGGAAGTTTGGCAGAAGCCTGTGTCTGCCCCAGTTGTACCAGAACGGTAGCAAGGCGATACAAAGTTATGCCTGGGGATCCGGCTTTTTTGTTAACACACCCTTCACCTGAGAGCTTGGTAGGTCAAGCTTCATGTTCCTCGAAATAATCCTCAGGTTCCTTTCCCTCCACTCCGGGGATAGGGATTCAAAAAAGCTAGAACAGTTGGCTATAAAGGTCTTTTCAATGGCCAGTATGGCTTTGAAGTCCACTAACGCCATGTGCCTGTTAGGACGCTACGTCCATGCGTTTAAGGACTCAGCTAAGGATGTGATTCCTAAACTGCCAGAGGATGTCCAGGGCCACTTCGCGGCGGTGCTGTCGGACACTCAAGCTGCAGCCCGTCAGGTGATTCACTCCGGGCTTGATACGGCTGACTCCGTTGCTAGGGTGATGGGCTCATCGGTGGCAACTAGGAGGCATGCCTGGCTGAGAGGATCAGGATTCTCTCCAGATGTTAAAACCACACTGTTGGATCTTCCCTTTGATGGCTCTAGACTCTTTGGGACCAAGGCGGACTCTGCTCTACAACGTTTTAAAGATAGTCGAGCTACTGCTAGATCTTTAGGTTTGCAGTCCCAGCCTAGGGGTTTCTTGGGACCTCTTTTGGCCACATATGGTACTGCACACTGCAATATAGGTAGGTAAAAAGCAATGGCATTTATAATGCCAATAACTCAAACTCTAACAAATGCGAAACCTATTGCATTTTGAATGCTTGTTCATTTAGTTGGCAGGTCTGTTTGCCTCAGCCACTGAGCTCAGAGATAACAGCCAGAACTGAATCCAAAGGGCTTCAAGTACAGTGCAGTTGTGGAGGCCTAATGCGGTCTTTCAATATTTTGCCTCAAGTGACGAAGTTAAAAACAGACTCAGATTGAGGCTGGGTGGCAGGAGGGGGCTAACACCACCATTTTACATTTGTATGCCATGATTGACAAGATAGTAGAAGCATCTTTGTATGTCTTATTAAACTTGGCAGGTGCACTCATTGTGGATAGCGTGTTAAAACAGCACATTACCAGGTGTGTCAATTAAGAGAGATTATCTGTGAATTACATTCCAATATGTTTATATATATATTTTAACAGCAAGTTACCGCCTTCTGATAATGTGTCATAAGAATGGAGCACTACTCTGAATAAACACTAGCCCTTGGGGCTTGGCTACATTAATACTTGTTTAATTTCGTAATAAGTACCCAATCATGCTGCAGCTGTTATCCTTTCCAAATTATATATAAAATACCTAAGTCGCCAGCATATTATAAAACATTGATATGAGACTCAAAGACTTCTGGGGGCACCCCTGGCTGACTGACTGACTGGGTGGATATTCCGACCCTTTGGTGATCTCTTCAGCAGACCTCACTCAGCCCTGGTGTGTGTATGTATGTTTGGAGCTGGCCCTTGTGGTGGAGGTGACGACAATGCCAAGGACATGCTTCGAGGGGGCACTGATGACAAGGGATACAGATAGAAGCAATGCCCCTAATCATGACACAATTAATCTCTTTCATTCTGAGGTGAGAAGGTGCTTGTAGAGGAGATCCCTGCCAATGCAGTATCATCACAACTGCATGAAGCTTGTACCATAGCTCTGATAAAATGCTCCCCCTTTCCGACTGCCCCCCATAGAAAAAAAGATCTATTCTCAAGCGAACATGACCTGCCTCTCTGTGCTGCTAAAAGTGTAGAGTTCTGTCAAAATGTTGCTTTTAGGATCACGTTTTTCTCTTCCTCCAACAATAGACGTCTAGTACTCTATAGAATAGCTTTGAGTAAAAAGTACTTTTGGAAAAACAACTCAGTTTTAGCCCCAGTCTCAATTACAATCTCAGCCTCGGTGTCTTTGGAACGTATTATTTAGAAGCCAAAAATGTGCTTCTCTTACTTAACACAGATACCATAGGCAATAGATAATCACGCCTTAAGTGAACCATCGCTTCACTGTTACAGTTTACGCTTAAACAGTTGTTGCACGAGTCACTACAGTGGCTTATTAAAATGTACTCATTAAAGTAAATGTTTCCTCGGATACAGTTTCATTCTAAGTGTATAGCCACACAAGAAATGTGTTTTTTTTTTATCACTATGTAAAATGGGGAGAAAGAAAAAACATCCTTTGCAATCCTTTTTTTAGTAATAAAATGAAAGATTTGAAGGAGCAGGGAAACTAAATATTCCACTCCCTACTTTCACCTTGCCTGCAAAAATAAACCAGCACCCCACACAACCTCCCCAAGAAGCTTCCCCCACACTGGTGACCAGCTTGAGCAACTTCAGCATTTCAAAGACTAACTCGAATGTGAACACTAATCTTGGATCTCGAGTGTGTTGGACATCGAATCACCTCAGAGTTGGACTCCACTGAGTTACACGCTTCACCGAATGGAAATCTCAACTGCTACTAACCAAGAACCGTGCGAGGGCCAAGTACTGATTTGGATCTTATGCGTTGGATGTCAGGCACTTATTAACTACACTCTTCACATGACCCAAAAGGTGATCAATAAATGGCAATCAAATGGCTCAATAAGTCTGTTGTCCTTTGGGACATTTTTAACAAAGAGGAATGGCCAAAACTCTTGGATTCCTGAGCTTCCAAGTGCATCTTTGGCACTGGAGCTCAGTTGGTGAGCTATCTCCCAGCAGAGCCACCCGAAAGCAATCTTCCTACTAGGCTTAATTATGTCTTACTAATCAAATGAAATTAAGAGCGCAAACAATGCTTCCCATTTACAATTTCATTCTCCCGTATGCTTTTCTCTCGGTTTTCCAATTTGCTCCTTCTGTGCACATTTTACTTATTGATCTATGAGAAGTGCAAGAAAATACATACTAATTATTATTTATTTACGGACAGAGGGTTCTGATGTAAACATGGAGTTCAGTGCGAGGACAAAAGCAGGCGCAAAACAACATGAAGTATAAATGACCTAGGATGAAGACAACTAAAAAGTTTCATTAGTAAAGTTTGAAAATGTCAGTTCCGTACCGGCATTTATTTCACGCACTCACACAACCAGTCCTCTGGCTCACCGATATGCACAGAACATCAAATCACTGACCTATGGTCACCTATTAGAATCTTACTACTTTAGTATGGGATGTAATAACACAATAAGAACACCTTCTTCAAAGAGAGTGGATGCATTTTCAGACATACTGCAAGTGACTCTTGTTCGCTTCACTTTTTAGCTCAGGATTCCTCAATTAAACAAAGTATTAGTTAGGCAGTGCAGCCAGAAGCAAGGATTAGTAACTCTGGAATGGATGCTCGGCTGGGAATGTTGAGACTTATGCTCGTACTCAACTTGTAGAGCTTGTACAATGGCGCCAAGGGACTCCATGATCATTCATAGGGAGTCCAAATGATTAAACATCAGCACCAGCACTATCAATACAATAAAGGGGGATTGGGTGTGGGGGGGGGGCGGGGGGCACGTGTTTTGTTGCAGCTTAAAATGTGCCATGCCAACTGCTGTGCGTCTTACCTTGTCTGAAATCAGGGTCTGATGAAATAAGAGAGGCACTTTCACCAGATGAACTGTAGGCATCGCTGTGAGAATGCTTGTAAATCCGAGCAGGCTCTGAAAAAGTTCCAATAAGATTTTTAAGCCAGTTGCGACAAAACATCCACAAACTTTCAGACAATGGTGAAAACTTTGTCTGGAGAACAGTTGTATTCTCGATCAACAACTTATTCCATATGAACAATCAAAAAATATAATAACAATTAATATTTAGTCACTAGTAGATTGGAATTTGAAAAAAGGGAAGCAAATCAGCTAATAGAATTAACGACTTGTTTGATTAAGTGTATTCATGCCACACAGAAATACAGCATCAACTCCATCATCACTGCTTCTTTACATATTATTGTTTTGTAATCAGCAGCTGGTTCACTTTTTATAGCCATGTTGTTAATCTAATTGCACGTGCCAAAAACACCATTATGTCTAGTCCCACGCACTCGCATGGCCAGACAACACAAAACTTAAAGTGTCCGTTCATGTAACCAGGTTTCAAAAATTCTGAAATATACTTGTGTGGGACTACGCCTACATTTAGAGTATATTTCCAATAATATTAGATTCAAAAATACCAGAGTACTCCTAGGGGTCTATCACATTCGTAGATTTACAGTGGTTCTCAAATTTACAGATTTCCAAGGAATAAAGTGTCTGGGCAATGACCTTTTAACTTTTTTTCTGTCCAAAGTAAAACATTTTCCCCTGTAGAGAACAACATTATATTGGTACCCCCATTTCACAGAGGAAAGGCTCCCTCCCCACCTTCGAATAAGTATTTATCTCTCCCATTCACAGGAGTAAACTTGTTTTGGTTTCCAGAATGGGGAATTACCTGTAAGAGGTATGTGAATAGCCACAAACTTACAGGTTTGTGGGGGTTCAAGTGCTTCTGCATGCTATCCTGTCCTCTTTTTAATATTAAATTAACAATGGAGAAAAACTTGCTCTACTGACGGACTTTTCACCACTACAATTTCACTTAATGGTTGTAAAATTAAACCTGTTGATCTCACCGTTGCAAACTGCTTTTACAGCTCTCAGAGAGCTGTTGTCAATGTAGCTGAGACTGGGGAGGGTGTGACCAGAGGGTGTTGGAAGTTGTGGCAGGATACCAGGTACTGTTTTTTTTTAATACTGGAATGAGGTAGGACAGGGAGTTTCAAGGTCAGTTTGGGAGGCTGGCAGGATGGCAGGTATTGTATCTTTTTGGGTCGAGCCTATTAGACAGTACATGCTGTGTCTGTTGCGAGACATATTGTAGGTTTACCAGGAACATAAGAGGGGCTTGGAGTCCACCCACTGCTTACCATTGGTTAACTTTACTGTTTCACTCTTTTTCCAGCTTCTTATTTGATGGCTTTTCCATCAGTCCTCTCATGGAGCGCACTCTTTACAATGTTTTTCATTGCCTGGTTCTCATACTTGTTTTAAGGGAACTACTTTTTAGGTCTCGCCTACGCAGCGCGCATGCGCTTCATAGGAAAGAGACCTTTAGAAATCGCTCCAGGTTTGCAGGCAAAAACGTGCACGCGTTGCATTGCTTTAAATGGCAACGCGTGCACGTTTGGCGATTTCCTTGCGGGAGCGAGCGGCGCCATGTGTTAGTAATTATCGAAAACACATGGTGCCCCTGGCTCGCTCCCGCAAGGGAAACGCTTTGGTTGCTCTCGGCCGCACTCCCCTCAACCCTCCCACTTTTAGCGCGATGCGCGCGCGCTTGTTTATTATCTTTTCATCCGTTTGAAGTAGAAACAATTTTTAGTGAAGTGTTCAAATTATGCCAATTGATGTATTATGTGGCAAATGCGGCAAATTTGTAATTACGTGGAAGACACTGCGGAAGCAAAATCACATACTTTCAGTGTCCGTGGACATAGGTAAACACTTTCTTCAGAAAAAGCCTTGATGATAAATGACGAGGCTGCAGGATGTTTTGGGTGCCCGACGCTGAGGGGTCAGTGCCACGCCATAGCTGGCCTACACAATGCTCGCTTAGCCTGAAGTAAATGCACCCACCTGCTGGCTTCCATCGCCGCTCCGTGCCTTTGTAGACTGCCTCCGACCACCATCAGCGGTCTAGTGACTGGCCGCGCGCCTGTAAAACAGGAGCTGCTAGCTCAGCAGCAGCCAGCGTGCAGCCGGCAGCCAAGGGCTTGTCATCGGAAGTCATATCCGAAAACACTGTCCTGCCAAACATACAAAGCGGCTAAGCCAGCGACAAGCCCCCTCTCTCGCTCTCTGCTCTGCCTGGCAGTGCAGCCCTAAAACCCAGATAGGATGTGGCTTAACGGCCAGAGTTGCCGGCTCCGGACCTGGGGCGTCGGCTGAACATCCTGTGATTCTGGGCAAATCACTTAATCTCCCCTTGCCTGCTAAAAATGAATGTGTCCCTGTGTAACATAACTGGTGCTCGTGTAAAGCGCTCAAATACCTTGGGGTCGAGTTTGCGCTATATAAAGTGACGAAAAATAACAAATAAAAAAAACACGGGTTCGTCTTTATTGTTTCCCAGTGTGTAAAATTGTAATGATTCCGGTTCCCTGTACAAGTTCTTCTAAGAGAGAATGGTAGGCAAAGAAACACTCTGACTATGTCAATATTATCACTGGATGGGTGTAAAGGAGAAGGTCAAAACGTTGGGCCATCTTTTGGAAACTAACCATCCACCCACCGCAGTAATGAAGCATATGTAATTTCTCCAACACTTGGTGCCATCAGAGATGGATTACAATAAGCATTTGGAAAGCCAATAGGCCTTGCTTTCATTTTGTGCCCTAAATTAAAACTTTAAAAATTCTACTGCGCTGAACAGTGTCGACAGTGTTTGCTTTCTGTTTAGAATGCATCTATAAGATAAAAAAGTTAACGTGTGATGATTCAGTGTACTTTTGAGACAGCAAATAGTCCCACGTATCTTGCAAAGCAAGCATTCCACAGGAGGTGGAATGATACACCAAACAGCCATTAGCAGAAGGTGAAGAAGTCGAACTTCTCTGAGGATGAATTAGGGTCCACTCTATGTAAATGTTGGAAAACTGGAAACAATAGGTCACCGACAGCTGTCAGTGCTTTAAATGGGCAGGTACTGTCCGGTACTGAGTACCCGCACTTTTTTATTTGAAAGGGAAAGTACCTGCACTTCTCAGCACTGCTGCAATACATGTAAAGGAAGAGTACCTGCACTTCTAAGCACTGCTGCAATACATCTAATGGAAGAGTACCTGCACTTCTCAGCACTGCTGCAATACATTTAATAGGAGGGTGCCGACACTTCTCAGGATAGGGCAGGTACTCTAAATAGTGAGTACATGCACTTTATTTATTTTTAAAAGCACTGGCTGTACCAAAAAGTTGAGTTTTTCTGCTGGTAGACAGGCAATGGGCCACAAATGATGCTTTTCACTGCTGCCTCTCCTAACACCAGCTTTGGGGAGGGACGATCAGTCTCAAGTCAGGGAAGGATGTCCCCTTGTCCTTCACTCCGAGTCAGAAAAGTGTCCTGCTGACACCCAAGCATGACTAGGCCTTCTATAGGGTGAGGTCAGATGTCATTCTGATAGCACCTGATAGTGGTGGGGCCAAATCACAGCAATTAGACAGAAAAATTTCCTTTTGTCTTAGTACAGGGAGCATTCAAGAGGTAAAATACAATTTTACTTGGAGAACTGAACATGGTTACATCATTCCTGTAACGCAAGGGCTGACTGGTAGGGGGCAGTCAGGCTCTTTGGCACAATGGGAGGCTCTGGAATCTTTCTCAAATTAATGAGCACACATTCCCAGGGCTATGTGAGGCTCTCCACTTAGTAGAGTTGGTACGTCACCAGGAATGAGCCATCCCATGGTCCCGTCAGCAGGTTAGTAGAGAGGCTCTCTGAGCTTATAACCTGGCAGAGGATT
The DNA here is from genome assembly GCA_963921515.1 of Calotriton arnoldi. NCBI lineage: Eukaryota > Metazoa > Chordata > Amphibia > Caudata > Salamandridae > Calotriton > Calotriton arnoldi. The sequence continues at coordinate 622,360 of CAWUFW010006011.1, forward strand.
TCAAGACTTGGGTGGGTCAATACACATAACAACACTCAATACCACATAATTACACACAACATAATTACACTAAACTCTAAGCAACATCAATACACTACGCATAATACAACTAACTAACACATATAACACTTTTAGGTAAAAATTTTTAACAAAATACACATCAACCACAATACTCTACTACATAGCACAAACTTTTAAATAAACACTTAAGGTCACAAAAGCGAGACCTATTGGCTATGCCAATGCTTGTTTCTTTTTGTGTGCGAACTAAATGAGAGTGCACATATTTGCCATCTCTGTCTTGTGTGATTCGCATTCCCAAAAACGCACTCATCCGTTTCTTCTACCCACCCATGCCCTCCTCTCTCACCCGTTGCTTCTCCTTCCAGCCCTCATACGCCCCCATTGCTTGCTCACTCATGTACTTTTCCCTTGCCAGCTCTACATTACTCCCTCGCCCACTGCTTCTCCTCCCCACCCCCGATCTCCTTGTTAGTTTTCTCAACCCTTGCAGGCTTTCTCTCGCCTGTTGCCTCTCTTTCCCACCCACGTCTGTGCTGTTTCTATCACCTGCGCCACACCCTCACGCCTGCTGTGTTGCTTCCCTCCTCGCCGCCATGTTGTTTCCTACTCGACCTGAGCTGTTACTTCCTCTGCACACCGGCCCTCCGTGTTGCTCGCCCCCACCATGCTGCATTAAAAAAAATGTTCCCCTCATTTTGTGGGCATGCAGATTACACGCGCCTACAAAACTATGTGACCACCGCCTTATAGCGGATTTATAATAAACCTTTTTCCTCTTCAGTCATGCTGCACAGGACCAGGAATGCTGTACAGCATGGCTAACAACCAATGGCAAAGCCAATAGTTCCCAAAGGCGAGACCCATTGGCTTTGCCAAGGCTTGTTTATTTAAATAGTGATCCTGGCTGCTGGAGGGTGTTTAGATAACAGGATGCGAGTTTTTTTTGTATTAGGGAAGCAAAGTGCACTATCGAGGGTGGGAGTTGACAGAAATCAAAGATAATTTTCTTTCTTAAGTACAGTTAGGGAGAGAAGGCTTCAGGAGGTGTATGTAGTGTCCTGCTGGACACGTTCTAGTGTCTCAGCAGACACTGAGTTAGTAGCCACTCCCCTATGGGAGTGGGCACACTGCACCCCCACACCCATCCATCACGGGTGCCACGGGTGACGTGGCCCCGTCAATAAAAGGGCCCGGGTGCACGGGCTCGTGGCCAGTTACTACACTACAACCTCCTGGTGTCCGTGTCCATCATTCACCTAATGAGGGCCTTAGGCCCGACACCACAGTGTAGTCACTTGTGCATGGCTTCCCCTTGACTCCTCTTCCCCTTACAGGGGGCCATGTGCACGGGGGAAGAAAAATGGGGGCCATAAATAAAATAATATTGAAGACGGGTGGCTATCAATACGAACTTTTCCACCTCGGGGCCCAAGTAACATCATAGATAACTCAAACTTTGTTCTCATTGCCAGATTGATGCCACTTGGGACCCTAAATCTAAATCTAAATCCGTATTTGTAAAGCGCGAACTACTCACCCTTACGGGTCTCAAGGCGCTGGGGGCCGTCGTGGAAATTAAGTGAGCTATTGCCCAGAGTCACATGGTGCTGAGCTGAGCTGCCGCCGGAGCTGGGGATCGAACCGTGAGCCCTGTGCTCCGAAGTCAGCTGCCCTGGCCGCTGCACCACACCTCTCCACCCTCGGTGGAAAACAACCCCGTTTTTGACAGGTATCTTTCTATAATTTTACATATTATATTTTCGACTTATGGATGAATAGCTGGGCTTGGGCGAGTAACCAGGATTGGTAGCTATTCGAGACACATTGTTTTATTTAGCATAGTTTTAAAGGGGAAACTTCATTCACCGGAAAAATAATTTTATAATAATATCTGTGAAAATGTGATGGACAAAATAAATATGGCTTTAAATCTGACCAACCAAAACTCCATCAATGTGTCCTCTCGAAATTAAATATAGAACTAGGGTCCAATTCCACACCATTTTGTTAAAGTGGCACATACCCTTGACAAACGTGGCGTTTGTGGGGGCAGTGGTGCCTCTCAAGATGATGTGACTCCCTTCCCGCTACGGAACCAGTGCAAGGCGCAAATAAACTCCTTCGAACCGCTAAGCTTCCCTTAATTAGGGGTTCTACACTTTAATAGATAGGATTCGATATAATGCTGATGAAAAGCTGCAGGATTTTTGATAACTCGGCGAGTTCCCCTCAAAAACATGTAGCTAGGCCCTTTTACTGTTTTTTTCATTCATTTCTCTCTGGAAGTGTCTTATTTGAAGCTTTAGAAATGCCCAGCTCACAATCCCTCCCTACTTCTTCCTTTAGGCTGAGGAGCAAATACCTAGCCGAACTTCCTTCCAGCCCATGAAAGGGCACAAAGGAAACTAAGATGAAATGTTGTGCATGACGTAGTTCAGCGAAGAAACCTTCGCTTAGGGTACATATTCAACGTGGCCATATTAATTGGGCTGTAACAAATGAGAACAAAAAAACCCATAGATCTATATAAGCACCAGGCCACGAGCTGCGCCTTCCACCACACACACCCCTTACTCACACATCATACACTCGCAGCTCAGTGAATTAGACACAGCCATCTGACCGAGTATACGACATGTGGAATCAAATTCTGGAATGCATTGGCTGCCTAGAAACTATAAAGAATTGTAACCAGACAGCCGAGAGCGCTACGAAGCCCTACCAATGCCAGAATGGGCACTTTATAAACATAACATACACTGCCGTTGCTTGTAAACGCACACGCCAATATGAAGTCCACCAACGTCCACGGCCAATCGAACTTCTGATGTAAAAGTGAGTCGCGCGCAGTCGCGAGTGAGAGACCATAACAACAACAACAGTAGTTCTCTTATCTACACGCCTCCGGCAAGGGAGGAGAAAGAATGAGGTCACTGAAAGCACAATTTCCCACAGACATTTTTGCTTCGTGTTAGACGGCTCTTTAATTAATTCAGCACAGTAACACTACGTTGTAAAATACTAGTTTACCCCACCCTACTGATTGAATAATGCCGCCAGCTTGCAAACCAGTCTCCACTAAGTAGTTTCTATTCGTGACCCTCCATTCTGAAATGGTTCAGTCGTGGGGAGTGAACCATTGGTTTTTCCAATAGATGTTTACAGGTGGGGCAGGTAACATTTTAAACAAGCATTTGCAATGCAATAGGTCTTTCATTTACGAGAGTTTCAGCTATTGGCTTTGTAAATGACAATGCCTTTTATTTATGTGTTGTTTTTAAAACAGATAAACAGAAAGCATTGTCATTTACAATGCCGATAGCTTAAACTCTCGCAAATGCGAGACCTATTGCATTGCAAATGCGTTCGGCGCCTGTGCTATAAAGATAAATAAAAAAGCGTTAGGAGAGAGCGAGTCCTGCCTGCAACAGCAAGCAGGGCAAAGCTATTTGAGAAAATAGTGCTCGGAGGCTGTAATTAAAGCCTACTGAGTAACAACACAGGTAAATAGGGGCTGTCACCACGAGAGGTTACAAAATGAGACAAGGCGGTACTAAGGAGGTACTACTAAGCGCATTGACCAATGAACAACCACAGTTTACAGTGGACAATGACAAGCCATTGAAAATACGGGCGGAGAGTGGGCGGAGCTTCAAGCCTCTACCTGAATACAGCATGCCTCGCAGAGAAGCGCATGCGCTGCCTAGACTCCACCTAAAAAGAACACAAATAACTTGCAGCCAGAAAGAGACTGTAAATATCGGTTTACGACATGTTTAACAATTGCCCCCTCCTAGAATGTATTCCTACAGACCCTTACTCCAAGATATAAAGAGTTAACAACACACCTGGCTGTATAAATAATGGCAAAAAGTGACCGTTTCCATGAGCGCCAAAGAAACCTTCATAATGGCGAACACAAACAGAGCGTTGGGCGTTTCAGAGCACTGTGAATGCGATCATCTGAAAGGAAAGGAATTCACGGCAGCCAAGTAACCAACCTGCAATGGGACAGCCAGCGACGAGCCGGCAACCATGATGCACGCAGAGCAACTATCATTGTAATCTCAACCAATGGCCTAGCAGCATAAATGGGCAGAGTAGTCATGATTATTAGGAGAGTAGAGGTAGAGCTAGCACATATTCTTGGCGGGAAAGCCTCTACAAAGACAATGGGCAAAGCAAGTAACAGCATCTTTTGCCAGTGCTTTAAATGGGCCAGTGCTGTCAGGTAGGGAGTACCTGCACTTGCTTATGTTAAGAGGAAGAGTATCCGCACTTCTCAGCAGAGGTGCAATACTTTTAATTAGAGAATACCAGCACTTCTCAGAAGCCAGTACGTCCTCTGGTATAGGGTACAGCTACTTCTATTTTTCCATTTTAAACACTGCCTACTGCAACAGAGAGATCTAGGCATATGATGTGGGAAGACTGCGGGTTATGCTATAGTGTAGATTTGTGCCAAAAGGCCAGGGGGTGAACTCATGTTCGCACTGTAAGAGCAAGCATTGACAAATCTCTAGAGCAAGGAAAGTACTGGTATATAACATGGGCAGAGCAAGCACAGGTGCATATTGTGGGCAGCACAAGGACAGGCTCAATGTCAATAGAGCAAACACTGTCACAATCGTGGCGAAGATAGTCCTACAGGTTGGACACACTGTTAATGAACATATAAAGGCAGAGTGACCATCGCAAAACAATATGGGTAGGGTAACTCTCAGCAATTAATATAATTTGGGGGACTAATTAAACAAAATATACAAAATCACCCACATTATCATGCAGCGCAACCATTTGCGTAGTGTAGGTCAAAGAGACCAGTGACATCATGCGTACAAATTGAATACTGGCGTAATCTGGACAATGCTAGTTGATCTGACGTGCTCTTATCCTCGCCTAAGTATCAAACCTTCACCAAATTCTTCTCTTTTGGTAGTGATTGTGTGTGGCGGTCCGGGACCAGATGTCCTTGTGTGGGGCTAGACAGAAGAAAGCAGCATGAGTTCTGAGCAATCTGTGGATCCCCATCTGTCATCAAGCACCTTTCTAAAGGACTGGGTACATGCTAACATGGAACACAAGGGCAGTTCCTTGAAGGATCTTTTGGCATAGAGAGAACTCCCAAACAGTGGGCATGACAGACAGCTGTCATTATGCTTTATCCATTCAAAGTTTCTCTCCGAAGCATGTTACCAGATAACAAGGAGGGAACTTTTAACAATAGTTATAGCAATGTGGCACCCTTTCTGGATGAGAGGTGGCATATCACCAGTGGCAGCACATGAGCATTCTGGAGACTAACTTTCAATGGGAAAGCCGCAGGGGACGACAGAAAGTTAAAAAACTTTGTAAACTACTGAGTGTTTGTGGTGCACGTAAAGAAATAAGCAAGATTCAGTAATCTACCCCAAATTGGTAAAACTACACTCAAGATGAGACTCATTCTGCAGACAGATGACAACTGGAGATTCTCAGTTACCTTTGGGGATTCAACAAGTTGTGAGTCTACGCTTCATCAGGTTCCAGCAGCGGACACACTATTTTGTGCGTGACACACAGAACAGCACAGCCAACTTCAATTGTGAAGTGTTGTTTTCAGTTGTATGCTCAGATTGGGAGAAATTGTAAATAGCTCTTTCAGCCAGAGATTTTCCTTCTGAATGGCTGGTGATGGGGCAGAACTCACACCTGGATGTGCAGATGTTAAGTAATCCACCCTCCTATGATAATTTATCTTACCTTGTTAATGCTATGGAAAGGATGGTCGAGATACAACAAAGCAGGGATGTGAAGGACCCAAACCTCCTTCCTCTTTGGCAAGTGAATGTCGGGCCTGTATCTAGCACAATGACTGCGTTCTTGCAAGTAACTCCGGCACCTTATCACATGCTGGAAGACAAGGGCACCTACTCGTTGGTGTTACTGGATTTAACAATAGCCTTTTAATTAGAGGCATTGGATTCAGCGTCAAAACAATTCTTTTTTTCGACTCAAGATCACTGTGAAACTTTTGGGGCCAACAGCATCACATGTGATAAATAAGGCTTAGGATCCGGAAGTGGCATCTAGACTGACATGACTGGTTCCATGATACAGCGCCACAGCATAAGCAAGATTAACTTCGAGAGCCTTTTATTACACTGGTAACAATACTTGAAAGACAATTTATTCACATTCAAAAGTGAAAACCATGTAAAAGGCCTCCAAACATATAGCTGATAGCCGTTCTCTCTGTGCAGCCTGCTCCATTGGAGATCTATTAATATAAGATCCACAAGGGCCCAGTTTCTTTGCTATTGTTCTTGTTTTTCTAGCAAAGGCATGTGCGTCAGTGATCATCATTGAAACAAACACAATTAGGATGTAATGGACTTTGGTCATCATTATAGTGACACATTCTACATGTCTTTAGGTGACACGCATCGTGTGTTAGGAAGAAAGATGATGCTATCCAAAGACAACCCTCTAGATCAGGAGTCTCCAACCTTTTCTGTATGTAATAAGAGCTACTTATGTTCAATGCAACTCAATGAGGGCTACTAATATTATTAGTATTGAAATAGCGGCCACATCAAACAAGATTACATTAGTGGCCACCATATGTAAGATTACTACCAGCAATCACCGCAGTCCATCTGGCATGGTTGCAAGTGGCAACATATAAAAAGCTTTGTCAATATATAATTACTTTACATGAGTATACATAATAGCCATAGATGCAATGCCTCTGGCACCAAGGTAACATTTGTAAAAAACTTTGCCAATGTTTCATGATTTATCCCAAAAACGTCATCCTTAAATACATATTTTGGAAACTCAGCAATTTTTCTCAAAGTATCAGCTTATGAGTTCTGAAAATAAGCACATTAGTGTCTCAACTATACAGTCTAAATGTTGGTATAATAATATAACTCAACCAAGTAAAAGCTTCAAATTTAGTGTTCTGGGCTGCACACAGGAAAGCCACTTATAGGTTCCTGGAGAGCTACCAGTACCTCACAAGCTACTCATTGGAGAAGCCTGTTCTAGATTGTGGAATTTTGCACATGTGAATTCTGATAAGATTCCTCCTGCAAAAGCGAACTTCCAACATAAATAACTAAATGTAAAACTCACTGCCAGAATCTGAAGACAGAAGAGAAAATATAGGTAAAGGCAGACTTGTTAAAAAACAGGCAGATCAAGGCTTTGCACACACAGGCAACCGGAGCAACTGACAAGTACTTTGAGAAAGGTCAAATACTTTGCATTAGTAAGAATCAAAATGTATGCATGAGCCATTTATTTTTGATCAAAAACCACAACTGATGGGAGGAAAAACTCCTCTACATGGCAACAGACGTGCATCCCTGCCGTGAGTGCCCGACTGTACTGATGTCTGGATCCCTAATGCTGATTTTTGTTGTCACAAGTGAGCACGGATCGTTGAGTGTGTGCCATGACATAGGCCTGTGTAGGAGTGTGGTGACAAATGAGGAGGCAGGAAACCGCAAAGTAGAAGGGAACTCAATTAGGTTTATTGAGTACAGGAGAAACAACCTCATCCAGCATCAAGCCCTGCAAATGTCCACTCAACAGTTGCTTACATTCTACTGTCCCTTACATTCTACATTCCACATCTGTAACCTAGTAACCATAAGATGGCTCCTGCTGCATAGCGAGGACATTACACCACCTCCCTCCCTTTAACAATAGCGAGAAGAGAACAAACAAAAGAGCAAGTCTAAACATAGTCGTGAAGCTTGGCAGGGCGCTGAAGCACCCCACGAGGTCTGAGCATCATTTGTTGTGGAACAACTTTAGAACTTGCAGACACCACTGTTGGTTGACATCTGGCAACCCTATTCAAGTTCCATACCCTATGGTCATTGGTTTTAATGGCATTTCTGAAAACTTTTATTACTCTAAAGGGTACACTAAATTTAGAGTCACTTTTCCCTAGGCGGGGAGATTTTATTTTGACCCAGTCGCCTACAGAAATCATAGTGCGTTTGACTGCTCGCCTTGCATCAAACCATTCCTTCCTTTTCTCCTTGACCGCACATTCCTTTTCCCTCCTTCCTTCCACACAATCAAACCTTTCGTCAACCAATTGTCTTTTGGAGGACACCCACGATGGACACACTTCCGTGTTTGCCACCCTCTTCTTGAATAAGCGAAACGGAGACACACCTGTAGAAGAGTGTGGAGTAAATCTGTACTCCCTCACCTTTTTTTTTTCATGGCTGCCTCCCAGTCAACCCCATTGGCTACAGCTTGTTGCAAAGTTTCTTTTAACACCTTCACAAACCTCTCAACAACACCATTACTTTCAGGATGGTAAAGGGCCACTTTCTTATGTTTAATACCCCTAGAAGACAAGAATTCTTCTACCACAGTCGAGGTGAATTGTACGCCGTTGTCAGACAGCAAAGAAAGAGGAAATCCTTCCCTTTCGAAAAGACCATCCAAGAACTCAATTACCACAGAAGACTCAATTGAGTTGACTACCTTTACTTCTGGCCAGCGAGAGTACATGTCCAAACAAACTAGGACATACTGATCACGAGACCTCATTTTAACAGGTCCCAATATATCAATCGCAATGTCCAACCAAGGCCCATCAGATTTCTCTCTCACTACCATGGGTTGAGTTCTGCATTTCAACACCTTATCGCTGCATGCACATTCTGTACACTTCCTAACTTCTCTTTCAATCCATGTGTCCATGGCTGGCCACCAATATGCTTCTCTTAGCCTCTCCTTGGTCTTTACTATGCCCATATGGCTGGCATGAGCACTCTTCAATAACCTGTCCCATAAAGTATGTGGGGGAACGAGTCCGCTACCTCTCATGAGCATACCATCCACAATCGATAGTTCATCCTTGACTTGCCAAAAGCCAACCAACTCTGGGTCACACTGCTTTTCAGACCAACCCTTCGAAACCATAGACACTACCTTTTGTAGAAGTGTATCTTCTGCTAACGCCTGTCTCCAAATACCTTCAGAAACAATACCATCACTGATCAAGCAAACATCAACTTGTTCCTCAAACTCCTCCCCGCTGAAACTATCACATTCTACCGGGTCCTCTTGGTCATCACCCATCCTTGACAAACAATCAGCAAGGATATTACAGACACCTGGCAGATATGAGACAACAAAATTGAATTCTTGCAAAGCAACAACCCCTTTGCGAATTCGATGAGAAACAAAGTCACTTCCCTTTTTAGCAAAGACTTCTCGCAAGGGTTTATGGTCCGTGAGAACTTCAAATTTGCTCCCCCACAAAAACGTACGCAACTTGCGGATAGCCCAATAAATAGCTAGGGCTTCCCTTTCCACAACAGAATAGTTGAACTCTGCCCCTCTCAATGGTCTGGACATGAACAACACCACCTTCTCTACACCATCAGATTTCTGAAATAAAACAACGCCCAAACCCTTGGAGCTAGCATCTACCATCAAATATGAATTGTTCTTTGAATCAAAACTTCCTAAGTCTTGCGCTTCGCTGAGACATTTCTTAAGGTGTGAGAACTCCTCGTCACACTCATTCGACCATGCAAATTCACACCCCTTTTTCAGAAGCTCTCTCAAACTTCGGGTGACTCCTGCGAAATTGGGCACAAACTTGTGATAAAATTCGGCCATACCCAGGAAATTCACAAGTTCATCCTTATTTTGAGGTGCTTTAAGTTTGCAAATGGTGTCCACCAAAGCAGCTTTGGGCTTAATACCACCCGCAGAGACTTGGTGACCCAAATATTCGATTTCACTTACATCAAACTTGCACTTGTTCGCACGTAAAGTTAACCCAGCATCACACAGCTTCTTCAGGACTAGTCTTAATCTAGCATCGTGTTCTTCAGAATCTAGACCAAACACCAGAACATCGTCCTGATAAATTTTGACCCCCTCAACACCCTTCAAGACTCGTTCCATGATTCTCTGGAAGACCGAGGCTGCTGAGATTAACCCAAAGGGCATTCTTAAAAATTTAAATGTCCCAAAAGGGGTAACAAATGCAGTTAAATCTTGAGAGGAAGGATGTAACTTGACTTGATGATAGGCCGAAGTTAGGTCAAGTGACGAGAAGTGTTTCGCTCCCCGAAGAGAGCACAACATTTCGCAAATATTGGGCAGTGGATAGTGATCCACCACCACCGCTTTATTGAGCTCTTAGGTCCACACAGAGTCTTGCCTCACCATTGGCCTTCAGGGCCATAACTATGGGAGAAAGCCACTCAGTTGCCTCAACTTCTTCTATTATACCATTGGCCATCAACTTGTCAAGCTCATCCTTCATACTGTTCTTCACCATGAGGGGAACACTCCTAACCTTTGCCACCCTTGGGAGAGAATCAGGTTTAATTTTGATTTGGTGCATATAGTTCTTAAGGCACCCTAATTTGTCACTGAAGACCTCAGGAAATTCAATGATCCAGGATTTACATTCTTTACTCACTAGGTTGACGGATGGAATGTCCCTCAAACACACAGAGGGTGTCTCGTTGGGGTCTAAAAAGACATGTAAGTCACGTTGGTGAAACCAGCTCACTAGAGAATCACCCTTCATGGACACATATATTTTCCCAGGAACAATTCTGTTCTTATAATCAATTGTCCCCCAAAACTATCCCAGGAGATCGATGATTTCACCACCGTACCCCCTTGGTTTTATGTCTGGTTTCATAAGCGTAACCTTTTTCACTAAAAATTGGTCAAAGAATTTCTTGGGGATTAAAGTCACTTTGGCACCTGAATCAAATAACATTTTTATTGGTGCATCGTTGATTAACACCACATCCATGGGCCCTCCAGATCCCTTGACTTGACAAATTTCGACTTCTTCTAGATCTTCCTCAAATAAGTTCACCTCCCTGACTTTCTTTTGACTTTTACTAGATCTACAGCACCTCGTAAAATGGCCTTTACGACCACAGGTGGTGCATGAAGCTTTCCAACCGGGGCAGTCCTTGAAATTTGCCATGTGTCCTGTGTTTCCACATCTGAAACACTTACATTGAAAAGTTTTGAAATTGCTTGGAGGTGAAATTGCCTTGTTGTGAGTTTTGTTCCTCACTACCTCATGCTTGCTCTTATCTTTATCCTTATCTATGGTTAGTACAGAGCTTTGAGTTTTATCAATAGAACTATTCTTTTGTATAGTTTCTAAACAAGCCTTTGAATGTTCGCACGTTTTAGCAATGGTAACTACCTCATGCAAAGAAGGGTTGTCCTTCTGCCATAAGGTGTCCCTTGCTTTGTCAACAACACAACCCAACATCATTTGATCCCTCAAACGCTCCTCTAAGGAGGGGCCAAAGTTGCAAGTTGATGCCAGTTTACGTAGTTCAGTTATATACTGTTCTACAGACTCATCACGTTTCTGCATACGCTTACCAAAGTGATATCTTTCAAGAACAGTGCTAACCTTTGGTAGGTAGTGCAGATCTAGTTTTTTTATGGAAATTTCAAACTCATTAAGGGAGGACGAATCGCTGTCTGAGAGATCAGGCAGATGCTCAAACACCTCCTGACCCTCAGCCCCCAAACAGTGCATTAACAAAGAGGTCTTTCTTTCAGCGCTAAGCGATGTCCCACAGACACGAGCATAGTTGTTAAAGACTTTTTTCCATTTTTATCCATGGTATACTAAGTTCACCAAGGGAAGGGCAAGAAGAAAGATGGTGCAGGAACATTTTGCATGGTTAACAATTTAGAAGGAAATTAAAATGGATTTTAACAAACCAATATCGCAAAATCACTTAACCTTTGGGTATTAGTAATAACCGATCGTTGTATCAATCAGACTATATATATTAGCAATAAAACTTGTAATAAACAACTGGGTGCATCGTTGTCAAGTAAAACAGATGTATTGTAAGAGAAGAATATAGCTGTGCGTGTCAGCGATGATGCAGACGGCAGCGGTATGTAAGAGTGACAAGTCAATCGAGACTGGGCAACACCAGTGATTATGAAATCCAGCTGAGCGCGTCAGCGAAGAATGAAGCTTGCACGCAGCAAAATAGCTGTGCAAATCAGCGATGAGAAGGAGCACTAGGCAATATTAGAAACAACCTGGTGAGCCAAGCGGGGCTGAGCAATACCAGTGACAAGCTGAGCGTGTCAGCGAGAAATCGAACTGACACGCAGTAAAACGGCTGTGCGAGTCAGCGAAGACAGGCAAGGCGGGGCTAGGCAACACCAGTATCCATGGAGACCAGCTGAGCGTATCAGGGGAGGACGAAGCTGACACGCAGTAAAATAGCTGTGCGAATCAGCGATGACAAGCAAAGCGGCACTTGGCAACCTCAGTATCTATGGAGACAGTTGAGTGTATCAGCGATGACCAGCAACAAAGGAAACACGCCCAATCCTGTGACATAAGAAGATGGCAGGTCACGCGCGTTGGCTCGCGGAGTCTCGCGCAGTGCGTGCCAGTGCACTGTCACAGACGCTCGCGCAAGAGACACGAAGAGCCCAGTTGCCAAAAATAGAATAAATATAAGTATAAGCGTCTTCTTCAGAGACTTCGGCGAGCAATAATAGTAAAGTACTCACATCGGAATGCGCAAGCAAGCGCGCGCAGACTGTCTCATGTGCAGAGAAGTGCTTATCTCCGACTGTGACTCCGCCGCTCCGCCAGGACACTGGACACCTGCACACTGCCAGCAGAGGACGCCGTCGAAGTGTAAAGCTGGTGAAGGACAGAAGCAGTCGCTCAAAGGAGTCGCCGAGTAAAATGAAGAGTTTTTCGGGTAGACTTGATGTGTTGAGGTTGATGAGGCACGCGTGGGTGATTCCGGTCGCCGCCAAATGTAGGAGTGTGGTGACAAATGAGGAGGCAGGAAACCGCAAAGTAGAAGGGAACTCAATTAGGTTTATTGAGTACAGGAGAAACAACCTCATCCAGCATCAAGCCCTGCAACTGTCAACTCAACAGTTGCTTACATTCTATTGTCCCTTACATTCTACATTCCACATCTGTAACCTAGTAACCATAAGATGGCTCCTGCTGCATAGCGAGGACACTACAGCCTGTATCATGGATTGCGGTCTTGTTGGACCAGGAGGGCCATCCAAAGTGCTACCCTCATATTCGTGGAAAGCTACCACCTTCAGCAGCAGTTAAGCAGAATGACCACAGTGGTGGCAGAGTACCGTGTAGTGATCAGTGGGAATAAGCAGGTCCTTACTAACCTGTGTCACTGGAGAGGGGCCTACAGGGTTGCTCATTTTAGTTCCACTGCCGTGTGTTTAACTCACCCTTGGCCTACATCAGATTGGTGTGAAGTGCTGTACAGCGCAGAAATGGTGTATCTGCACTGTGTGTATGTGTGCCTGGGAAGGGTGCAATACAAGAATAATGCAGTACTGAACAGTGCGTGCATGGTGTAAGATTGTGCTGGATGTACAGGTGCCTAAAAGTGGTACAGTACCTGAAGGATGTAGCTCTGTACAGTGTGTGCAGGATAAACACATATGCTGGACATATATGTGCCTATGAGTGGTATAAGACATAAAGGATACAGCTCTGGACAGTTCGTGCATGTCAGGTGTAAGTGCTGGATGTAAGTGTGCCTCTCAGTGGCAAAGTACATGGAGAATACAGAACTATGCAATGTGTGTATGCTGTATGCATGCACTGGGTATATGTGTGCATGTGAATGGTACAATGCATGGAGGACCCTGTGTTCCATTTTGCGAGACCCAGGCTGCATAGTGAACCATGGAGAGGAGGTAGAGAGATCCCCCCCCAGACAGAGGTGTGGATTGCTGCAGTCCTGAAAGCCGGGTGGGGCAACACGCACAGTGGAGAGGGGGATCACCAGGACTCCCCTGTACACTTCAAAGGGTGTTCTGTGATTCAGTGAGAGGTCACAAGGGAGGGATGCCTGGGCACATCTCAGGAAGAAGCTGGGGCTAATAAGAGAATCATACAATCCCATGGCCTCTGTTGTGTGACTCTCAGCTTTGGAGAAACTCCTGCTGTGACAGACTATTTTTGAAAAGGAAGAGTGAGCAGCAGAGTATGCACTTTAAAAGAAGCAGAACCCCAAAATAAAACTTCAAAGATTTAAATCCCTAAATCACATTTGGTGTCTGGAAATGGACTAAATAAAGGGGAAGTTGAGACCCCAAAATTGTCATCTTCCAAGCATCCAGACGGGCTGCGTGAGGAGGGGAAGTGCTGCAAGACTTCTGTCTGTGACCAGAACTGAGGGGCAAAGCCCTGCTAGCCTCCCTGCTGGGTGAGGGGAAATCATGCAGGGAATCAAAAACCACCTGACCTGGAGTACCAGCGCCTGTCTGCTTGCCAAGACCAGTATGCCCTGGAAGGAAGAGGAGAGCGTTGGAGGGAGCAAGGTCCTTGTGGGGAGCCCTGTCAAGTGGACTCCCGGTGTGAGGAAACTGGTGCTGTAACGATTGCTTCATTGCCCATGCGTAGGACCGAGTCAGCGGCCCCCGTACGCCAGGAAGGGGCCTCGATGAAGAGAACCATGTTAAAGACTGCAGTGCTGTAAGTGCGGAAGCCTTGTGCTGTAGCAGTACGGTGACCCCGAATGTCAGGAGGGACTGCAGAGGAACAGACTGCAGTAAGGGCAGAAGCCTTGTGCAGTGCGCAGACCCCGGATGCCATGAGGGACCACTGAGGAAAAGATTGCGATGCGGAAATGGACGAAGCCTTGTGTAGTAGCGGTGCGGCACCCCATATGCCAGGAGGGGCTGCCATGGAAACTTTAGCGTGTTGATCAGGCCAGAGCCTGTGGACAGTAAGTGTTGGTGAGGCCCCCCCCCATATGTCAAGGGGATCATTGGGAGTAACAAGGACTACAAGATGTTTTCCCACCCTGTTGGAGAAGTGGGGACGCCCTGGGACCACCTGTGCACCTTTACCTGGGCGAGGGACCCAAAACAGGATCATCGTAGCCACCCCCTATCGGAAGCCGAAGGAATTGCAGAACACCGCCAGTTCTTTCAGTAGCACGACCGCAAGGGACAGAACCTGCACCCACTGAGTGCAACCACCTGAGCCACATCCGGTCAACTTAGCTGCAATTGCTGTGAGTGTCCGCAGACTGGGTGCACTCCGGAACTCAGGACACTCCACACCTGTCGGTGCATGTGAGACTTGTTTCGGGCCTGAGGGCCCCGGGGGAACTTGCTGCTAATTTGTGCGCATTTGTGCTGGAACACTGTTGACTTTAAGTCAGAGTCGTAGTGGACTCTTGAGACTTGGAATACTAGTGGGGCATATCCTGGATATGACTGTTAGATTTGGGGGTCTCTAGTTGGCAGAGGTAGGTACCTTTGTCCAAATAGGGACCCTTGAGTCTAGTCAGGGAAAGTAGGTACACTCCCGAAATAACCCCTGCTCACCCTCTTGGTAGCTTGGCACGAGCAGACAGGCTTAGTTCAGAGGCAGTGTGTAAAGCATTTGTGAACACATACAGTAATCAAGTGACAACACTACAAATGGACACCACACAGGTTATATATTTATAAAAATAGGTATACTTTATATAGATTTATCACAAGACCATAAACGACAAAAATAATCCACAATACTGTTAAGAATACTTAGTTCTGATCAAAAAGGCTTCATTCAAGGTTCTGTGCGAGTCGGTAGCCTCCTCCGGCTACGGCGATGTCGAGAACAAACAGAGTCTAACAAATCCAGCTGACCGCGTCGAGACGGGCCAACACAGCATAGACAGACTCGGTCACAGTACCTTTTACTTGAAGCGGCAGGCACGGGCGTGCGAGCCGGATGGCTGTTCGTCGCGGTCGCGATGCAAAAATGGAAGCGTTGCAGGACGCGTTGTCCCTCGATGCGGTGCAGGCAGCGGCTCGTTGACGTCGTCGAGACGGAGTCGGTGAGACCAGGGCCGTGCGTTGCAGGGCGAGACGGTGCTTCGATGCGGTGCTGGCAGGTTGCGGTGCGGCGACGGAGCCGGATTCAGGAGCTGGCGTCGATCAGTCCGGACAGCGGTGCGAGTCGGGCGGTGCGTCGCAAAGCGTGCGAGCGGTGCCCAACTCCGGTGCGGTCACAGGACTCGAACTCAGCAGCAGTGACCGTGTCGGTCGGACCAGTTCGATTCGGCGTAGCGAAGCGTTGCAGGACGCGTTGTCCCTCGATGCGGTGCAGGCAGCGGCTCGTTGACGGAGTCGGTGAGACCAGGGCCGTGCGTTGCAGGGCGAGACGGTGCTTCGATGCGGTGCTTGCAGGACACCGAGTCGGTCGTGAGAGTCGGTCACAGCTCCCTACCTCTGTAGCCACTGAAACAGAGTTTCCAGCAGCAATTCACAAAGGGGGTGAAGTCCAATGGTCCTGGGACTTCGGTCAGGGGGCAAGCTCTCTTCCAAGCCCTTGGAGATCCTTCACAAGTTGATGAAAGTCACAGCAAAGCAAAAGTTCCTTTCTCCTCTCTTTGGCAGTCAGGCAAACCACTGCAGGCCAATCCCCCAAGCAGCACTTCAGGCTTAGGGATAGTCTCTCCTCAGTTTCTTCTTGGTTCCGCTCCTCAGCAAAGGTTTCTTCTTGTTCCCAAAAGTGATCTGATTTTCCTGGGGTCTGGGTGCCCCTCTTATACCCTGATTCTCTTTGTTCTCTGGAGGCAGAGAGGCCTCTGCCTAGTCCAAAACCAGTTCTGGTCAGTTCTGGAGTACTTTGTTTTTCTGACTCCTTCTTTCCTTTCAGAATGTGGGGCAGAGTGCTCAGCCGCCCGGCAGGAGGTGGAGCCAGCATTGTGGAAGGCAGGCACAGCCCTATTCAGACCCAGGTGCAACTCCTCCCTCCACTCTGGATGCAGATCTTTCTATTCAGCCCGGCGCTGACTCACCCTGTCTCCGGTAGCCACCCCCAGCCCCTGTCACTCAATCTCCAGACAAGGAATACACAACCTAGCAGAGGCAGGCTTGGATAGTTAGGCAAGAAAATACCCACTTTCTAAAAGTGGTATTTTCGAACACAGAATGTTAAAACCAACTTCACTAAAAGATGTATTTTATCATCCTGAGTTCAGGCATACTAAATTCGTTTTTCTACCATGTTCCCTGGGTCAGTTCTGACTATAAGGTGTAATAGTCAGTCTGCCCATTCTGGCCTATGGGGAGCAGGTAGCCTTGCAATAGTGAAGAACGAAAATGGCTGTAATTCACTATTAGGACATGCCACACACACCAGGGCATGTCCTACCTTATACTTACAATGCACCCTGCCCTAGGGCCTACTTTAGGGGTGACCAACATGCAGTAAAGGGAAGGTTTAGGGACTGGTAAGTGGGTGTACTCACCAAGTCGACATGGCAGCCCGAGGCTGCACACAGGCTCTGCGATGGCAGGCCTGAGACACATTTTACAAGCCGCTTCTGTGGGTGGCACAACCAGTGCTGCAAGCCCACCAGCGGCATTGGATTTACAAGCCCTGGGCACACTGAGTGCGCTGTACTAGGGACTGACAAGTAAACCAATCATCCAATCATGGAGTCACTAATACATGTATCAATTAACGATAGGGAGCACTTGCACTTTGGCACTGATTAGCAGCGGCAAAGTGCCCATGAGCATCTAGTCCAGCAAAAACATATCGGCAACCGTGGAGGCATTACGAAAAAATGGAAGGGAGACCCACGCCAAGGATGCCAGGTCTAACACGTGTCCCCTCCAGCTGAAATGTGGGGAGAACTATCCTACCCCTAGGGAGTTCTCATCGCTAAGGCGGAAAAATCTGGACAGTCCATCAGCATTGGCGTGTTCTGTACCAGGGCGGTGTTCCACCGTAAAGTCCATCCCCTGTAGGGAAATGGACCACCTCAACAGCTTTGGATTCTCACCCCTCATCTGCATCAACCATCTGAGGGGCCTGTGGTCTGTCTGAACCCGGAAGTGAGTCCCAAACAGGTATGGTCTCAGCTTCTTCAGTGCCCAGACCACAGCAAATGCCTCACGCTCGATAGCACTCCATCTCTGTTCCCGGGGAAGTAACCTCCTACTGATGAAGGCTACAGGTTGGTCTAGGCCCTCCTCATTGATCTGTGATAGAACAGCCCCTACACCATGCTCTGAAGCGTCGGTTTGAACAATGAACTCATTGGAGAAGTTGGGTGCCTGGAGCACAGGTGCCGTGCACATGGCAGTCTTCAAGGTGTCAAAAGCTTTTTGACAGGCGTCAGTCCAAATCACTTTCCTGGGCTGCTTCTTGGAAGTCAGCTCGGTCAAGGGGGCAACAATGCTGCCATACCCCTTGACGAATCTCCGGTAATACCCGGTGAGTCCTAGGAAGGCTCTCACCTCTGTCTGGGTCTTGGGGGCTCCCAAGCCAGAATGGTATCAATTTTCGGTTGGAGGGGCGCCACCTGGCCGCTCCCAACCTGGTGTCCCAAGTACACCACAGAACCCTGCCCAATCTGGCACTTACTTGCCTTGATTGTGAGGCCTGCCCTCCGCAGCGCCATCAACACTTCCCAGAGGTGGCGCAGATGCTCTTCCCAACGGGCACTGAACACTGCGATGTCATCCAGGTAGGCGGCACTGAAATCCTCCAGTCCAACCAACACCTGGTTGACCAACCTCTGAAAGGTGGCAGGGGCATTCTTCATCCCAAAGGGCATCACCCGGAACTGGTAGTGCCCATCTGGTGTGGAGAATGCTGACCTCTCTTTTGCCCCATCAGTCAAGGCGATCTGCCAGTATCCAGACGTTAAGTCAAACGTGCTGAGGTACCGCGCAGCCCCTAACCGATCTATGAGCTCATCAGCTCTGGGGATGGGGTGGGCGTCAGTCCTGGTGACGGAATTGAGTCCCCTGTAGTCCACACAGAACCGGAGTTCTGGTGTGGCACCAGGCGCGGCAGCTTTTGGAACCAAGACCACGGGGCTGGCCCAAGGGCTGTTAGAGGACTCAATCACCCCTAGCGCAAACATCTTGGAGACCTCCTCCTTGATGCAGGCTCTGACCCTGTCAGTCACCCTGTAAGCCTTGTGCTTCACAGGAAGACTGTCCCCAGTGTCCACATCATGGACGCACCAATGAGTGACACTGGGAACCAGGGAGAACAGGTCAGGGAACTGTCCCAACAAGTGGCGACAGTCACCCTGCTGCTCAGGTGTCAGGGAGGTAGAGAGGTTTACTCCCTCCACTGATCCATCTTGCTCTCGGGCTGACAGGAGGTCAGGAAGAGGCTCGGTCTCCTCCTCCATTCCATCATCTGTCGCTAAGAGCATGCCCACTTGGGACCTCTCCAAGTGGGGCTTCAGGCGGTTCACATGCAGGACCCGCAAGGGGTTCCTGGGAGACTGCAAGTCCACCAGATAGGTAACTAGACTCTTGCGCTCCACCACCGTAAAAGGGCCGGTCCACCTGTCCTGGAGCGCACAGGGCTCCACAGGGGCCATGACCCACACTTTCTGACCAGGCGGAAGCTCTACCAGAGTGGCATTCTGGTCGTACCACCGCTTCATCTCCTCCTGGCTGGCTTCCAGATTTGCCTCAGCAAGTTCTCTGAAACGCCTAGTCTGGTTCCTGAAGGCCAGCATGTAACTGTATACATCCTGGGGAGGTTTCCTGGGAGATTGCTCCCAGCCTTCCTTGACCAAACTCAGAGGTCCTCGCACCGGGTGTCCATAGAGGAGCTCAAAGGGACTGAACCCTAGAGACTTCTGTGGCACCTCCCGGTATGCAAACAACAGGCATGGTAAGAGGACGTCCCATTTACGCCTCATGGGTTCTTCCAGACCCATAATCATGCCCTTGAGGGTCCGGTTGAATCTCTCAACCAGCCCATTTCCTTGAGGGTGGTAAGGAGTGGTGAACTTGTAAGTTACACCGCACTCCTGCCACAGGGACTTCATGTACTTGGACACGAAGTTGGTACCTCTGTCAGACACCACCTCTTGAGGGAATCCCACACGTGAGAAAATTCCCATCAGTGCCCGTCCCACCACGGGGGCCGTCACTGTCCTCAGAGGGATGGCTTCAGGGTACCGGGTGGCATGGTCCACCAAGACCAGGATAAACCTGTTGCCCATGGCTGTCTTGGGGTCCAGTGGCCCCACAATGTCAATACCCACCCGTTCAAAGGGGGTGCTGACCACAGGGAATGGCTGGAGAGGAGCCTTGTGCTTCCTCCCACTCTTTCCACTTGCCTGGCAAGTCTGGCATGTTCTGCAGTGAGTGGCGGCACTCCTGCGCATCTGGGGCCAATAGAAATGGGTAACAAGCCTGTCAAAGGTCTTGTCCTGCCCCAGATGTCCCGCTAACGGTACATCATGAGCCAACCCCAGTAGGAAGGCTCTGAAGCGCTGGGGTACCACCAGCACACGGGCTGACCCAGGCTCAGCAACCTTAGGCTCTGAATACAGGAGACCATTCTCCCAGTAAACCCAATGTGATCCAGACTGATCACCTGCTGCCTGGTCTGTGGCCTGTTGCCTCAGACCCACGAGAGAAGGGCATCTGTTCTGCTCCTTGCAGAACTCTTCCCTGGAGGGTCCTCCTTCTTGCTGCCAATGGGTCAGCTCAGGTAGGTCCCCCAGTTCAGCTACCTGTTCCCCTGTAGGCTCCAGGGCATCCCCCTCAGGGTCTGCCTCCTCCTGGACCGTGGGAACCTCGGGGGCCGGTTTCCCGCGCCCCTGCCTCCTCTCTCTCCGGCAGGCACCTGGGCCTCCCTCTCAGGCTCCAGGTCCTCTTGAACACCTTTAGCTGCCATTGACCGGGTGGTCACACATGCCCAATCAGGCAAGCCCAACATTTCTAAATGCGCACTCCGCTCCACCTTAGCCCAAGGTGAGCTCTCCAAATCGTTCCCTAACAAACAGTCAACAGGCATGGCTGGCCTCACAGCTACTTGAAGAGTACCCGAGACCCCCCCCACTCAAAGGGAACCTGAGCCACCTTGCAGTGACTCTCTGTGTTGTCAGCGGCAACAACCGGATAGAATGCATCAGGAATAACCTGCTCTTTAGACACCAGGTGACACTTGACAGCTGTCACACTGGCTCCTGTGTCTCTCAGAGCCTCCACCCTATGGCCATTGATGGTCACCCACTGCCTGTATTTCTTAGTGTTCTCAGGCAGCGGGGTCCTAGGGACCATCTCAGAGTCTCCTAATGAGACAAGGGAAAACACTGTGGGATCCCCCCACCTTGGGCACCCAACTCCTCCCCCAGGGCTACACTAGCCAACTGCCGGGGGACTGCACTGGTGGGTGCTGGTTTTCCATGCAAAGGGCAACGAGGATCGTTTGCCTTGTGGCCAGGGGCGCCACACTTGTAACATACCAGTGGTCCCTGGTGAACAGGGGGCCTGTCAGGGCCACTGGCTTCTTCTCAGGGGGAGGCTGGGAACCTTTCCCTTGGTTCCCTTGGGGTCTACTTTGGGGCCCTTTATGGAACTCCTTCTGTTTACCCTTGTCCCCCCCACTCTTCTGCTGGGGACCCTGCCCACCCTTGGCGGAGTCTCCCACGTGACCCTTGTGGACCCGGGTACTCACCCAGCGGTCCGCCTCCTCAGCAAGCTGCCTAGGGTTAGTCAGCTTACTATCAATCAGGTGCTGGCGTAGCTCAGGAAAACAATTACCGGACAAGTGCTCCCAGGCAATTAAATCAAAGAGCGCCTGAAAATCAGTCGCTTTGCTACCCTTTACCCAACCATCCAAGGCTCTGCAAAAGAAGGTCACATATTCAACCCAGGTACTGCTTTCAATCTTACTACAGTTCCTGAACCTTTGCCTATAAAGCTCAGGGGTCAAACCATACCTAGTCATTAAGGCATCCTTCATGTGGCTGTACGAATTATAGACTTCAGAGGGCAAATCCAACAAGGTATCCCGCCCTTCACTAAGGAACCGTCCCCACAACCCCGCTCCCCAATCCTTCTCAGGGACCCGGTGGGAAGACATGGCTACCTCATAGGCTTTGAACCACTGCCCTATGTCGTCATTTTTAAAAAACTCCTTCACCACATCTTTGGGAATATACACCCTAGCTTCAACAGGCACAGGCGGTACACTGCCACCAGAGGGAGTAATCTCTAAGCTCTTGGCCTTCAATTCCAACTCCCTCAAAACTTTCTCATGTTCAAACTGCATTTTCTTTTCCTCTAGGGCTAATTTCCTTGTTTGCATTTCGAATTCTAACTGCTTATTCAGCTTGAGTTTGGTCAGCTCCATTTCGTGCATCCTACTCTCTTTCCTGTCCTCCAACTCCTCTGGAGACAGTCCTCGGGCAGAAACACTGCTACCTACTGGGGAAGGTGGTCTTCTAGCCCCTAGACCCAATAGCCCCTCCAGCTGCCCTTCTGCATTCTCAGCCCCTCCACAGGGGCACTCCTTGATTCGACCCAGGCCCTCAGCGCCTTTTGGAGGTCCTCCTTCCTGGAGATCCCGGTCATGGACACTTTAAACTTTTTGCAGAATTGCTTGAGCTGCTTAAGGGTGTAGCATTCTAGCCTCTCTTCTTCCCAATCACATTCAACAGAGGCTACTGATGCTGGTTTCTCCATAGTGACTGAACTTGGCATTTGCAAAAATAGGAAATCCCAGAAAAAATGCTATTAAAGTATGTGGTTGCGTTTTGGTCTGCACTCACTAAGTAGTGTTCACCAATCACTGTACATGAGTCACAAATGCAAGTCCAGAATCCTCACCGCTGACCACCAATGTTAGATTTGGGGGTCTCTAGTTGGCAGAGGTAGGTACCTTTGTCCAAATAGGGACCCTTGAGTCTAGTCAGGGAAAGTAGGTACACTCCCGAAATAACCCCTGCTCACCCTCTTGGTAGCTTGGCACGAGCAGACAGGCTTAGTTCAGAGGCAGTGTGTAAAGCATTTGTGAACACATACAGTAATCAAGTGACAACACTACAAATGGACACCACACAGGTTATATATTTATAAAAATAGGTATACTTTATATAGATTTATCACAAGACCATAAACGACAAAAATAATCCACAATACTGTTAAGAATACTTAGTTCTGATCAAAAAGGCTTCATTCAAGGTTCTGTGCGAGTCGGTAGCCTCCTCCGGCTACGGCGATGTCGAGAACAAACAGAGTCTAACAAATCCAGCTGACCGCGTCGAGACGGGCCAACACAGCATAGACAGACTCGGTCACAGTACCTTTTACTTGAAGCGGCAGGCACGGGCGTGCGAGCCGGATGGCTGTTCGTCGCGGTCGCGATGCAAAAATGGAAGCGTTGCAGGACGCGTTGTCCCTCGATGCGGTGCAGGCAGCGGCTCGTTGACGTCGTCGAGACGGAGTCGGTGAGACCAGGGCCGTGCGTTGCAGGGCGAGACGGTGCTTCGATGCGGTGCTGGCAGGTTGCGGTGCGGCGACGGAGCCGGATTCAGGAGCTGGCGTCGATCAGTCCGGACAGCGGTGCGAGTCGGGCGGTGCGTCGCAAAGCGTGCGAGCGGTGCCCAACTCCGGTGCGGTCACAGGACTCGAACTCAGCAGCAGTGACCGTGTCGGTCGGACCAGTTCGATTCGGCGTAGCGAAGCGTTGCAGGACGCGTTGTCCCTCGATGCGGTGCAGGCAGCGGCTCGTTGACGGAGTCGGTGAGACCAGGGCCGTGCGTTGCAGGGCGAGACGGTGCTTCGATGCGGTGCTTGCAGGACACCGAGTCGGTCGTGAGAGTCGGTCACAGCTCCCTACCTCTGTAGCCACTGAAACAGAGTTTCCAGCAGCAATTCACAAAGGGGGTGAAGTCCAATGGTCCTGGGACTTCGGTCAGGGGGCAAGCTCTCTTCCAAGCCCTTGGAGATCCTTCACAAGTTGATGAAAGTCACAGCAAAGCAAAAGTTCCTTTCTCCTCTCTTTGGCAGTCAGGCAAACCACTGCAGGCCAATCCCCCAAGCAGCACTTCAGGCTTAGGGATAGTCTCTCCTCAGTTTCTTCTTGGTTCCGCTCCTCAGCAAAGGTTTCTTCTTGTTCCCAAAAGTGATCTGATTTTCCTGGGGTCTGGGTGCCCCTCTTATACCCTGATTCTCTTTGTTCTCTGGAGGCAGAGAGGCCTCTGCCTAGTCCAAAACCAGTTCTGGTCAGTTCTGGAGTACTTTGTTTTTCTGACTCCTTCTTTCCTTTCAGAATGTGGGGCAGAGTGCTCAGCCGCCCGGCAGGAGGTGGAGCCAGCATTGTGGAAGGCAGGCACAGCCCTATTCAGACCCAGGTGCAACTCCTCCCTCCACTCTGGATGCAGATCTTTCTATTCAGCCCGGCGCTGACTCACCCTGTCTCCGGTAGCCACCCCCAGCCCCTGTCACTCAATCTCCAGACAAGGAATACACAACCTAGCAGAGGCAGGCTTGGATAGTTAGGCAAGAAAATACCCACTTTCTAAAAGTGGTATTTTCGAACACAGAATGTTAAAACCAACTTCACTAAAAGATGTATTTTATCATCCTGAGTTCAGGCATACTAAATTCGTTTTTCTACCATGTTCCCTGGGTCAGTTCTGACTATAAGGTGTAATAGTCAGTCTGCCCATTCTGGCCTATGGGGAGCAGGTAGCCTTGCAATAGTGAAGAACGAAAATGGCTGTAATTCACTATTAGGACATGCCACACACACCAGGGCATGTCCTACCTTATACTTACAATGCACCCTGCCCTAGGGCCTACTTTAGGGGTGACCAACATGCAGTAAAGGGAAGGTTTAGGGACTGGTAAGTGGGTGTACTCACCAAGTCGACATGGCAGCCCGAGGCTGCACACAGGCTCTGCGATGGCAGGCCTGAGACACATTTTACAAGCCGCTTCTGTGGGTGGCACAACCAGTGCTGCAAGCCCACCAGCGGCATTGGATTTACAAGCCCTGGGCACACTGAGTGCGCTGTACTAGGGACTGACAAGTAAACCAATCATCCAATCATGGAGTCACTAATACATGTATCAATTAACGATAGGGAGCACTTGCACTTTGGCACTGATTAGCAGCGGCAAAGTGCCCATGAGCATCTAGTCCAGCAAAAACATATCGGCAACCGTGGAGGCATTACGAAAAAATGGAAGGGAGACCCACGCCAAGGATGCCAGGTCTAACAATGACCAATAGTGAATGGGGAATAACCATGAACACTAATGCAAGGAGTGAGTATGACAGGGAACCGCCAAAAAAACACTAGCGCCCAGCCTCATGAGAGGGCTGTGTAATTGTTTGGGAATGTCGTATTTTTTCTTTGTGTGATTAGTGGTAGATAAAAATATGTCTCTGTTTTCATAAAAGTGAGTATTTGGCTGGACAATGATTTATTGCTGCTGCATGCATGTTGAGTTGTGAGCCTGTGTTCACTAATTTGTATCCCCCCCCCCCCACCCCCCCCAAGGGAGCCTGGGGCTGTTCGGACAAAGCTATCCTGAGAGGCAAGGGTAAAAGAGGTACTTGGCCCAGCAGCTTGGAGTCCATAGTAAGTCAGGCCCTGGGACACCAGAGTTGGACCCAGTAACCTGTGCTTTCCCTGTGGCCCTCTGAGGGGGGTTCTGACAACAACCATTTCTGTTTCTTACCCGACTCCTAACTAGCCTTCAACAGCCTATCCACTACGGCAAACTTTCTTAATCTTTATAAAAAACTCACAAACATCTTCTCCTAACTGGCTTGATAATTACCCAGCTGTACTATCAATTATATTCTTATATGCAGTGGCATGTCAAGAAGTATATGCATCAATACCACTGCCGGCTCACATTGTAACATACCCTTGAGGCTATTGTTCCTTTGAGCGACTCCACTCTCATTTCATGACCGACAATCCACCTAAACGCCAAGGCATTAACATTTAGCCATGCATAGGGTGCTTCATAATGCATCAACATGGCACCTTACGGCGACTTCAGAATGCTCAGAGACACTGTTAGCCAACCAATACAAAAAATAAAATTGGGCTTTAGACTTTCGTCGATTATAAACAGATTATTACTTTGTATTGTTTCAATATATTCTTCAATTGGAAGGCCTGATGGCCAACTACAGTGTTTAATTTAAGTCGGTGGTTTCCGGTGCTCGGTACCAGAACTTAATTCCCAGCACCAGATCCAGTAATAGTCTACCACGTGGTGGCGCTGTCTGACTAATTTTGAGATGAGCACAACATCAGTGTTTAATAAATCAATATATTTTATAACTGAATAATGCCTGCAGCTCACACCATTATTATGGCTTTGGGTGGCCCGAAAGAGTCTGAATTGTCACACTTGTGAGAGTGCAGTGGTTAGTAGTTGTGCTGGTACTGTGATTGGCAGCACTGGCAGAGAGAATGGGTGGTGCAAGCTGCAGTGGCCTCCTGACGAAAGCCCTGGCACTTTATTTTTGTTTACAAATTAAGCACTGCCTACTCCATGTGGAACGTTGGTCAACCACTGGAGTTGGGATGGCAGCGTTGCCAGGTGTACTTTATGGTAATAAATATAATTTATCCCATGGGGCTTGATGCCATGCATGCATCAAAGGATATATATATACCAGTGGCATAACACAGGCCCCCGCAGCCCCCGACAGTGCGAGAGGGCCCCCAAGCTCCAAGGGGAACCCTCAGCGCCCCCTCAGCACAGTACTCTGGACAGAGAGCTCCTGATTGATTCTGGAGGGGCCCCTCCACGTACCTTGCAGGGGGCCCCCCCTCAAGTTTCGTTAAGCTAGTGATATATATACCATGGGAGAAGATCTAAAGACAGCAAGCTGCAATACTCAGGAGCACAAAAGTGCCCAGATTGCACAGGTAGGTGATCATGCCGGGCCAGAACACTTGCATCTGAAGGTAAGCATTGGTGTGCGCCTCGCCTGTAAACGGAATGCTATAACCCTCGCACCCTGGTACTCAACTAAGACTGTCTTTCCATGGCGGGCAGTGGTGACAGCTGGGAAATATCCACCACTGATTCCTTTTAAAACCTACAATGCTATTATTCGATCATTCTGATACTGACAAACGTAAAAGCCAGCTTACACGGTCTAAATCGTAAAACGCTGCTGATAGTTTCTTGGTGTGCCACGTCCATATCCCTTTCTATTTTTTGCAGAATGAAAAAAAAACATTCGTTTGTAACCCATCTAAGTCCGAGATTCGCCCACACTACCAGTGTACGCATAGGAAACTACCAGTGTACGTATAGGAAAGATACACCTACATACAGGAAGCAAGCATGTTGTAGGAGTGCGCATTACCGTGTTTTTCTGTAACCTCCCTGAGAGCACTTTAAAGATGACGTGATTAATTCCTGCTGCAAACCCATTTAAATGGTTTCATTACACAGGATCATTCAATGCCAAAGGAAAACAAGACAAGCGTCAAAAATCAAACTACCTTTTATGTGCTATCGCTAGCAACACGGAGATATAAAAGCCACCTCAAAGCCAATCGTGTTTTAACAGCTGGCATCATGAAAAGAATAAAGTCATAATCCAAAAACACATTAGCTTTAACGCAGTCTGCACTGTAGTATCAGCAGAATACACCCCTGCAGGATATCACTCGATTCAACTGCAGCGGCACATTGAAAATCATTTACACACACACACACGTGTTATCATATTGATGCAGACTGGTCTGTTGACTGTAGCCACCTCTATAAACCTGACAACATTTTCGGTCCTCATTGGGGTGCCTCAGTTCTGATTTATCCTGGCACTGTGCAAGCCCGCACTCTCAAGCAAACATGCAGGTGCGATTTTAGAAGGTGTGTATGGATGTAGGTATGGTTCAGCACCTGAAATTCCATGTCCCTCATTAACAATGTCTTCCATGTCTATTAGACTTCCTGTGAAAAATATTGCACATTTTGTTAGGGGCTGCAATATAGTGAGTGGCTTCAAACTGGAAATTATACAACATGCTCCCCAGGTCCACATGTTGTGTATTTGCATCTGCTTCATTTAAAAACTGCCAGACACACGTTTCAACCCATGTATTAATTGGAAGAGGGTCTTCTTCAGGACAAAGAAAGAAGCAACCTCTAAACCACTAATGACTTACAGTAGGAGACCTCCTAACTGTAGACAGTTAAATATCTGTTAGGATCTGCATCCCAGATCACTAATGATCGCATAACTTAGAAAAAAACAAGGGTCGCGCTGGAGAAGCAGACACCAACCGCCCTCCACTTTCTAGCCATGGGTCAAAATGTCGATGTAATAGCTTGCTGACTGATATGAACTAAAGTGAACAAAATTGAACTCTAGCATTGAGTCACTTTTTGTATATTTGAACACTACTGAATCAGCATTGTTGTGAACCTATTGCTTTTGTAAATAGCCCTATAACACCTTAGTCACCATAACTTCCATTGCACCATTTATTAGAGCACCTATTTTTCTGAACCTCTTTATATGAAATGTAAGTAAAGTAATGCAATACCTGTGTATTGCATTTGTGGAAGCTCACACATTTGTTCTATCTAGGAAGACTGGGTTTTAAGCATCCTACGAGGCAACCATTGTTAATGTTTTTATTACGTACCCAGGTTCCCAGGAATAGCAGGTTGCCCTTTATTATAAGCCCAGCATCACATTTAACATAAACAGATTTTATTTACTTCATGCAATAGTGCAAATACCAATTTCTCAGGACCAGCATTACAGAATACAACTTCAAAACTTCTGGTGAATAGGCCGTGGAAACCATCTAACCAAATTGATGCTTGAGAGCTCCATAGTATAACACATCCTGGTGAATCACCTGTATTTTCTATGCGATACTCCCTGGAAAGTATAAACTTTTCAAATTCACCCGTGAACTGGTTACAATTCAATTACAACACAAACCCTTTCTTGTGTAGGAACACCTACTCACAACAAACATTTCCTTGCAACCTCTACGTTAACTATTCTTTAACTCAAACTGAGAAAATACACAGTCAAAACAGTCACCTGTGCGGAATATCTCTATTCACCAAATATATTTCTACTCAACTGGTCAATCTTGCATTTCAACAAGGGACAAGCCACCAAAATGACATATCTTGGCCATTAATCTTTTAGGTCCTTCAAATGGTATTTTCATTCCATCCCTCCAAAAAAATAAGCAATTATTACTGGTGGTCTACCTATCAAAGAGCGAAACTATTTGAAATCTTAGTGAAGCACTTATCTCATCCCAAAGGACTGACTTTAGCAAGGTTCCTCCTCTCCTAAAATGTCTAAAAGGCCCCGTGGGGAATTATGGAGTGTAAATAACCTCAAAATTTCGGCACCTGCATCTAAACTGTGATCGGCTTTGCTGTACATAAGCAATACTACTATCTTATTGTTGACTCACGTCATACGTGGCACAGTCCACCAGCCTTGGCTTCAAAACTAACAGCACACTGAATGGTTGGATTTTCAGCATCATACTTTTGCTAGTAAAAATAAAACTTTAGGTCCCAGAACTAAACGATTTGTTGGCTGAAATATCAGGACTGGGAGAAGGGGTCACAAATGACATGGGGCCATTCGGAAGCAAGGAGCCGTATGGAAGTGGCGACAATGTTTTGGTGTGGGGGTATAAGTACAGCTGTTCTGCTCTTTAGGAAAAGTAATCTATCTCTAAAGCGGTTGATGGTAACTGCTGTATGGGTTGCAGAGAGTGCTACCAAAGGAATTATGCAGTTGTTAACGATCATAGCTGATACGAATCTTCATGTTCTGCGTGACACCTTCAGGTATCCCTGACTTTTGTCAACAGCATACATGCATGCAGAGACTTTTCAGTGAATTCTTGCAATATAAAAAGTTAGACTACATGTCCCACAATGCACTGAAGATGGGCCAAAAACGAATTAAAAAGAGTGACACCTTGCAGGGTTCTCCTCATCCATCTTGCTCTTCTTCGATCAGCCCATTGGTCGGTGGTCTAACTGCATCTCCAGAGGACGGACTCCTGTTGCTCCAGGTGGTCTCCATATTGTGGTTTACTGGAGGTTTAACAGTACCTCCATGGTATGGGTCTCCTATTTTTCCTGGGTGGGCTCTCAAAAGTGAATTACTTATGGTATAACAAACCTACAGATTTTGGGTTCCTCAAGCCCCTGCACGGACTCTATATAGTAATATTCTGGTGGCTTAACAGCGCCTCCAGAGTTTAGGCTTCGATCCCAGCCTCACGGGGGATGACCTTCCCTTGGCCTGCTATGTAACCCTTATAACTCACCCCCAAAAAACTGTGATCGTCAAAGACAACGGTATACAGATAACCAACAAAGACTTCACACTTCTAATAAGTGACAAATATGACCACAAATTATACTGTGTTGTAAATGCTGCCTGCGAAGCTCTCCTTCACAGGCTCTTTTCACAATCTGCTTCATGCATAGATCACTGCTACACACTACTGCGACAAGTCTGGAGCCCACTCTTTGGGTTTGGCACACAACATGAAAACTCCACACTTAGGTTAGACCACAACAAACACCCTTCCTCATCCTCATAGCATCCCAGATCTATCCAACTCACTGACACTTCTGTGGTGTTAATATAACAAAACCTCCAGGAATAATTAGCATTAATTGCCTATGAATGGCATGAGAACAATGTACAAAGAGGATGACTATTTTGGTGTCCATATGCGTATATGGTTTGAAGCATCCCATATAACTCAAAGTACATGATTACTTGTAACTATCATATATAGAAGGAATTGCACAACAAAATTGCAACAGAAGACTAAAGGAGCAGGACAGCTGCAAAGATGGTGCATGATTAAACAACTAACATGGGGCTCCTACAGAGTAGTGTGCAACCAATCCAAAAAGCACTTCAGCGCCTCGTCAGGGGTAGTAAGCGTCAAATAAATGCAAATACCTTATGCAGATGACGGTTATGATATGCTGTAACCAATGGTATCAACATCGTCTCCTACGCCGACGACACCCAGCTGATCCTCTACCTCACCAACAAGCCCACGGTCGCCTGAAACAACTTCCACGGCGGGATGAAGGACGTTGCCACCTGGATGAGAGACAGCTGCCTCAAGCTCCACTCAGACAAGACCGAAGTCCTCATCCTGGGGTCCAACACCTCCGCTTGGGAAGACTCCTGGTGGCCTGCCATGTTAGGAACCTCCACCCCACACCCACGGGCTACGCACGAAACCTCAGCACCATACTGGACTTTTCGCACACCATGAACCGCCATATCAATGCATTCTTCTCATCATGCTTCCAAACTTTTCACCTGCTTCGAATGACCTTCAGATGGATCCCCACTGAAGCCAGAAAGACGGCCGCCCTCACACTCATCAGCAGCAGACTCGTCTTCGACAAAACACTGTATGCAGGTGTCACCCAGAAACTCCTCAGGAAACTACAGAAAGTTCAAAACGGTGCAGCCAGACTGGTCCTCAACATCCCCCGCCACAGCCATATCTCCGAACAAGTACGAGAACTCCACTGGCTCCCAGTAAACAAAAGAGTCGCCTTCAAGCTCCTCACACAAGCCTTCAAAGCCCTCTACGACGCCGGACCAGCATACCTGAAACCACCGCCTCTCATTCCACGTACTCACAAGACACCTCCGCTCAGCCCAACTGGCCCTTGCCACTGTTCCTTGGATCCACAAGACCAGGACCGGAGGCAGATCGTTTTCCATTATTTCACAACAATTCCACCAACTGGCAGTATCGTTTTGCAAAAAATACCAGATTTTGTGTTGCCAACCCATGTTTTTTTTCTGCAGAGAAGTTGCTTTTTCTGAACTTCCACAATATCAAATTTGAAAGCCTTCGATCACATACACAAAGTAGAGCGAAACTCCATCAGACTAGAAAATAATTAATGATTCTGATTAGCAAAGTAGAGGTGCAACTAATTAGCTCGTCGACCGCCTTTAATTACACATCTTCCACCTAAACGAGAGCAGAATAGCCTAGAGAATAGATGTTGGGCTCCAACCTCTGATCTAGACAACATGCCTCCGACCGAACCTTAAATGAACACCTCAACACACTTAAGGATCTGATGAAAGTCAAAGATGTTGCTAAATACCCTCTGGGTGTCATCTGAAAGTTCAAAGTGAAAACAACTTGTCTTGTGACACCAGGCCTAAGAGCTGAAAACGCATTCATGTCACCAAAGTGATGTCCTGAAACTGCTAAACTCTAGTACTGAGTCCAACCACATTCAAAGGGGTCCATCTTTCACCAGAATGCTCACTCATACCTTAGGTATGCATTCATTTTCACACAGTTAAAGACAATGCTCTGATTTCGGGGGAAACAGACTGCAACAGGGGAAAACAGACTGCGACATGAAAAAAAGACTGCAGCACAATTCTCGGGCATCTAAGGTGGGTGAAAAAAAGTATCTCACGAAAAAGGCACGCAGACAAGGCTCTTCAACAGGGAAAGAAGAGGTAAAATGTGTGGGTGTTTTAGCACAGTAGGGGCGTGACTTTCAAGAGAAACATGACAGCTTGCAATAGAATGCAACAAAATTAATACTTTTTTTTTTTTTACTAAACTAAAAATTAACTCGGTATCTCACTGTTGATCTTTTAACATACCATTCAAGCAGCATAGAATTCATTTTGTTAGCCAAGCTGAAGAGGTGTCCTACACCTCAGGTAAAAACATCTAATTGAAAGAATGTTGAAGCTTTCCAGAAAAAACCTGCACTGAGTCTAAGCAACTTTGTCTAAATCCAACCATCTACTAGATGGGTATATAAACTCAGGTTTGAGATACTACCCAGTGGAGTGGATCCGCGTTGCTGACCTGGTTTGCATAGTACCAGAAATGAACAAGCACTGGCAATGGCACTAGGAAAGCTCTGGAGCCAGACCTAAAAATCCATGTATATTAAGGACAGACCTCCTGCCATCTGTGCTGCGGCCAGAGAAAAATGTCATAAATTATCTAGTTATCTAAGACACTTCAATATCATTACAGTGGCACGTGTGGCAGCAGGATAAATAAACAAAATGATCACAGCTGTTAGGAGGACAAACACATTTTTTGTGGAAGCACAGAATTTCTGTCCAATAAAAACATGTACTCCTGGCTTTCAACTTGTGGGTGAAGCCAAAGCCCTTCTCCTGGTGATACTCACATAATTGTCTGGCGACAGCTTCACTGTCAAGCCAGACCATACAAACCTTAGGGATGTGGTACCATAAAATGACTCTTCTTAATGCATTATACATAGGGACAGGGGCGGCTCCCCTGTAATGGTGGAGGAGCACCGCCCCAATGGTCAGTCAGTCAGTGGTCAAGCGAAAAATAAAATGACCACTGACTGAGCCGATGCCAGCAGTGTAGGGAGGAGTGGGGCCGGGCATAGCAGGGAGGAGTGGTAGGCGCACTGTAAGTGTGCATGTCTGTCTGGCTGGCCGTCTTAGGCCGGCCAAACAAACATGTGTACTTAGGTTTCTCCAACTCAGCTGTGCAGCACAGCCGGGTTGGAGAAACGTCACAGGCTCCCAGGCACTCTCTGAGCGGCAAACCATGCCGCTCAGACCAATCCTGGTGCTGCTCTCATGCTAGGTACAGTATGAGAGCAGCACCGGTATTAGGAGGAGAGCCTGTGCCCCAGTGCATGCTGGGAGGAGATCCGGAGAAGAGGAACGAGGCGGCCGAGTCGTCAGGTAAATTCTAAAAAAAATAATATTCCCACTAATCCCCCCGTCTCCCCTCCCCCACCTCCGACTTTAGTATTGCAGCATCCGCCACTGCACAGGAATACGAGCGTTCCTGCACTCATTATTATCCATCTCTTCAAAAGTGTTGAAATAGGAGCAGAGAAAATGCTCTTTTCAATTAAAGGCACTGTGCTTCTCGCTGGGATTGGACATGAATGTGCATGCTCAGGTGTGACCGATGTGTGCTGTACTTTCTTCCATTACTACTTTGTGCGTGAGCCACAGCCCACTTAATGAAGAGGGGCCATTCAGTTGACATTGTGCTTAAACGATAATGCATTACAGTTGATGTTTAAAATGTCTCTCTAGCTGCCTCCTCTTTTGCAGGGCATGATATTGGAAAATAATATATATTTTTTCCATTTATCACAAAGCATAAAATATGCAGGTTGTGTGTACCTGGGCATTGGTATCTCGATCAGATGTGCTTTGGAAAACATTGTAGTAAGGCGTGGGGGCAGGGGCTTCAAATTAAGAAGATAAACCCAACAGACTACATATCGAATAAAATATGTATTTTTCTCAAAGTCTCTTATAAAAGGTAAATTAAATAATTGAAAAACTAGAGATTCCACGGGTATCTAATACATAGCTGTATGTTAGTCAGGTCAGCAATGCCTGGTTTAGTCTTTCTCACAAGAGCCTGTGTTTCTTCAACTGTCCATTTTTACACAGATGAAGTCGGAGTATTCTCGAGTGATCTCTCGGTAATCATGCAGCACACTTCAGAGGAGCACAGCGGAGGACCACAGATGCATATGCCTTCAAAGTTGTTTATAAGTGGCTGTCATACTCAGTCAAGATCAAACTCACATTTAAACATCTTTGGCTTCAAGTGCATTACACAAAGACACTTAACTTTGTGGATCAAATTAATTCATCTGAATCTTTCTACTGCCTCACTCATTCGGTAAGCCTGGCGGTCCCGCTAAAGTCCAGGCGGGCTAGATCAATGTCAGATTTTTATTATAACCACTGACCCTGTAAGGAGCTCCAGTTATATTGCTGCAAATAACCATATTTCATTGAGTTATAGTGAAAATCTGACATGGATCTGGCACTGATGGATCTACGCTGGAGACCTGGCCCCAAACAAACCAAACCACCCATTTAAAACTAACACCTGCTCCATAGCCGAATTCTTTGATTTGCCGGACTTCACCTTCTTTCCTGGATCTGTCTCTTTTAATTACCAAAGAAAGACTGGATTTATTTCACCGTCAACTCACAGACTGCTGTCCAGACTTCCCAAACAATGACTAGGATGTAGGCTCAATGCGACCCTCTTTGTACCATGATATTCTCACTTATTAATTAACCAAACTGTGCTTCAATTTTCTTCTTCTGAAGACTTAACAGCCCCTACCCCATCATAACTAAAAAACTAAAACACAGTATATATTTTTTCCATCTGCCCATCCGCTCCTGTCGCAGTAGCATTATGCGGCCTTTCAGCCATGTAATCAGCTACTCCGGACATTTTGGACCTGCATTGCACTGAGGACGAAAACAAAACACGAGTCACGGGCAGGGGTGGCAAGGAACGAGGTTAGGGTGATTAAGAAAGAAAAAAAAAAAAAGCATTGGGCAGAGGCCATCCTTCCATAAAAAGTCTATAAAAACGATGAACCACGTAAGCTCCTCCTCCAAAGAAAACACGGAAGAGTGGCAAGGGAAACAAATGGTATGATGTGTGTGTCGGGGGAATACGGGGTGGCATGGGGGAGGGGGCGTTGAGGAAGAGAGGAATAATACAAAAATTGATGGAGTTATCACAGCAGGACAAACACCTAGTTGTTCCTCAGGGAGGACTGGTAGGCAATTCATTGCTTTGGAAGAGAAAACAGTTTTTGCTCCTTTCACACTTGTCACCAGGGGCCGTATTACAGCACGTGCCATGGGGGCGCAACGAACATTTGCACGTACTTTG
This sequence comes from Calotriton arnoldi, assembly GCA_963921515.1. NCBI lineage: Eukaryota > Metazoa > Chordata > Amphibia > Caudata > Salamandridae > Calotriton > Calotriton arnoldi. The sequence continues at coordinate 657,918 of CAWUFW010006011.1, forward strand.
TGCACCTCCGGGGCATGTTGGTATTACAGAAGGGACCGCAGACACTTGTGCGTCCCTTCTGTAATACTGAAAGCGCTGGCGCACATGTAGCACCAGCGCTTTCTCAAGAGGGCATTCCCTAATTTGCATGGGGGGTTGGCCCCATGCAAATTAGGGAATCCCTTTGCCTCTGAGCCGTATTATAGACGCGGGTGCAGAAACAAAGAAGCTGTCAGGAGGCCCACTTGCAGTGCACTGTCAGTGCGCCCACCCATGGCGGCCCTCTGGAGGGAGGAAAGGGGGTCCTATGGACCCCCAGACATCCCCTTGCAGGCGGGTGCAGTCACTCACTGCACCCGCCTGCATGGAGATCTCAAATCCCTCTTTAAAGTGGAGGCGGGTTGCCACCTGCACAGATAAACACGGAGCAGCTTTTAAACAGCTGCTCCATATTTCTCTTGAATGCGCTGTACCCAGGGCAGCACCTGTTCACGGCTGCTCTGAGGGCAGCGCATTCTACATGTTAGGGTGCACTTTTCCTGTTTGCACCTGGCGCACCTGCTTAAAGGTGCGCCGTGGTGCAATCAGGAAAAGTTCGCCCTATCCATAATAGGGCCCCAGAAGTACATCGTAGTTGGCAGGGCCCTTTTGTGGACACTCTTCACCTTCCAGCACGTTTGCGAATGTAAGTGAATGTAAGGCAGTGTGCTATGTTTTCAGTTCCTCACCCACGGCAGCAGAGACCTCTGCATTTGAATGAACAGACATGAGAAATGCTTGCTCATCGGTGACCCTGTCAGCTTTTACAGCTGCTGTGATGCAATATTAATTGGCCCAAAGGGAAATCTTTGATGGGTGTCAGCCTCATTTACCTCAGAATTCAGGTTTGCCTATATGCAAGTGTCAGCCTGCTCTCGCGCTGCACAGGTTGGCACAGGAATAGGAGACGAGGTTTGGTTTTTTGCCGCACTCTATTTCTGGAGCACACCTCATTTCGGTTTTAATTCCCACACTTCTGTGAAACTACAGACTTAGGAAGTCGTTTCAAAAATCCACCAGAGGTATCAGAACAATTGTTTTTTTTTATGATGTGGATGAACAGGCAGGTTGAGTCTAAAGGTCATGAAATAAACAAGCCTTCCCATTGCTACTTTTGTACGTCTTAAATCCTTGAAAACAAACAAAAACAAACAGAAATCACGCCAAGCAGTAGCCAATAAGACAACGACCACCAGAGAATATAGTGTGTTCAAAATATCTTTTTCAGATGCAGAGCCTCAGAAAAAATATTGTACTTGCTTAAGTTAGTGGTTTTCTGTTGCCTTCGAGGATTCCTTTAGTCTTTACTTTATTCAATCATTAAAAAATAATCATAAAAGCACAAGCCAAACATTAAAAATACAAATGCATAATAAAGATAAAACCATCTAATCAGCATTGCATACAAACATTTGTTTAAAACGTAAGCAATTTTCTTTGACGCAAGGCTAATTTAAGAAAAGTACAAACGCTAAAACAAACCTCAGGTGCTGTGAAAATGAATAAGGCAGGTTATGCATCAATACCTTTTCGCATAAAGTCGATAATATTTTCAGAAGAACATAAAATGTAGACGACTCTGGGCAGAACGCTCAACGCAAGAACACATGAGGATGGCAGCCGAATCATATAGGTCAACAGGGAGGCATAAGTAACATCTGATGATCCCTAATCTGAATCTGGTGAGGATTGTCCCATCCCACATGTTATACACCATTTCAAAGTAGGGTACCCAGTGGTTAATTTGTGAAAAAAATAAGTGCCGGGGCTCTCATCAGGAGGCAGACTTGCACCAGCCCATTTCTCCCGTTAATGCCGCCTAAAACAGAACTGACTACCAACGATGAAAGTGGGGAGGGAGTGTGATCTACCCGCCAGAGCTGCCGACTTCGGAGCTGGGGAATTAGGTTTGAGTCTTGGCGTGGGCTCAACATCCTGTAATTCTGGACAAATCACTTAATCTCCTCCTGCCTAACATAAATGAATGTGGCCTTAACTGGTGCTCAAAAGCGTTGGTGTTGATGATTAAGTGCGGGTGCTGAGCACCGGAAACCATTGGTTCGAATTAAGCACTGATGGCACCAGACCCCCAGAAAAGAGAATAAGCACATACGAGGCATTAGTAGATATTTATTGTTCAGAGGCTTCCCATTTCTTTATTAACCAACTGCTAACAACCATTTAAACCAATTGGGTTAGTAAAGGTCTGCCAAGCTTGTTACAGACCTGGCCAGCGTAGCGAAGCCATAGGATCTGTGTACCCCTATCACAGGACAAACAGTCTAGTATGACCTCCCTGTTAAACAGAGCATAAGGGTTGCGCCAAATTGAGCACCATAATATTATGGGTGCGTGCCATATTTATAGGATCTTCCAAATAAGTTAACCCAAGCTCCTCGTGAATAGCATAAGAGGCACAGCTAACTGGGACACCCAAAAAGAGCCTGCAGGCTCTGTTTTCTTCTGCCCGTAAATTGATAACCTTTTTAAGTCCCCACACTCCGGCACCATAAGTTAAAACTGGCAGACCCTTTCTCTTATATACTTCAAGTAGTAGCATAATAGGTGTCTTACCAAGCTTAGCTTCCAGATTACACAGATATCCTAAGGAATTAATAATCCTCAGCCTCCCCATAGCTAAACACGGAGCCCAGGTGCTTTGTGACTCAAAAGTAACTCCTAAATATGGAAAATCGTGAATTCTAGTAATAGATTTCCCCTGAATGGAAAGATGCCGGGTTTTAAGATTCCTCGGGACATACACATTACAAATGTTTTGGTAAAGTTAGCTTCCAAACTCAGTTGGCTCATAAAATCTAAAAAGGCATCCAGCAATATTTTAAGCCCACTGGGGGTTCTTGAAAAGAAAATAGCGTCATCGGCATATAATACCACAGGCACAGCAATGTTCTTGACCACCGGCATATCCCGACCCTTCTCTATCAAGGTTGCTTCAAGCCCATTAATATACAATCAAAATAATATTGAGGCAAACACACAACCCTGGCGAACCCCTCGAGCAAGACTAAAGGAGTCTGCACACTTGCTGTTCTCACCATACCCAATTGAAGCTTGTAGGTCATAACTGAGGTCTCTTAGAAATGGAAACTTGTTTACTCCCAATATTTCCAGTATTCCCCAAAGCCTGGACCTGACCACACTATCAAAAGTGCAAGACAGTTCCATGAAAGCCAGGTAGATTGAACTACGTTTTGAAACTGTGCATTAAGGTGTAAATTTGTCTGATACCCACTGAGTCAGGCTTTCTAAGGCGACCCTGCCAACAATGTTCACTACTGAGTCTAAAAGAGAGATTGGTTGGTAGCCACAAGGACTCTACCAGCTCCCCTTCTTAAATACGGGAACTATAATAGTCACTCGCCAAGACTGGGGTATTCAGTTTCTGCAGACATAACATAACATATGTCAATAGTGGCGTTCAAAGGTCAGAATTTTGCCTATATAGATCCATAGAAACCCTATCAGGGTGTGGGGCTTTCATTTGCAGGGCTTTTTACTTAAAGCCTCAGATACCTCATCAAGGGAAAACTCCACATCAATGGGAGAAGTTGGAGATGGTTGCTCAGTTCCTTTAGTATTGCTTACTATTGTACCATAGACCATTCAGAAGTGGCCCACCCACATGTCTGGGACAATGTTCACGCTCACACTGCTAGCGCTACATTTAATTTGTTTATTATGGTTGACAATATGCCAAAACATGTCGGTATCTCGAAGTTTACAGGAAAGAACCAGTTTATCCCTGATATCTAACTGCAAATCAAGTCTTCATTTCCTCAGAGCAAACTTATACTCCATTATACATTCTGCAACCCCCTCTTTATTGCTTGGAATTTGATGCAGAGCTCTATGAAGGCGAATGCAAGCTTGCCTACACATGTTGTCAAACCACAATGGTTGGCCAGCTGCCCCTAGCTTAGCTAAAGGAAGGCAGTTGGTAATCAAAGTCAAATGGTTGACACAAAACTTACACCATAGGTTGGCTAGCTTTACAGATCTCCAGACTAGCCTACACCCTTTATCCTGTGGTTCCCTCAGTCCCTTTATTTACCACTTTCTGTGCCATGATTGGGGTACTTAAAAAAGAGAAGAAAAAAAAAAGGTTAACAGGTTTCATTAGCATTTGTTATTTATTTGGAGGTTTAATAAAGCGTGAAAAAGATCCGGGGGTATCAGAGCGCTGCACCGTACAAGTTTTGCATAAATCATGCCAGGAATAGCCAGAATTCAATCAATCAATCAATCACTGCATTTATAGAGCGCGCTACTCACCCGGGAGGGTCTCAAGGCGCTGGGGGAGGGGGTAAGTTACTGCTCGAACAGCCAGGTCTTGAGCTGCTTCCTGAAGGAGAGATGGTCCTGGGTTCGCCGAAGGTGAGTGGGGAGGGAGTTCCAGGTCTTGGCTGCCAGGTAGGAGAAGGATCTTCCTCCGGCGGTGGTTCTGCGGATGCGTGGTACGGTGGCGAGGGCGTGGCTGGTTGATCGTAGCTGGCGTGTGGGCGTGTAGAAGGTCACGCGGTCGTTGAGGTACTTTGGGCCCAGGTCGTGGAGGGCCTTGTGTGCGTGGGTGAGGAGAATTTTGCCCAGAATGCCAAGCATGTGGACATCTTTAGGTGAATGACAGAGCCATTATCCCAACAGTCACAATTATACCAAGAATGTTCAGAAAATGCTCTTTTGCTCTTTGTGTAAGTTCTACCTATTACTATTTGTATTAATGTTCTGGAACATTAAAAAATCAATAAATAAATTTTTTTTTTAAAGAATGTTCAGAAAATGTCCAGGATGGGCTATAATCATGCCTGAGATGACCAGAACGTTGGCAACACTCAACATATCACGAGTGGGTCTCTATAATGACAGGGATGGCCAGAATTGGGGCAAAACATCCAGAATGTCAAGGATGGGCTGCTATTATGGAAGGGGCAAATACAGTTTTGCCCGAATGGCCACCATATGTCATGCCAACCATACTTTAACCAAAAGATTATTACAGTAAGACGGTCACTAAATTAGCACACATTTTCAGGCTTGCGTTACACATTATTTTAAGCAGCTCATACAACTGATCACTAGCTTGCATGCCAATGTCTTACAAAAGGAGAAACAAGACTCACCTAAGTAAGGCAGAACTTTCCCACTAGATTACAGAATATTTAAGCTAGTGCACCTTATTAACTATTGTACTGGATCCAGATTCTTCCCAACTCTCAAACGCTACACCTCGTAGACCACATTCTTAGAGAAACCTCACAGAAGACAGCATTCATCAGCAGAATGAAATTTCAAACGCAGAACTCCAATATCTATGCGCAGTTTGGACAAGAGTTAATTGAATGCCACCAGGAGCAGACGTTCACTAAGTTTCAGTCCTTAAAATCATACCTTTGTGCAAATGACGTTGCATGGGCGGCTGCAAAAAAACAAGCATTGGCAAAGTCAATAGGTCTCGTATTTGAGGCCTATTGGCTTCAAAATAAGCTGCTCACAATCAATAAGTCAGGCCTACTGCATTTGTCATACCTTTTCCTAGTAAACCAATCAGGCCTACAGCCTTGATCACTAGCGTGTTGCCATAACCAAATCAGTCCTCCTCGATTGAGCAGAAGCATTCCAACAGAAAAAATGCACAAGCACTCTTTTTCAACGCAAGCGTTTCACTTCTGCCCAATCAAAATAAAGCCAGGCCTAAAAAGGGTAATATTGAGACACAAAATATTTAAACTTCTTTGGAATTGTAGTGGATTTTTGTAGAGGATCTAAATTTGTACAACTAGACCCCTGAACTCCATTCTCCTTCATGTGTTTCTGTCACCCCAAACTGTCTATTCTTTGATGCCACTCTACACTTTTATCATCAAAACCACCCTAATTGTGCCTCGTCTCTAGAACTGGCTTCATCGCCCCCATGTTATCACCCATACACAACCGTCTCTTTCAGCCCGTACTTCCATGAGCAACCACTCCAGAGTAAACCTTGCCATGCTGCCAGCCATGCTTGACACCCAAGTGAGTGCTGAATGTAGAGATAATGGGGCTAAAATAATTTGAGATTTTCTAATTGTATTTGCAAGCATAACAATTATGAATAGCTCTTTCCACTTGATAAGTAATGTCTTGAGAAGCCAACCCAGCCACAGCTCTCCTTTAATGAGACTCCCCTGTGTCCTACATAGTTCAACTCCACAATAACGAGTCTTACATCCAAAGGCTGTAACAATCTTACCAAAGCGCGGACATCATCCACCTTTCACACAGAATGAATATTTCACTGCCCAGAACAAAATTTAATTTTTCTCCAGCTAAGCTTTTTCTGGGAATTCAACTTGAGCTGTTCATAATCAGATAGTGGTGTTGATCCAAAACAAATATTACACATTCAGTTCATGACAGCACAATGACGATACAGGTCACTGATATCAGGGATGATAACAGCTGTTAACGTTGGGTCAATGTTCTTCAAACTGACGCCCTACTTGCTACTTAAATTTGTCAGGCTACCTTAGGGAAAAAGAGTTTTCAGAAAAAAATAACCATATATTTTGCATATAACTCAACCACCCCAAGAATACACATCAACTCTTTCTTGTGGTGCAGATTAAGAACCCCTTGACAGCTTTGGCAAGTTTATTTTTGCCAGAAATTTAGAGAACACTTGAATCCCAAACAGTGGATTCACCAAAGTCTACAATAAGTATTTTAATAGTGTTTCCTTAAATCTGCTCTCTTCCCTTCTTTGTGATTTTTGCTGCCCCTATCATGCAAAGATATTGTCTTGAAAATACTGTATGCTCTTGATGTCCTTAAAGAAACTGTGCATTAGGGGTTGAAATACAGCTATATTTAAGGCCAGATTAAATTGTATGCTATCAAAATGGTAGGCTATGTAAATGATAAAAAACACAATCAATCAATCAATCAATCAGGGAATTGTGGAGTGCGCTACTCACCCGTGAGGGTCTCAAGGCGCTGCGGGGGGTGCAGCTCCGAGTCAGCCGAAGAGCCAGGTCTTGAGGCTCTTCCTGAAGGTGCGCAGAGTGGGGGAGTGTCTGATGTTGATCTGGAGCTCGTTCCAGGTCTTTGCTGCAATGTAGGAGAAGGCTCTTCCACCCGCTCTGGCTCTGCGGATGCGTGGGGTTTCGGCGAGGTCGGCGGAGCAGAGGTTTCTCTTGGGTACGTGGAAGGAGACTCTTTCGTTGAGGTATTGGGGTCCGGTGTTGTGGAGGGATTTGTAGGCGTGAGTGAGTAGCTTGAAGGTTACTCTCTTCTCAACGGGGAGCCAGTGGAGGTCTCGCAGGTGTTCGGTGATGTGTTCCTGTCGTGGGATGCCGACGACGAGTCTGGCTGCGGTGTTCTGGATGGTCTGGAGTTTCCAGAGCAGGGATTTGTTGATTCCGGTGTAGAGGGCGTTTCTGTAGTCCAGTCTGCTTGTTATGAGTGAGTGGGTGACGGTGTTTCTGGAATCGGGGGGATCCATTTGAAGGTCTTACGAAGGATGCGGAGGGTGTTTAAGCAGGTGGAGACGACGGCATTGATCTGTCGGGTCAATGGGAGGGAGGAGTCGAGTATGATGCTGAGGTTCCGGGCGTGGTCCGTGGGAGTGGGGGGGTTGCAGAGGGCGGTGGGCCATGAGGTGTTGTCCCATGCTGAGGTGGTGGGTCCGAGGACGAGGACTTCTGTCTTCTCTGAGAATGAAGCTTAGACTTTCAATGTATTTGGTACATCTAGGAATGAAGCAAGCAGGTCAATTGTGCTGGAAACAAATGTACCTCAGAGACATGGCCAGACTGGGAATAGCAACCAGCCCTGGCAGATTGTTTCGGGGGGGCATGGGTTCAGGGGGGGTGGGGGTGCTAGTGAGAAGCACCGCTCCCACTCTTGTTACAGAGGGCAGATATTGCAGAACTGGCCCCCAATAACAAAACCGCCCCCCACAGTAAACAAAACCGGCCCCCACCAGTCCAGCCCACCGGGAACACGCCCGGTGCCCGCTACGGCCAGTCCGGCCCTGTTTCCTCAAACGTTTCCTAATGTTAAGGCAGCTATGTCTAAGAATATTTTAATTAAGGAAGCAGACCACCTTCATGAAATTTTACTTTTAAAATGCCTTGCCCTCGACTTTTAATGGGTCAACCAACAGCAATATATTTACCAATTCGTGAGAAACCTCATCTTTCCCTCAATTCTGAACAGTTTGCACTTCATGACCAAGTACTCCTATTATTCATATTTCATGCACAAAGCCCTTTACCTCTAAAGTTGTCTACTAAATAGCAGAAAGCACTCATTCTAATATATCTCCAAAATCATTATGTATTTGTTTTATTTAGTGTGGATTGTACAGCACAACAAACACTCCAGTGAAGCCTGTCACCACTAGTGGTGTCCTCTGCAAGGCTAAACAGGAAAAGTTAGCTTACTGATTGAATATTTAGCCAGAATAGAGCTCCGAAGTTTGGGTCGCTGTACCCTAAAGGGAGGCCGCTCCAGTGTGACCACTTTAATAGAGGGACAATCATCATCATTCAGTTGCTTGATCGTAGGGAATGACTATGCCGGTATTTCTGACATTTGTAACAAAAGTAGGGAGGGGCTCTCTCCGTGCAGATTTTAAACATTACGCAAGTGAATTTGATAAGAACTCTCTTCCTAACAGGTATCCAATGAATCTGTCGTAGAGGTGGAATCAAACATCCTGAGCTGAAAATGGATCCGACTAGAGAGTTCTGGATCGGTCCATTGAGGATTCGGGGATTAACCGTTTCATTTGCGACACGCTGTCAACCCTACTGACAAAGACGGAAGGATACCACTTTTGCAACAGCAGTACCTACTGATTGGATCCAATTGTCCTTCTGCTGAAGCCTGGTAGGCTCAGCATTTTCAATCTATATGGGGTGAAAACAAAAAATGCAATGCAGTCGGACAAAAGGCATTTCGCATTTGCACCCAGCCAGCTGGTAATAAGCCCTCACGTTGTGGAGTCAACACTTTGTAGAAAGTAGGTGATTAGGCCAGACAATAGCTACCTTCCTACTAGCATCAAGTGCACAGGACACACTTAAAACTATGGCCGGAAACTAATATCAGTACAAGTGCTCAATTGATTTTAAAGATCCTGTATGCTGCAGAAGGGTACAGCCAGTAAGGTAGTATAGATGGCCCAATTTCAGAGATATTGTCCATTAAAGGAAGACAGGACCTCTTGTCAAGATCGACGGATGCCCAACTTTCAGAAGCATTGTCCCTTAAGGGATCAAATGGTTTTGCTCGTCAGGATTCACCGCAAGCCTGAGTTCTGATGCCCTGTCTCCATTAAATGCATGCCTCGCCAGATCTCACTGCGGTCCCGATTCAAGATGCTCTGTCCATTAAAGGAGGATACTCTCTCAGTTGTCAGATGTCACTTCACCTGAGTTGTCCACTACCGAAGGCCTGCTACGTCTCGACACATCACGCCTGGCCTCATTTCAGAAGTGCTGTCCATTAAAGGAGGGTGTAGTTTGTATCAACAAACGTCTCTTCTGACCTCATTTAAGAAACATCCTTTGCAACAAGATAAATGGTGCCCTGGAGGCACCGTCCATCACGGGAGGGTACACAGGGTCAGCTGGCTGGATTTCAGGTAGTCTTCTGAGTTCCCTTTGGCAATCAAAGAGGATGCAGTTACTGTGTTGTTGATCTTGTGATACATCAGACAAATTTGCATATTATTCCTCTGCCAATGTGTTTGGTTGTATATACAGTAATTTGTGTCTTATGTATGTTCATTATCTGCAACCCTGTGAGCACCATGTTATATGTTTGTATTTTTTGTAATATTTGTAATATTTGTTATGTTTAATAACAAGACTTTACATAAATATACCCTCTGTTGCAAGGTAGAGAAGTTACCCTCCAAGGGCTAAGCAATACATTAAATGTGAAGACGTCTTCTAGAAATGTGGTAGGATTTCCTTTGTATGGATTAACATCTACATAATTTTAGAAGCACTGTCCCATCCAGCAGCATATAGGATACACCTACACTGACATCTTCCTTGGGGCAAAGGTCACGTGATGTCACTTCATACGATATCCTCACTACAACAGTTGCTAATTTGGAATCCTGAAAACGACAATTTTTTGGTCAAAACATGTCCGCAAGTATGGAGAAGGAGGGATCCTTGCTCTTCCATCTAGTACGTTTCCTAAACTCTTCTGTTGAATCCAGTCTAATAGGGATGTTTCACTTCCTAGCACTTCGTTTTTCCCTATACATATTTATTATTCGTGCACTTAAACTCCTGCACTTTAAAGCTCAAGGTTTTAGTGGAAATTCCCCCAAACCCTCAGGATAAATGGTATGCTTTTACAGGTATCCTGAAGCTTAAAATTCAAATATGTATCTAGCATATACGTATATGGTACACTATTTGTACCTATTCACAACCAAAGCTTTTCTTGCTCCAGTTCCATGTTAAGGAAAAACTCACACATATCGACCCTTGTTCAGCACTGGGACAGAAGAAAAATATCTATACCACTAAGTGTGACTCGTTATACAAAGGCTAATTTACATTACAATACAATAATTGCATTGATATCGTAAAATCACTTCGTTCTCGCATGATTTCCTCAATAGTGACATAAAGCACCCACTGGAATTATTTAATGTTTAGCTAGGAAAAAAGATTCCACCAGTCGAAGGAGGAACCATGTTTTCCTAAAGCTAGCCTACTTGTTAAGTCACCACACAAAACATCATTATTTGGTTGCGAATTGATACTGCTGCCCGTCTTGCCACAATGACTCTAACACAAGCACTACACATCTCACAGTGGCGAGGCGTATGGAATGATGGTAAGAAAATGCAACCGAGCAGTTCTCTGATCCATGTCTCTGTCCAACCTATGCCTGTTCAGGCCCATAAACTTCCACATGTAAACTAGATATCTCAGAATGGACAAACCAGTGTGGTACCCAGCCCAGGGGACTATGAAAATAAGAAACATAAGGGACCTGCAGAGCCGCTCAAAGCTGAGAGCTTCCGAAAACAATAAACTGCACGCCTGTCTCTCACACTTCATCCATCACACTGCTAAGCGCTGCATCCCACAACCTGATAACCACACCTCGGTGGTCCTCACATACGGCATGGAAACAATCAGGGCTGGCTCTAGGGCGGTGCGGCTGGTGCCACCGCACCAGGCGCTGACTTCAGGTGGGGGCGCGGTTTATTATGCTTTAAAAGCACCTGCTGCTGCGTTCTTTGCCACCAGGAATTTTCAGGCAACAATAAAAATGTCACGTTAACTCCGGTGATTAATGTACTTTCTAGAGCAAGAGAGAGACAGAGATCAGAGTTTTGTCTAGTAGAAGTTTTAACACATCGTAAGGTAGCACAGAGGGTTAATATGCCTACAGCAAAGAATGTGTATCATGCAGATCACAAAGAGAATATAATGTAAATAGATCAGTAGATTACTGCTTTTGTCAGAGAGATCCAACTGTTACTTGGAGTTTATAAATTAAAATCCTAATGTAGAACAGGGAGCAATTAACTGTCATCAAAGAACTTCATGAAAACTTGAAGGTATTGTTTAGAGAGTTAGGATTTTTTCCCCAGTCTTTCATGATCCTAATGTTGCAAAATGGGTTCATTGGGTAGAAATCAATTCTTATTATTAAAGAGAAACTCAACCACGGTGTTACGATTTAAATTGTGTTTGTGCTTCTCCAGACCAAGCACTCAAACTATACTGCCTACAAGTATGGATGACACGACTCCTTCACCTTGTAATCCTCTGTCTTATCTAACGTTTCCTATACACTGATTTACACGTCTCTGTGTATAATATGTGTGTGATGTAAAGTGCTCTGACACCCTACACTGGTAGGAGTGGGGCTCTAAAACGAATTAATTGCATCTGAGCGAGAGTGGCTATGGAGACTTGAGGGGCACCGGAAAGGGTGGTAGTGAGGGAGTCTGTGGCGGAGGTGTTCATTGGTAGGCGCCAACAAACATTGTCGCGCCGGGCGCCACTAGCACTAAAGCCGGCCCTGGAAACACTCCACATTCAGTATCCAAACAGAGACAACTTCCTTCCACACGCGCACCCTACGTGGTGCAGCGTGCTATCCACATGGACATGTGCTTCAGCGCCCCGCAGAGGGGTGGAAGCGCTCTATAAATGTTGCAATACAACACAACACAGAGGATGAGGTTTATAAAGGACAAGGCTGGGATTGCAAGCGCGGTCCTCCGACTTCACTTTTTCCTTCATAAGTGGTCCTCGCCACTAGGTGGCAGTGCTGCTTCTGGTTTGGAAACCCCATTTTCTTCCACTTATCCATCTATAAATAAGGATATTCAATAACTTCGGAATGTGTGCAATTTAAAGTTAAGAAAACAATGACTGTTGGCTGAAAACTTCAATGCTGTTTATATCCGCTTTCCGAAATAATGTAATGACCCCCGGCTATTTTTTTTACTACTTCAACTTTTCACAAACGTAAGGTAGTTTCTCTATTGCCTTGTTTCACGAACTCATTTTAATGTGATCTCTTCCACACGCTCTTCGAGTAAGTATACGTGTGTACAGGTATGGGACTGTGTGGTGCCACTGTCCGGTTCTGTTTCTATACGCATGAGAGACGCTGTACAACATTTTTTCAAGTAATCACGCTGTCTTAAATACATATATTACCACAGAATGAGCACGAGCAGGGGTTATACCACTCTGTTTTTCCGCGTTGTGTTGTCTGCACCTCGTCACTAATTTACAGAGTTCCCGATCAGCGCGAGCACTGCACAAATCTCAGTCTAGTGGAAAAAACTAGCCTTGGGCCTCTTTGCACGTGAGCACGGGCACGTTCAGGGGCGTAGCTTCCATTGGTGTAGCAGGGCCCAGAGGCCTGAGGGGCCCACTGAACACTAATTATTGCTGAATTTCACAATTCAAACAGCGGCCAGGGGCTTTCCTTCCGAGCCGCACTGCCTAAGCCTCTGGACACATTTTGCGGACCATGTCAAGTTCCTATTGCTAACAGGCAATAACTTTGTAAGAGTTCGTTTGTGCCCCAAGGCCAACAATAGACGGACGGCCACGCACTCCAGAAGAACAAAGCAAACAGCATGCAAATTCTAAAACATAATGCAACAGGCAGGCCACCATATAACTTCATCTAAACAATACGGGCGTCTACGCTCAGCTAGCCGCTGTCCATGACAAGGGGCTTCCGAATTTTACGAAACATATCAAATCCCATAACAACTAATATACGTTCACTAAAAAGAAAGAAAAAAAAACACTTGCAAGAAGTTGAAACATTAATAAAAAAAAGCCTTGACTCTAAAACGTCGCCTCTGACCATGTGAGGTACACGCAGTGAGAGGTGCTTGGAGTGCGTGCACTTTGGCAGAGGTGTGGCTCCACTAACATGCGAGCAGCTTGGGGGTCTTGTCACAATAATCATTCAGTGGCCCACTCCCCTCACCCACTCCCCCTCTCCATTTTGTTAAAACATAGTAAGAACATCTGGCCTGATTTAGATCTTGGCGGGCGGGTTACTCCGTCACAGCGGTGACGGATATCCCATCCTCCGAAATATAAATGGCATTATATCCTATGGGATTTACATTTCGGCGGATGTGAGATCCATCCACGTTGTGACGGAGTAACCGACCCGTCCACCAAGATCTAAATCAAGCCCATAGTCTCAAAAGCATGTTTCACCTGTACAACCAGAGGGCCAGACGACGGAAATGACAGATGATTGGAAGGTTATTGGCTGTAAATCACTGCCCGGGAAGGTAAAGTCACTCAAACATCCGCCACTAACTAGGCTTTTTAAGTATACACACAAGCACTTGGGACTGGATGGAGCCAGCTATTCCTCTCCCTTCCTCAGGGTATTCAACCATCCTAGTCTTCAAGTTTGGCCACATTCCTTGCTGAGTAACGATTATGACCCTGACGCCACAGCATTCAGGACCCACACTCTTTCAAATTTAACAGAAAAAACTGACCTTCCACACTCATTGCTTCTCTCAGCAAGTGCAGCTTCCTCTGCCGCTCGCGGATCCTGTCCAAGGCACTTGTTATTGCCGAAGAAGTGGTCTTCTCAGGCCCCAGCCGCTCCTGGCCCAGGGTTTGTGGGCTGAAACGATCTGCCCCTGCCCCGGCGAGAGTTGCGGTCCGTAGTCCAATCTTCTCAGGGTGGCCCTGGAGTCTGCTGGGCTCTCCTGAGGCAAGTTCTTGGTTGGGGGGCTTGTTGACTACAAATCGCAAGTCCACAGAGGATGCCCAGTTCTTCCTCCTTTGTGCCGCTTGGTCAGTGCTGGGCATCTTATGCCGTTCCAAGTCATCCAGTCGGTAAGGGTACGGAGGGCGAAGGCCCTTGAAGTCCTCATACCCAGACGTGCAGTCGGAGGTAGTGCAGTGTGTGGAGTCCTCCTCGTCCTGGCCACCAGCGAAGGCAAGGAAACCCATGGATTTACTGAGCCCCCTGTTCAGCAACGCCTGCTGAGATTCGGAAAATGGTGGCATGTGTATGTGTAAGGCTTCAAGAGCGGTGCTTCTCCCTGGAATGATAAAAATCTATCATGTAGGTGCTGCGTGGTGCTAACATTGGAAGGGTAAAGGGTTAGGCATAAAAAAAAAATTGCAGATGCCTCAGATATGATGCATACAATATTACATTACCTGATTTGTTTTACATCTAGGAGCTATCAACCCATCGAAAATCTTGCACAAAAAAAAAGCATTGGCAAAGCCAATAGGTTTTGCCTGTGCGAGATCTATTGGCTTCGTCAATGTTTTTTTTAATGTTCCACAACGGTATGAGCTGCTGTGCTACACAGTTTAAAGTAAAAGCTTTTTTTTTTTACTTTAAGCTATGCATGCACAAACAAGTTAAAATAGTTATTTTCTCTTTAATTAATATGCAGTTTATATTCTATAACAAATGCCATTGTAGTCACCAGCGTGTCAAAGTGCAGCCTTATGGCCAGAGCTGCTGACCTTGCAGCGGAGGAACCAGGTTCAAGTCTCGGGCCAGCTAAACATCCTGCAATTCTGGGGAAACCATTTCAACTCCCAGAGCCTGTCAAAATCAATGTGTCCCTGTGTAATGTAACTGGTTCTCATGTAAAGTGCTCCAAGTCCTTCCGGTCAACTTCGCGCTTTCTGAAACAAGCTATGAAGGGTGGGGAAGGAGCATTCAGTGACAGGAGTGAGGTGGTGGGAGGGATAGGCCAGCAACGGAAGGGGCATGCAGTGATGGAATTGAGGTGTTGTTAAGGACAGGCAAGCAATGAAAAGAATGTGGATGCCTGAAAGTAACAACAACAACAAAAAAGTATGTTACAAGTGAATGGCCAGTGGAAGGACACTGGCTGTCAGAAGCAGTACTTGGCCCAAGCTCCACAGCAAGGATGAAGATGTGAATCCGAGCAGGAAGCTAGAGGCAGGAGGCGGCAGTGACCAACAGGAAGAAAGAAAATGAGAGTGACATGGGAGCCAATCAATGGTAAGTAAAGGTAAGTAATGGGCGGGCTCTAAGCACCTTTAAGATTTTTGTTTGTTACAAGAGATTTTACAAGCACATCTTAAGTACTGTGAAGGCGAAACCTAAAGAAACAACTGCCAACATCAACATTCCATTTTACTGTACTGCAAAGCTTAGCCATAAGATTGCTTTAGTTTAACAATGCCATTTTAGAACATTGTTTAAACAACTTATATAAAATGATAATGCAAGTATTAGAATATTTCTTCACTATCTAGCAACACAGGACAACTGACACATGTACGAAGCAAAGTCCATTTTAAAAATATTAGAAATGAGCGGCTGTTAAAGTCTCCTTACACCAAACGTTACCTAAAACACCCTCAAGGTACGTTACCCATCACTTATCACATTTTACCCAATCAGCAATAGTAAATCAGCAATTTCCACACCTCAAAATACAAACTTGAAGGAAATGACGCAACCTGCCAGTGCAACTGTGAGAAAAGTATAGTGTAGCATGCATACTGAGACTCTGCCAGCTGAAATGGTCCATCATGCATCTGTGGCACACATGCATCCCCTGCTGACTTTACAGTTAAGACTCTTACTGTAGCAGTAAAAACAAGATGGCTGCATCCTCATGTACCTAGTTGCATCTATGCCAGCTTTAAAAGGTTCATCTATATACGGTAATCCTCAAGATACCAAAACGTGTATCACCCAACAATGCAGCAGAGTTAGGAACGCATAAACACTCGAGACCATGTGGTCTTATGGGAAATATAAATTCTCACTTGGGTTTTACATTTCATGAAACACTCACCTTGAGAAATCATACCACTAACACTCAACACAAGGCACCAACCAAACTTGTGCATTGCACCCTTTATCAAAGACCACATCCGTGCCTACAAACAGCAAAGTCACAACAATCAACAAGAGAATCAGACTTACTGTGATCCATACCTCATCAGTGAGGAGCAGCTACCAGAGACTGAGCAACTACTTTCTTGCAGTTTTTTGACAACGTGATCCTAGTCCAAGGGAATAAGCGTGCTTTACCCCAGAACCGGACTATCTTACCCTATTTATTTATTTTCAAGTTACAAGGGAGATTAAGTGAATTGATCAGAATCACTGAAAACCGAGCTGAGACCGGGATTTGAACCTGGCTCCCCCTGTTCCAAGTCTGCAGCTGCAGCCACTAGATTACATCTCCTGCCTCAGACAGTGCTCTTCAGAGAGCAGATAAGAAAGGCCTATGGATAGATAAACATGTTCCTATATTCACAAGAAAATATGGTCTCCATAGAGACTTTAGTTTTGGGATATTGGACAAGAATCTCCTAAAGCAGAGACTGATTTCTATCAAACACTTTCAAAATGGCAGCCACCTATCCATCTCGATTAAGAAACATACTGACCTAGTGGCCTGCATGTGTGGCATTACAAAGCCACTAGCTGCATCTATGAAACACACAAGTAGAAAAGGGGCCTTTCAGAAGGTGGCCGGCATGTATGCGGGGATACAGCCTAGGTGGGCACTGAAGTCCAGCCCATGCAGCTTTTATGATATCGCGAGCACGTTCAGGTTCCTCATGAGATGGTACATAGGAGGGTAGTTCGAAGTTTCAGTGATGTGATTCTCCAAGTAGAACCACTATCTTTTAAGACTCTGAGACTGGTGATCTCATCGTTACCCATTTCACTGGTGGTACAATTGCTGATAGTTCTAGCAATGCCTTCCCCCTTTGCGTGGGGAGGAGTGGATGAGAGCACGTCATCATACCTCCCTTCGCCAGTAAAGCAAAAGTAGCATTGTCCTTGCCCATACTGCTGAAACTGCACGCAGAGGGTCAGGTCAGTCAATAATATGTTCTTATGTCTTTCCAGCCACAAGCCGAGGACGATGGTGTGTTGCTGGTTCAGACAAAGAGGGACAAAGACTGGCAAAGCAATGGGAAGGAACAGTGCTGTACCACGCCACTGAACTTGTAGGGGAGATTTTCCATAATAGCAGCCATCCTGCAGGACATACCCAAAAGAAGGGATTATTTTAAGATTTTTCCGTTTTGAGAACAGTTATGGCCTAACATACTTTGTTCTGAAAAACAAGAAAATCTGAAGTCTGACAATAACAGAAGAAGAATAAAGTGGTATTGCCATAATATGGGGGAAGAGCCTTTTCCAATGATAAAGTCAATCTTTCCACATTTCATTGGACGGTCAGAACTGGCACCTGTTATGCTCTCCCAGTGCTTGACTGGCTTCTCAGAAATGATAAGATGCTGGCTGCAGCATTAATAAACCCACGTAGGAACCGGGTAGGCTCAAAAGTTCTTAAATGGTATGATCAGGAATGTAGAGTGACAATAAAAGAAAGTGCTGGTAGAACTTAAAGGGGGCAACACCATCCACAGCACCATACGTGCTAATGCCTAGAGTGAGCAGAAGAAAATGACAGCTGGTAAGAAAATACATTTTGTTGCTCTGAGCTTGAAACGGCTACAGAATGCAGCCAATTTTAATAACTGTCTGGGGATCTGGAATTTATCCAGACAGAGGAGAGGGCATTCTAACTCGCCAGTTAGTAACAAAGTACGCTATTAACATTTTGTCAGTTTGCATAAACAAAAGGTGAGGGTCACCCAACCAAGAGGGGGGGTTTGCTTGGCCAATGATAAAATTGTCAAAGCTCTCCAGAAGCGGCAATGTCCAGAAAAAAAAGTAGAAAAGGCCACGCTCCAGTCATGGTCCATATAGACTTCTTCAGCTACGATGTTACCCCATGGATAATAAGGTTTGGTATTCCGCTTGATAAGGTGCATCAGGTTCTGCACTCCCTTCCTAGCTAAATGTGACAGTGACATTAATACTCATGAAAGGGGATTCATTGATCCCAGGAAACAACTGCCAAATATCCTTTCTAGGCATGGTGCGTAAAATATATGGCACAGTTCGGTTTAACTGGCTGCAGATCCACTTTGAACAGAACAGGAGCATTCTGAAATGACAGGCTGGATTTAGACGAGTCACAGGTCCAGCAGAATAGGGTCTTCCGCTATCTATCGATCTCCCTCAAAGAAGTGGAGTGGGTTTTTCTGGCCTATCTTGATAGGACGGTGGTATCTGATAATGGAGACACATCCCAGCTGAAGATTTTCTAAATCAAGTGTGAGTTCCTCTCCGGCATTATAATAGCCATTCCGGGAATACAGCATGTGCACACTATGGGGAACAGGGGGTTCCACTGCCTTTTTTTAATGTGGTGAGTTACACAGGGTTGTCAACTTGCTCCAACTTTAACATTTTTATTAGTGAACTGGAGTCACACCACAAAGCCTGCAAAGTGAATCCACTTTGCAGGCTTTGTGGTGTGACTCCATCTGATTATGGGAACTTTTACCTTGTGTAAGCTCTACAGATGACTCAGTTCCAAAGGTGAGAAGAGAGAATAGTCTTCCTTGTCTCTTAAAGCCCGTAAAAAATGACTGAGGTTTGAAAAAACCAAAGCTAACAATAAATTGTCTAAAACTATGAACACAGACAGTCTCTAAGTCCATCAGAAGCCATTCAGGTTAAATAAGTGCCATTTGTAACTACGATTGATTGTTTGGCCTTGCCATGTAGTAGTCAAGGGGCATAGTTTACAGCCAAGATATCAGAAAGCACTTGCACTCTAATCAATTCGGAAAGTTTTATCTGCACACAACAGGTGTTCCCTGTGTCCTACTAATATTCCATGTTTAAATTGAAGCTGTGGCCGTAGATGGTGGAGAGGTCTGGGACTGTGCGGACGTGATGTGCTTCAATTGCCCTCAGAACGTTTTTCTGAGAATAATTTGTTGCTTGTCTACACCGTCTCTGCTTCTGATGTTGATATATGAGTTAGTAGCTGCCAGCAGCATCAATATGTTAACAGGGGCTGCAAGAACACATGATTTAATGATTTGATCTGCCAGCTCTGGATTGCTCACATTCAAAGTAAACTTCTTCAATTGGGCTTAAACTATGGCGGGGGAAGGAAGTGGCAAACAATATAAACTGAGCTACTACAGCCATTTTAAGAGATAGATATTGGGAGTATATATATTGTTAAATTTAAAATGACATTTTTATTCTATCTTGGATCCTGGATACATGGAATTTAAAGCACTCGCTGCCCAGGAGATTTACCGAGACTGGATGACCTCAGTATAGGAGCGGAGTCTCTGTATAAAATGTAGACCAGGGATTTTACCATTACGATCTTTTACTTCAAAGCAGGCAGTCGTAAATTGCGCATACTGGTTTTTTCGTTTGAATGTTGCTGAAAATGAGGTGCGCTCCTTATTGATTCGCCCTCTTTATGATGACCTCCAAATCAATTCACATGGTCATTGGCCAACTGAAGGAGGCGCACCTGCTCTGTCTACGATAGGTATCAAAGAGCAGGAAGTCAATTTGAAGATTTAGTCACAGGAGAGTGACTGGGTAGAACATTTATCTTTCGAAATGGGCATCTCACTTAAAATATCTGGGGCAGGTTTCTGTAGGATTCAGGGATTTTAAGGTGCGTGAGCATGAAAAAAAAACAGGTCAGTTAGAAACTAGATGAATGTACATGCACCAAAAACCCTGGGTCAAACGTCACCGTTGGAGCTGATGACAACTAAGCTGAAATTCAACCCCATACCAAAACAGATTTTTAATCCCCACTGCTCTTCCGAATTAAAAAGATTAAGCAGCTCTGGGGCACATAAGCAAAGATGACATCAGTATCTTAAATCCTGGCCTGCCCCATGAACACACTCCTTTTAAATTCAAAATATGCTCTCTTTCTTGCAGGAGTGGTGTGCCCTCACCCGTATACAACTGGTGCCCTATCCGAATGCTACAATTTACTTCAATGTTATAGTATCTGCAGAGGAAAGCAGTGACATATACTCGCTTTCATATAAATCAATAAATGCTTTAATGACCCGACTATTGAAGCTAAACCAACTCTGCTAAAGAAGTTTCACAGTTCTATATATTCAAAGACAACGACGGCAATGAAGGACTTTGTGCCATCCTGGGAAGACTCAGAGACAGTTCTGAAGGATGGCTACAAAAGAAATGTATGGATATAGGGACAACAGCCCCAGCACCTTGTATGCACTCAGCGTTGCTTAAGGTTGTGAAATATAGTCAATTTTTGCAAGAGCTAACCATATTTGATAATGTCAGCCTTAACAAAACTCACAATTACATACAAACACATATGCAGCACAATTGTTCTTATGCGCCTCTATGAGCTTTTAGTGGAAAGATACGAAGAACCCACGTGTAGTAATAGTGTTGCAAGTTGGGTCTCTTTAACTTCAGGGTATCGATGCAAACATTCTCAATGTTTTTTTTCCGCACAAGTTTATTTTAAAAAATTGGCAGCAGTGCAGGTATGTTTGGAGTACAAAACACCAGCTGCTTCACCCATCCTGAAAAACGTGGGAAGCAATGTTTAACGTTTTCTATTCCCGGTATTTAAAGTATTACCCTGTCCCAGAGTATTATCACTGGGAAGAGAAAATATGCTTCGAGGCCCTCTTCTGGTTGTCCTTCTAGCGCCAAGATACCCTGGCAAGGTGATAGCAGCGCTTTATAAAACTAAAAAAAAAAAAAATAGTAGTTTTAAAGGCAAACCAACAAGCTTGGAGTACAGACCCCCAGGAATCACTGCTAATGGAGACAGGAAAGTAATTACTCGTACGTAAATCTCTATATATTTCTGTACATGTAGGTGTACATGCAAGAAAATATAAATCTCTGTTGAGTTTCACTGTTCACAAATGAATTCAAAATAACACCATGCATTCCAAAGCCTTGGACCTTATCAATCCAGCGTGATGCGTCAGTCAAACTAGGCACTAGTCTAAAAACTAGAAGTACTTAAAGAAAATCTTCAAAGTAAAAAAAAATAGTGAAAAATAAAAAAAATAGCTTTTCTTAATTTTAACGAGTTTAGAGTCCTTCCCTTATGAAAAGTGCCATATTTAAATACAAATCCTACAGGCTCCAGGATGGCTCACTGACATGTTGTTGCCTCTGCCTTTGGCAACGACTTCTCTTTTTAGCTACTTCGACAGGTAATATGTCGCCCCATCTGCCTTTGGTGCCATGGAATTATGCCCTATACCCTTCTCGAAAGAGTGACGGTTTTTGACTATTTGGGTGTCACTTTGACAGAGCATCTGGAATAGGGGCCACAGATGGCCAAAGCAAGTCTCAAGCTAGCTCAGACAGTGGGTGGGCTCATGAAATTACACAGAACGTCCTCATTTAAACCAGCTGGACCAGTAATTGAAATCTATAAAACTCAAGCGCGGGGAGTTACACTGTATGGGGCAGAATTGTGGGGTCACTGCTCTACCATTAGTTTGACCAAGGTGGAGAATAATTTTATGAGGCAGCTAGTAGACCTTCTCCTCAGTACCCCCCTCATCCCCTTATGCCTGGATCTGGGTATTAGGCCCATTAATGAAGAGATTGCCCTTAGACCCGTGACTTTTTGGCGTCGGCTCTGGGTGACCCCGGAACTGGCTATCTACCGATCCGAGCTTAAAGAGCTTTTGACTACTTATGGCACTACGAAAATACCCTGGTTTTGCCATATAAGGGATCTCTGTTCTAAATTAGGCAAGGAGGACTTATGGAGGACACCTGAGGTATCATGTCCCTTAATCTCACGGCTAGAACTGGTAAGATCTTATAGATCATTCAAACGTTCCGTTATCCAGGAAAGTTCTTCCTGTGGCCGATTGACAGCAGAGTTTTTACAAGTTAAAGATGAATATAGTAGGGAAGTCTTTCTGGATGACATCCAACCCACTCTGGCCAGGAAGTTGTATGTACAGCTTAGATTAGGGACTTTACCGCTTTATGAACATATCAATAAGTGGTCCAAAACGCATACTGGTGAATGTCCCGCCTGTAAATACAAGGAAGAGACTGAGCTCCATGTTCTGCTCCTTTGCCCTGCTTATGCACTACCGCGACAGCGTTGGCTTATTCAACTATGTAAGAACTTAGGATTTGTACGCTGTCAGGAGGCATACAGAGTATTAAAATATGACACTCATGCCCCCACTGTTTTTGCCGTATCCCGTTTTTTAAATTCTATGTGGCACATACGGCGGACTTTTTTAAAATAGTATTTGCACTGATAATCCTGCGTATTGCCAAACCTATCCATTTTATCCTGGTTTTATTTCTTTGTTTTCTTTAATTTTACTGTGGTAAATTTTAGAATTTGTCTCCATTTTAACAGATGACTGTATATACTGCACCCCAAATTGGCTCAGGCCTTGGAACAAATTGTAAAGCTACATTTTATTATGGACTCAAATAGCTCGGTCGACAATTTTGCCAATTTTGCAATGTGAAGTTATATCCTGGCTGTGTAGTCTTATGATGAAATTGTACATATTTTATTGTGTTTTTCCTCTGATATGTACTTTTATGGTCTTTGTGGCCGAAATAAAGTTATTGAATGGAATGGAATTATGCCCTATACGCTTTTCGTGTATCCGTGGGATATTAACATTCAGCTTCATCGTCCTGAAGTTAACTGTTATCCTTTACAGAACAACTAAATTTCTGCTGGCGATCCCTCCAGTTCCACCGAAATGAGGAAAGATCACTGGGAGATGGCGTATAGGAGAAGGGACGGGGAAAGAATGGAACAAAGTTAAAAGAGATGGTTTGTGGGGAATCAGTCTTATGTTCTGAGAGTCGGCTGCACACAGAATTCCTCCCTGCCCTAATGGTGGGACAGGACGAAGCATTGCCGGATGGTGCACCTTAGTTTCAGAGATAGAACCGCCACAACAAATCCCTGAAATGAAGACTTTTCCTCAAAAATAAATGATTAATTACATAAACGTCCAGTACTCTTGAGGCTAATCCTTTTCCGTTTGAATGAATCCCTGTCTTTAAATTTCAACTAAAGTCTGTGTGGATATAATTTACCAACCACTTAGAAGGATCACACGTTTTAGGAAAGACAGTGTGAATATGAAGCAAGAGGGATGGGGAATACAATTTTGAGATTATCTATATGGCAATTAGCCAGAGGCTCGTGGTGCTATTAAAGAAAACATTTCACTTTATTGTGCCTGAAATGATCCACCACAGAGACAAGGTTTCTTTGGGCAGGACAGCACATTAGGATAATCTCTTCCTTAGCTTCTGTTGCCAAAACAGCAAAAGTAAATCGCTCTTGTTTTGATCTGATTTAAGGAAAGCTTCCAGCTGTCAGCTTCCTCGAATGGGTTTCCCCAAGGTGGGACCACATCAGCCTGAGGGCAAGAGTTTGAGAACAGTTCATTTCTCCAACTAATTCAGCCTTTACATTTATCACAAGTACATTTTCTGGCACGCAGCTCTGGCCCAGAGCTGAAATAAAAGCAGATACCGATTGGATTTCACTGAAGCAGCAAGACAATACGAGAACTGTGCAGCTACGGTTAGGCCTGGCTTAACCGCTTGCGCGTGCAATGATACGCATAGAATTGACCGTACTTTAAAAGAAACATGAATAGAAAGACCTGGTCGAGTAAATCACACTAGCTCCAAACGGGGTGGCCCTGGGCTAAAAACACTTATAAAGATAATGTTCTGGACACAGATGCACAAAATTATCCGCTACTAGTTATTTTACATTCTACTGACCGCAAAAAAGCTCCTGTGGAGAAGGCATGATTGAATACACCATGACTTCTCAAGCCATGTCTGCCCTGCGATAAATGCAGTTTTACATTTCCCGTTTCCCACAGGGATACTATTCAAGCTCACATCTGGTTGGAGTACTGCCCATTTAAGGCATAAAAACGCTTTAATTTTAAGTTCTAGTATTTTATAGGATTTATTCACAAGACAAATAGGGTCTAAGGGATGGAACTCGTTACATACTGTACCTGGAAATGCCATAGTGTACTCAGTGAAAGGAAATTAAACAAGCACTGGCAAAGCCAAAAGGTCTGGTGTTGGCTGCTAACCGTTTGGCTTCGTCAGTGCTTGTTTTTTTAACAAAACTGTAATGGTGAAGGCGCTGCCAGTTCCTTGCCGATACAAAAAAAATATTGGCTAAAAGCAAAGATTTTTTTATTTTAGGTTTCAAAAAGCACACACATTGCTATAGTAATACCTGGCACTAAAGAGACCTATTATGTGTGCAGATGTACTCTTGTGATAGAGCAGAGTGCCGCTACTCACAGAGAATTTAGCCAATGGCTGAAGTGGGCTGACCCAATGCACCAAGCTATATGATGTAGTGGGCGGACAACAAATGTGAACGACACAATACACCAATGGATCAAGAAGGCTGGAGGAAAGCCCCCAATAGTAACTATATTGTATATTTAATATAGTAAAATAAAAAGGTCTTGGCTAATGCCAGACCCACCCAAAAAAGTCAGATTTTCAAAAACGGCCCTTTTTCTATGCTATGTCCAACCAAATGGTTCAAAGGAGGACTTGCTCTGAACCACCTAATTTGCTTACAGCTACGTACAGGTACCTTTAGTAAAGGTATTAATTCTTAACATTTGTACGTGGGGAGCTATGGCACAGGGAAGAGTATTGTCAGACAGTTGGGCAGATTTCGGAATGCCACAAGAAAAAACTGACTTTTACCTATATCACAATTCTCCATCAAGGCAAATCGAAGGCGACAAAAAAAGAATGATCATCAGATTTAATAAACTCTTCATTTAGAAAATGAATCTGTGGCAATAATAAGCCCATGCAACCAAAAAAACTTCACTGCAACCACCATCAAAACAGCCAAAGATTGGCAACTTCATAGAGTACTCAACATTCATGGCAACTCAACAGTTGCTCTTTGTGTCCAGGAGAGGCATCCTTCATATAATCAAATAACTGAGAAACTATCTTGGTGGGTTGGCCGTCCTGTCTGAATGGTTACAGTATGGAATATCCATCAGTAGCATTAAAACTTGACAGTGTGACTGTGCATTTTTAAGACCCCCTTCCTCTCAATTCCCAAGTGATAACCGAGACCACATAAATGAATACACAACTCTGGGTTTGCACAGCTTTTTTACAGCCTTATTCATTGCATGTTCTTTGTTGCATCCAGTCATAAATTTTGTAAAAATAATAAACATGCTAAAGTTATTTGTATTGTGCAGCTGGAAAGCTGTACTCTCCAATTACTTTTATATTTCACTGGAACAGCCAACGTATGCATTTAGGATGACGTGATGGAATAGCCACCCCATTATATCATCATCTTCAACAATCATATCAGGCACCCAGACATCCTACCGTGCCACCACGTGAGAGCAGGAGCGGCCCATGCAGGTAAGAGCGGTGGGCCGGGATGGGGGGGGGGGGGATTCGACAGACTACCATGAAGGAAAATTAAATAAATAATTAATTTTCCCTCGTCGTCTGTCGAAATCCCCCTACACCTGGCCCCACCGCTCTTACATGCACGGGCCGTGGCTGCGTGCGAGGCTCCAAACTGTTGCGCTGAGAGCATCTGCATTGTCACCCACCATTTCCCTCATCCCACCAGTTCCACTAGTCTTTTCTACATTACAAAGATGTGAACAAAACTGAAGAATAAAGTGCAACCCCGCTTCCAAGTTGGCAGAAAGACTAGCACATTTACCGTACAAGTGCTGACTAGGGCTGGAAGTCCGGACTAATGTTTACAACTACAGGGAAAAGTGCAAGTCTGTAAAACCGCTATCTCCTGTCAAAATGCAACAAGATGAACCCAATCCTGCAACCATCAGAGTGGATAAAACTAGCTACCTTTTTATTAGGAACTATATTTAAGCGAGAATGATGTAGTCCTAAAAAGAAGGAAAGTCAAATACTTTAAGACCTAAATGATGGACCAAACCTGTTCTTTACATAAAACATACTCTTTTACTAATACTAAAAATAATTTTTTTAATTGGCCTTTTTCAAGAAGTTGGATCAAAATACAAATGTATGTGTCTACAAAGAACTGTCTGTTCCCACCTCAGATGCAAATGGAAAGACTAATGTTGGGCGGGTTTCCAAGAGCGGCTAGAGCTGCAAATCAGGCTTAAGGCCTGATTTAGATCTCGGTGGACGTGCTACTCAATCACAACGGTGACTGATATCCCATCCGCCGAAATATAAATCACATAGGATATAAAGGGATTTATATTTCGGCGGACGGGATATCCGCCACTGTTGTGACGGAGTAACCCGTCCACCGAGATCTAAATCCCTCCCTTAATGTTCCAACACTAGGGGCCATGTAAATGTCACTGGGTTTATTCACCACTAGGAAAGAATATACCTTTAATTAATTGCAAAGGATCCCAGAGATATATTACTTATGTTGATTACAATATCGGATTCTGACCCTAATCCCAGATGAAGCTGAAACTTCTTACCACTACTCTGAAGTTCAGGCATACAGTTTGGTTTAACATATGTACAACATTTCTCTTTAAGGGGCTCAGGAAATTATATTAAATTTAGGTACACTTTCAACAGTGCTAATATCTGCTAGAAGCAACACAGCACTGAAAAGGATGAAACAGTACAGATAGAGTGTCCTATACTGCTTACAATGTAAACAATCTCTGGTAGCCCCTTGTATTTACGTATTCCTGAACAATGATGGATTGAGAGGGCAAGCTTATCATACGGTAAACACGACTAAAAAATCCACCAACCGAGTCTGTCTCACGCTACCTGAAACTGTCCATCGATGCTGTCGCTCTCTGCACTAAGTCCGATTTTGTGCCCCATACTTCTAATAATGGTCTTTTCCTCAGCATCAAGCCACTTCTGTACTTAGCACGTGTGCATCAAGGTCCATAGTCGGTCCGAGTGCCACAGCCCTTTCCGCAGTCTTTTGATATAAAAAAAACTCTTGACACTCGCTCAATATGCCTCGTCTCCCAAAAGCCTCACATCCTGTCTCTCCCTAGAAACCAAGCTCCTCAACCGTCCTTATGCCTTAGCTCCACGCAGTCTCTTCATGAACCCAAAATTCCTTACATATGGCACGAGGCTTCTTGGGAATGGAAGGGACCTTGCCAAGAAGGGAGCAGTGTTATATATCAAACTCCCCCCCACTTAGATGAGGGGAGAAGAGCATCTACTCTCTCATGCTCCGGGGGATGGCACTGAGGGCATGGTACTCTCCCAGCGCAGCCTGCGGAAATTAGGCAAAACCATTCAACTATCATCTTCTCAGGTCTGATTACAGTGAGCCAAATTAATGGCAGTATGTGCACTAACCAAACATTTCACAGTTATGACTAGAGTCATAAGCAACGCAAACCTCCCTTGCCCTTTTCCCATGATAAATTTCGGCAGGCTAAACCTGCTAACATTTTCTGGGGGACAAATACCCAAGAAGTATTGAGATGTGCAGATTTTCGAGCAGTAATAACCAAAATCCATATTTTGTTCCTCATTTTGAGGGCAATAATGGGAACGAGGTGCTAGTTATCCCAACCAATCAATTCCAGTCCCTGCAGTGACAGAATGTATCAGGTGCCATATATTTCACACCCTTTTCTGGGCCGGGCATAATCAAGGCCTCAGCGGAGAGCAGTGTAAATCTTCGAACAAGACCCTGTCCGAGATAAACGAATGGACGCCATTCACTTTCCCAACATAAGGAGTGTAGAGAATGTCATGAAACTCTCACCAGTTCAGAAGATTAGTGGAAACCATTCTGCTCTTGCCCACCACACAAAACGGGCAACTATCACAATATCCCCTACATGGAGCGGACCAGTGGAAGATATTCTGTTCTTTTCAGCCAGGAGATCTCCCAATGCTTTGTATTATCTCCAGCCTGGGAAACGGTTGAGGAAGTCATCTTACTTTTCGTAAACTGGATAATAATGGAAGTCATTTAAGTCTACCCAGCCATAGGGGTGCATTGGGATCCATATTCTTCTCTGCCAGTACAAGAGGGTGCTTTTCAAGCAATCATACTCTTCCTTACATATGGGTTTGCAAAGGAAGCGCTCATTTGCCCAGAAATATTGTTACAAGAACCTGTAAAATGTAGTATTCAGGTAAGCAACAACTTAGACTGGGTTTTATATTTCAAGTAAGTACTCCTTTCTCACATCTCAATTGACCTTCTTCAAAATTAGCCTTGCGACCCTACCTTTGAACAAGAGACGAGAGGTCCCTAGGAGAGACTGGAAAAAATCCACTTATGCCAGTTGTACCAACATACCAGAAAAAAACAGGAGGCTACTACTTTTTCCAAATAGAGGCTTTCAAACTACCCACAAGAAGAAAACGACTCTTAAAAAGGGAAACTCCATTCAGCAGCCGCCTCAGGTATCTGTGTAAAATGGATATTCTCTCTAGTACCAAGGAAGTATAGCAAACCATCAACAGACGCTTCCCCAAATAGCTCAATGACCACCAACACCTCAACACCACTTAATCTGATTTTGGACTCAACCACAGCACAGAAACTGCCCTCATCGCTGCCCAGTAGCGGCTGCTACTGGACCCGGGTGATGAGGCGGGGGCAGGGGGTGGGGGAGATGAAAAAAGTTTTTTTTAAAAACACCTGTGATGGCCGGCCGGCTGGCAGCCTCCCCTCCTCCGTCCTCTTCTTCTTGTCTCCGGTCAGCAGCAAGATGCAGGAAGCAGCAGCAGGCACCCTCCCAGCCTCCGGATCGCCAATCACAATGCTGCAATCCAGCGTTGTGATTGGTCTGAGCGCCGTGGATCGGCGCTCAGCCAGGGAATGCGGGCCTGGGCATGTTCTCCACGCAGGCTGTAATGCAGCCAGCATGGAGAAGATGCGAAGTGCGCATGAATGTTTGGCCGGCCCGGGAGTGCCAGCCAAACAGGCATGTGCACTTAGAGTGGGCAAACCACTCCTACCCTGCTCCTCTGTAGTTGGAGTAGCCCCGCCCTGCCCGAAAGCTGCAGCAGCAGAAGGAAACATAAAATGATAACGCAAGTTATTATCATTTCATCTTTCCTTTACTTCACTGCTGTGTAGCAGTGGGGCGACGCTCCTCCGCCTTGGCGGAGGAACCACCACTGTGGCCGCCACGGATGACATCTGCAGAGCTCTGAACAGAGGAGACATGGCAGCCCTCATCCTCCTGGACCTCTCCGTAGCATTTGACATGGTCACTGACCTCATCCTTATCCAATGCCTACACAACATCAGAATCCAAGGACGTGCACTCTGATGGTTTTGCTGCTTCCTGACTGGAAGGACCCAGTCAGTCAGCCGTCTTGCACTATACACCTCTGACACGTGCAACATCATCTGTGGAGTTCCACTAGGATCCTCCCTGAGCCCTACCCTCTTCAACACATACATGATCCCTCTGGCCAGCATCATCTACTCTCACAGTATCAACATCCTAAACTTCGCTGATGATACGCAACTCATTCTCTCTGTCACAGACAAGGTGCCCAATCCCCAGATCAAGTTCAATTTCTGCATGAATGAAATCGCCCCCTGGATGAAGACTGTCTAAAGCTGAACACTGACAAGATCGAAATTGTGACCTTCAGGAAGAGCACCTCACTGTGGAACTCAACCTGATGGCCAACAGAGCTAGGACAGACACCCATCCCCACCATCCCCGCCAAAAACCTCAGAATAATCATCTACAACAAACTCTACATAACTGCCCAAGTCAAGGTCGATACAGCCTAATGCTTCCTTATCCTTAATATGCTGAGGAAGATTTTCAAATGGCTTCCATTCAGCACCCAGAAATATTTCACATATGCGCTGATCACAAGAAAGCTGGGCTACGGGAACATCCAGTATGCCGGGACAAACCAACAACTTGCCAGAAGAATGTAGACCATTCAGAACTGGGCGGCCAGAATCCTTCTCAACCTCTTACCCGGCAGTCGAATCACACCACACCTGAAGGAGCTCCACTGCCTCCCCATTCACAAAGGAACACAATTTAAACTCCTCACACACACTTTCAAGGCCTTATATTACAGGGGCTCAGCATACCTCAACAATCGCATTTGCTTTCACAAACCTTCCAGACATCTCCACTCATTCGGACTCCTACTTGCATACATCCCACACATACAGAAAAAACAGATCCAACAGTTGAGCCTTCTATATGGCTCCCAAAGCATGGAACATCCTGCCACTACACATGAGAGGCTCTTCACTTCTTGAATTCCTCAAGAAGCTGAAGACCAGGCTTTTTGAGTTGTCCCACTAGGCTCTAGGGTTTGGTAGGCTCACACCTGCTTAGCACCAGGATACCCTCCTGGGCAATAGCGTGTTCTACAAATCTGCACACCATAACATGAATGAATTAATGAAAAATATTTGTAGAGTGCAACTGTTGCTTCAAGAGAAGTGTTGTGGCACTTGCGAAGTCAGTTAGAATCGGGATTTCAGCTCCCCAAACAGCACTGTCTTCAGTTGTGCTTTGAACATGCTTTGACTCGAAATGACAAGTAACAAGGACAACAGAACTGGACGTGATCTGTATAACAGGACATAAATGCTTTGAAACATAGGGAAGTTATGAGCTTGGATTTAAACAGAAAATTAACCAATAGTCAATTGTTGCATAATTTACCTACATAACAATTTAAAATTGTGGTGATTGGCAGAGAGAGCACCCAGAAAGAAAATGCTTCATTGTCTTTTTTTCTAAATCACGTTTACATTATTGGTCAAATTTGTGGGCAAACGTGAAGTTGTGTATAAAGGTTTAAAATCTTTGCTTAACATTTAGCAATGCTAATTGACATGCTTTTTACCTGTAGGCAGTCCTTTCCCTCTTAGTCGATCCCTAATCGCTTGGCTTCGATCAGTCTCGCTTATTTTGCTTGCTTGACTCGCAAGATGATCAATCTGAAAAAAAATCCAAAACAAATGATCAGCTACTGAGTCTGTCCACTTTGTGACAGTGGGAAAGGTTTAAAGTAACCTTGCTGCACACCTCAATGTGATATTATATTACTATGTTTTACCTGATGTACAAAGTGAACTAAAATATAATGTTTTGATTAACATTAGGCCGCATGTTTGTTTCTATCTACTGGTTTGTTAGGCATAATCTGTTGTGTAAAATAAAAAATGAAATAATAAAGTAAAGGCTTAAGCAAACGTTTTGGCACTTCATATCTGTTTTCAAATTGTATGCAGCCTTTCATTAGCAATTACTATATGAAAATGTATTAAACAAGATACAGTGTTCACAGAGTAGCTCTCCGTTCTCCAGTTTAGAATTGTAAACTTGGGACCCTTGTCAAGGTCATGGATCTGTTGGCAAGCTGCATCTTTTGCATATTTTAATCAGCCCCCTAGTCAGCAGGAAATTTAGAATAAAACATATTGTACATATCAGGATAACGGATGTCACCCACTTGCAAGTATGTGGAAGTTTTAGTTAATTGACTAACTAGAAGAACTCCATGTCGAGGACTGAGAGGCACAAAAGAATGTTAAATAGCCATAGTTGAAGCGTGCTGAGAGGAAAGATGGAAACCGTGAGGCCCTGGGGGTGGCAACAGGGTGGATATTTCTGGTATCGGGTAGCTGTACCCCAACTCGCCAACTAATGAACTATTTAACAAAAGTGTACAGATTAGTGGCCAAAAGAAGAGATCCAGCCGCAAAACACTAGCTTTTCAGAACATCGACTACTACTTGTTGAGTAACCACCAGTGGCATTGAACTGGGATGTTCAATTCAATTCAAGGAATTTATAAATCGCACGGCTACTTAATGGGCTTCCCAGCGCTGGAAGGTCTTCCAGGCTCTATAAAATGTTCTTAAGAAAACAGACAAGTCTTGAGTTGTTTCCTAAAACTGAGTAGGTTGTCTTTCAGCCTAAGAGTTAGGGTTAGAGTGTTCCACAGTCTGAGAGAGAGGTATGCAAATGAACGTCCACCACTCATAGCTTTCTTCACCCTAGGAATAGCGAGAAGACTAAGCTTGCTAGATCTTAGCTTTCTTTTAGGGCGGTATGGGCAGACTGGGTGTTGAAGGATTTGCGGCCCCTTCATGTGCCTCGAGTGGTGGACCATGCAAAGAGCTTACTGTGAGTGATGTTACAAAGCTACTGTGAGTCACGCTGTAGTGCAAACCTCACCACACTTGGGCAGGACTGAATCCAGCCCTGACACAATGGCTGACTGCAGGGACCCGAAAGTAGAAAGTGCTTCAACTCTCAAGCCTGAAATGTAGCAGAGGACAATAGGGAGGAGTAAAGGTTTTCAGGTCCAAAACCGATATTCTGTATCTGAGGAGAACTGACATTGTTTATATGGCACAGTTTGTTATCGGACTGTTTTAGTTAAGTGCGTTGAGGAAGGACCTAGCTATGCAAGATCTCCATTCTAGTTAAGAAGTCAAAAAGTGTCCATTTAATGTCTATTTGCATATTTTTTAAACAAATGGGGGAAAAGTAGTTTTATTGATTTTAGCTCAAAACAACGAGGGTGGTCTTGGATTTTTAAGGACCATATGCAAATTAAGAAGCCACAGTAAAAATAGTGGTCAATCTAAAATTAAAAATTTCTTAGGTAAAACTGATCTTAGCGCAGAAAGTCTTCAATATTTTTTAGAAGTAGCAAAGTGATATTTGTTAAATGCTGTAATGACTCAAATTAGTATGGTTTACATTCAGGGTAAAAGATATGTAATGCTCAGGTTTTATGCATTTCATAATTATTGCACATTATTAGTTGTGTCATTATTCTTGCTCTAGAGGAAAATGACAAATTTGTCATGATGGATTCTTCATTTTGTATTCCCCATCACTGTATTTTTGAATATGGCAACACTAGGATCCAGAATCTTGCGGAATGCGCCTGCAGAAAGCCCATCAGCCTCAACGGTCTACCAGTGCTACAGCACTATGACCGCACAAATGTGACGCAATTGGAGCTATGGATACATTGCTTTCAGAGCAAGCATGCACGTTCATCCTGAAGGCACCTCTTATTTATTACTTTAAATACCAATACTCCTTACTTAATATATGCATATGAAGAAAACAAGTGTTCTGGGTCTAAGGGCTCTTGTGACCCCAGGTGGGCTTGAGAACCCTTTCTAAACCGGACAGCAACTATCTATAGTTAGGCTGTACCTTCCTAGACTTAGATCCATTATCTCATAGGTAAAATCTCCTAAAACCCACGCAACACGCTTACGACAGTTTTAGAGTGGTTTGAAATTGCCATGGTAGCAGGAGTTGAGCTCGGTCAGTCTCGGGGAGAGGATGTGGCCTTACGGCTAGAGCGGTTGACCTCGAAGCTGGGGAACCGGGTGCGAGTCTCAGCAACGATGCTCAACATCTTGTGATTCTGGGCAAATCCCTTCATCTCCCCAAGCCTAACAAAAAAAAATCGAATCTGTCCATCTGTAACGAAACTGGTGCTCATGTAAAGCGCTCTGATACCTGATCTCTTCGGGTCGAGTTCGCACTATATAAAACTCAAAAAAAAAAAATTTTTAAGAAAAATAGAGAGCTAAAATCCACAAACGCAGTCATCCTTGAAGATAGAGTCTTTTGGTATACAATGGCTAGTGCAACAGTAAAGAGCCACTTCTGCACAGAAAACAAAATGTTCTTGGGCATAAAATATGACAGCTACAGTCTTCACAACGCAACGTAAAAACAGGAAGTGGGGTCTAAGGCATGGACGGAGTGGAAAAGTGTCTGCAACAAAGTGTGATCTGATTTAGCATGCAGTGAAAGATATATCCCCCCTGTGCATACCTGTGCTCATGCATTACCAGCCACCACACCCCTGCCCCACTGCTATGATAAGATTGCCTAATTAGCAGCCGGACTTCATTAATTCCATCGCATGCATTTGCCACATTATGCAGATGTGATTCCTGAAGCAGCCTTCCAGTAATCACCCAAGCAGCACCCCTTCACTTTAAATAGAGGCCAGACCAACACACACCCTTCTCATGCATGCATGAATGAATGAATGTACCTGTAGGCCTAAAAGGTGGCGAAAGTGCACTTCGGCGCCAAACTAGTGGTAGAAATGCAATCTATAAATGCAATAACTGCCGAGACTATTCCTAGTCTCAGTACAGTACAATCTACTGGGAGTCAGACATGCAAGGAAGCTGGTTGGAAATGCTAGTAACAGAACTGTAAATTTAGGTCATACAATAAATTACATGCTCGGAAGATTCAAAGGGAAAGCAAGGGTCGGACAATTCACATCTCTGGGCTTCAGAGCAAAGCCTCAGCAGTAAAACCATCCAATAGTCACAGGATGGGATATATATTTTACTTTTTAGTTCAAATAGACATTTCAGGCAGTGCATTTCTTTCGATTTTATATCATTCTATAAATGTAGTTCTACTATGTAGTTAGTAGTCCAAAGGCTCAAAATAAATTGTAGCATGATAGGCACCGCTTTAAAAAATATTCCTGATATCATACTCTTTGTCAGGGGCGTAGCTTGGGGGGTTTCTTTGGAGTGTTACACTCGCCCCCCCTTGCAATAAATGCATTTTCTGATAAATAGTTGGATACAGGTGCTTTCAGTCAGGTATTGTGAGATGCCAGTCGGATTTCACCAGTAATTTTTACATACACACTGAAAAAAACACACACTCACTCACTCTTTTCTAAAAGTCTTCCAAAATATTGGTTATTTTACAAAATATTGCGTTTTCTCTCTTAGTACTCCTACCAATCCTCATTCCTCTCCCTTTTCACTGCCCCTTAGGCCCCTCTCATGCACCCTGCTTGTCCTATCATGTATTTAAACATTATATGCCAGCCGCATTGTAGGGAAATCTGAAGCTCATACACCCCAATCTTACTGACCAAGCTACGCCCCTGCTCTTTGTACATGTGCGCACACTTACCGCTGAGAGGCTGCCCAGAACCAGTTTAACCAGTTGCTTGACGTAGGCGAAAGAAGGCGCGCAGTTACTGTTCCGCACATGGGCGCTGCAGGCATCGAGCGCAGTCCGCACTGACACCCTGGTGTACACAAGATCCTCACACATGCTCAGCAGGATGCTGTTCAGATGCTCCCCAAGCTTGATTGGCTGAAAAGGGGAGGGGCAGATATTTGATTGTGCGATGCTGAATACATAGAGGGCTACAATTCCATCTTTGCAATCGGTCCTCAAGTTCACACTCTACACAACACATCACAAATATTTAAATCTATTGCATCTTCCACTAAAAACAAAGAATATACGATAAAGTCAAAACTCAATTCTCGAGTACTTTACAGGGTTGGTCATTTGTGACAATCCCAAAAATTATTCTCCCGTTCCCACAGGTAAATCAACGTTTCAAACACAACACAACAATGTTATATATGTTATGTGAGGATGAGTGTGTAAAACGGTCTCCACTACGAAGATGAAACGCAAACAAATTAAAGCCATACTTAATTTAGAATAAGACTATCAGCTGTTCGCTGTCATAACCACCTTAAACAACTATAGTCAACTAATTATTGATTTATAACTTGCACTGTAAGCATATGTTTGGTTGTTCTACCCGTTTCCTCCTTGCCTAAACATATGTAAAGCACTCTGATACCCTCTAGGGTCAAGTCCGCACTATATAAAACTTTATAAATAAATAAAAAAATAAGCAGCAGTGCATTTTAAGGGTCTGTCAGTTCTTTGTCACTTTCAAAGAACTTATTCTTTCAACAATACGAAATAAATGACAGGGATCTGGGAAACATATCTGAGGTTTACAGAGCGCCGTGTGTCTAATTATGGTTACCTTAGTGAGCTGGGCCCCTTGGTACGCTGGAGTCAGTTTGGGACTCCTGTAAAGGTGGCTAAGGTGGAACCTTGTCTGACCTTCTTCCATCGTGAAACCCTTATTGCAAAGGGAACTCAACTGTAGGCAAGCTTGAATCGCCTAAGTGTTTAAAACATCTGATGGATGCTTGGTGAGGAGGTGCGCAGTCATGGAAACAAGCATTGGCAAAGCCAATAGGTCTCATCTAAGAGATCTGTTGCCTTTGGAAATGTTTTGTAGCTATGCTGTACATAGAATGGTTTCTTTGCATTTTCACTAAAACTAATTTAAGAAGGCACTATGGTGCAGGAAGAGACAATGCACTTTTTTAAAGTGCACTTACGCTGGATGCATCATAGTCTTTTTTTATTCTTATTTTTAGTCATGCTGCACAGCACCCACACTTCTATACAGAATAGCTATAAATCATTTGCTTAAGTCGGCAATGCCATGCTGTACAGCATGAACAAAAGGCACTGGCAGAGTCAATAGTCTCTAAGGCGAGACCTACTTGCTTTGCCAATGCTTGTTAGGTCTCTGCACAAAACCGCAGTGATCCTGAGCAAACCAGTAAATTTACCCTTGCCTGTAAAAGGAAAAAATATGACATTTGGCAAAAAATCCTATTACAGAAAGAAAGGAATTGCACTCATGTCCAAGTCTTGGTGAAAACACACTTGGAAGCAGATAACATCTGTTGTCACAATAAAAGCAGATAACATCTGTTGTCACACTAAACATGCATTTCAAAAGAGAAAAAGGCTTCTTTGAAGTGTGTGGCACAGTTTTAAAACACAGCCACAGATGGCAAAAGGTTCAACAAGGCTGTCAGGGAAGAAGAAAAAATAAGGGAGTACTTCAATCACAGCACGATTCGAGGAAGGACAGTAATCACGCAGAAGCAATCAGTACTTGGTCCATGCTCCAGCCAAAAGAAGAGAAAGTGAAGCCAGCACATGCTGACCAATGAGAGGACAGCAAATATCAGTGACAATGAAGCCAATAAATGTTAAGCAATGGACAGGCTGCAAGCCCCCTGTTGTATACAGTATCTCTCGCAAGCGAGATCTAAAAAGTTTCCAGGTGACTATTTAATGGCGGGCTAAAGGCGGTAAATATTTTTGGTCTTTCTCCCAGTAGGCCTTGTGAACAATGTAGAGGACCTTAAAACATAATCCTTGCTTCCACCGGGAGTCAGTGAAGCGTTTTTCAAATCTAGTTTGATATGGTTGCATTTGAAAAAGTTTAGGCATCTTCAGGCAGGCTTTAGAGCTGGCTTCTCCAATGAGTGGCTCATGAGCTACTGGTAGCTCTCTAGCTGCTTTCCTGTGAGCAGCCCCACCTACTAAACGAGAGGTTTTTGCTCGGTTGAATTAATATATGTATAGCAAAATTGAAAAGTATGAATTCAAGACCAAAAATTTCGTTTTTCAGAACTCATGAAGTGATGTTAGGAGACATATGGGTCAATTGCTAAAAATATATTTAATGCAGATATTTGAGTGATATATCATATGGCTCTGGGGAGAAGTATTACTAATATTAACTTGGTGCAAGTGGGACTGAGGCCACAGCTGTTATACATTACCCATGTAGAGGAATTCCACATTGACGAAGCAGCTTTTACATTACTGATGGCAACTGAGCTTGATGCTCTGAGGAGATCAGTGCTGGTAATCTTGCAACCAGTGGCCACGAATGTAATCTTGTCTATGTGGTCACTATTACAACTCTAATAATAACAGTAGCTCTGGATGAGTTTCATTGAACATAAGCAGCTCTTACTACAGAAAATGTTGGAGTCCCTGCTTTAGAGCCTGTCAATGAGTTTCTTTGGAAACTTAAATAGAACAAAATGCAGTAGCCGTGGTCTTTCTTGAGCAGCACTCAGCACCACCTGATGTTCAGTCTGGAGAAAGGGAAGAATCGACAGTTGTGTTGAGGTGGGGACACTAAGGACTTCAGAATTAATTTCCAGGCCCCTTACTTTTGATTAAGTTAGTGAAGGAGTTTCAATTCCAGGGAGCAATAGGAAAGACAAAGAATCATGTGTCTTTCCTCCCAGCAGCAGAGGATTCTTTCCTTCATCCATTCAAAGACATGGTACCAGCATACAGTGATATTAACCTAGTTCTCCGAGTTAGACTCCATCCTGCAGTGGATTTGGGTTTCATTGGTGTGTATCTGGAAATTCGGCTGGGATTGCACAAAGACTGAGCCAGAGGGCATACTTAGATATTGAAGAACAAGCAAGAGATGTGATCCCTAGCGTACGCTGCAGGACATCAAATCATGGGGATGGTTCAACTGAGGTGGGTCTCATTTATTTAGTGCAACTGACAGGAAAGGATTGGTCCAGGTAGCAACAGAGATGCCTGCCCAGTTCTTCAGCCTGTAAATGAGCATTCCATGTTCCACCATATCATAAGCTCCAAAGTGGTCAAGAGGTAAAAACATAGTGCGTTTTTCATACTCACTCACAGCAGTTCTGAATCCTGGCAGGTGATCATAAGAGGTGGTTCTTTTCCACATGCTCTCTGAGTAGTATCATAACTTCTATTTTCATGATCTTGCTGAAGTAGGGAGATTACGGAGATTAGTCGATAGTTTACAAGAATCTTGAAGTTTGGGGTGATTGCTTGTTTGACAGGGCCAGGTCGAACCTCCTATCATGTTAGTGATATCTCCAATGAGCTGGTAGAGGAATTGTTTGATGCCTGGAGGTGGTTGCACCCTGGTGTGACTAAATTAGATTCTTTAGCCATGAATGCCAGTTTCTGTACTCCTCTGACTG
This sequence comes from Calotriton arnoldi, assembly GCA_963921515.1. Taxonomy (NCBI): domain Eukaryota; kingdom Metazoa; phylum Chordata; class Amphibia; order Caudata; family Salamandridae; genus Calotriton; species Calotriton arnoldi. Next base: position 697,012 of record CAWUFW010006011.1, read on the forward strand.
CAATTGATAAAACGTTGTGTATATGGATGATGTGGAACGGTGGTTTGCTATTGGAAGGCAAAGGTTTTTAGACCGTGCATTAAGAATGTCCATTATTTTTAATGTGAAAAAAATCAAAAAGAATTCAGCAATGTTGTGATGCAAACGAGGTGTTCTTGAGGGCATCTAGGTAAGGCAGTTATAAAAAAGATGATAAAGATCTTCTTTAATTGGGCTGTAAGCAGTGAGGAAGGGTTTTGCAAAAGAAGTCCTTTTTGGCTTTCAATGTCACTATGGTAACCTCTTCGCAATGGCTTGCAGGGGTGCTTATCCTTTAACAAAATAATTTTTTGTCATTTGTGCTGCAAGTTCCAACTGTTACATTTCAACTCTGTTAGTTTCTTGTTGAACCATTTGCCAGGGGATTTGATGCAGTTTTATTTTTCCAGTCCCACTTGTCAAGAGTGGTGGATGTATTGCAGCAAAACATATTGAACCAGGCTTCAGGGCCATCTCAGCTAAAACATATTCCAGTTCAAATGGAGATGGGTCACATGCAGGTTTGGCTACTCTAGTGACCAGCACTGAAATGTCTCAACATCTCATCAATGGTTGATGAGAAGGGATAAAACAGGAAGTAAATTACCTCATCTCCTGCTTGAAGGCCGCTGGAGTTAGTTTGGTCTGTCCGCTAAGGATCATTAAGACAACAGAGTTTGGCAAATGTCTATACCACATAACAAACATCTGCAGCAGAATTAGTAGACTGTCTTGAAAGAACTCTGTAGATCTTGCTTTCAACCAAGTGCAGTGGTTATCACATCAGGCTATGCAACTGTGAGAAACTGAAAACAAAGATGTCCCATTCACGGGAGATCTGAAGTTTGTTCTCTTCTGATCCATTTGTTTCAACAATTTTACTTAATAGCAGAGTTTCTTCAGGACCACTATCGTCATCATTCTTCTAACTCATCTACTCAGAGTTGTAGGTAAGAAGAGGATTACAAACCAGGCACCCATTAGGACACGATTCTATTTAGCAGCAAGAAGTGAAACTGGTTTGGGTGACACAGTTTGTGAGGGATCATAGTAGCTGATGGAGTCTCAAAACTTCTGCTTAGACATAGAGCTCTTGTACAAGCCCTTCATTACAAAAACATGACCTATGTATCAGGTTTGTCTGACCCTAGCAGAAGCTGAGAAAACTTCAAGAGGATGATCAGTGGGGAAGCAGGATATTTGGTTTCAGGCCAAGAAACTGCCACTCAAGCCACTCCTGATACCCCAGGGACACAACATCCCCACGCAGTCACAGAAAGAGAGAACAAGAAAGGAAGGTTTGTGATGGTCCAGTTCATCAAGGTCAGAGGCCTTGTTCACATAGAGGATTGGTTTTTTGAGAAGGCTTTCCTAAAGAATGCAGTTTACATTTGTTTTTAAGGGTGGCATAGCTAGGCAATTCTCTCGGACAGATGTCCACGGAACACCAAAGTATGCTGCCTTGCATCTTGCTAGACCTGTATCACGTTTGAAGTACCTGTACTTGGCATAGTGGACTATTCTGGGGCTGCTGATTCTGAGTGGGTTCTAGAGGGTACAGTTTCTCGAAATAACACAAGGACTAATGGGCGGTAGCATTCTACTCTTTTCTTCACCATTTAGCTTGTTTTCCTTTAATTACGTCCATTCCCTGGCACCATTTTCACTACTGCCATCCTCTTTTGCTGATGATGTATTAGTTGGCAGCTATCATGCTAAAAGAGAATTGCCTTTGACACCACAGTCTTATGATTAGAACACCATCCTCAATATGAAGAAGGCAGAGGAGTCTGGTAGATCTGCTATTTCTACAGAACTGTGGGTAAAAATGAGAACCAGAAAAAGTTTTTATATTGTATTCTAAGCACTGTTTCCTTCAAGCAGCTTCTCAGATTACCCTCATGTCTAACACCCTTAAAATCTGAATAGTATACTCCCCAGGCTCCTGATCAAGCACAACAGTACAGGTAATAAATCCCCTCCCCAGTTCCATTGCGTACTCTGTGAATGAGCAGACCATAGATAGGCTATAGCTCCAAATATTCTTACTTGACATCTCAAACAGAGACTACAAAACAAATTTAAAAAACAATCTCACTGAAGTAGTGAGAAGCTTCAAATCTTATTCAGACTCCAAGGAATCCCCTGTTGTCTGAAAATGGGGAAAAAGGTCACAAAATCAGGTAAGGAGTGATCAAAATGCGTATCCACTTAATATTATCAGCCCTTCGACAAGCAAATCTGGTACTAGCTAAGCCCATCATACTAGAGAACCTCAAAACCCCACTACTTCTCTTAAGCCCTTTTAGCTATACAGCAGGCCCTATTTGAACTTTCAGACAAAAGCAGTTTTTCAATGTTTGTGCCAAAGCCATCTAGGCCGATCTGACAATGGAAATTTGATAACTGACAAACAAATGCACAGAGAAGGATCTGAGCAATTAGCAGTCTTTAAAGGACGTCTAATTTAAGAGGAAATCTATAGATAACATCACTGCCTCACAACTTAAGGTAGATATTCAGGGGGCACCTCTAAAGTGCCCTCTGTGTGCATGTATTACTAAATCCGACACTGGCATCAGTGTGGGTTTATTAATACGAGATGTTTGATACCAAACATCCCTCCTTTCAATGAAACCATCATGTAGCTGGGGAACTCACTTTCACCAGGGTCCAGCACATAATTTAAAATGGCTTCCCTGATCACTTGTACTGGTAGCAATGGCACTGTCCAGCACAGGGGCATACCTGCTCATGCAGCTATGTCCTCAAATGTAATATAAGGCACCCTGTCTTAGGGCTGTAAGGCCTGCTGTAGGGGTTTGCTTACAAATATTACATGTAGTGTTAGGTGGCATGACAAACCGGGATGTGTGTCGTGTTTTCACTTTTGTCTGCACCAACACACGCAGCCTGCAGTGGCAGTTTGCATGAGCTTGGTGAGGTGTCCTTGGGGTGGCACAATTCATGCTGCATCCTTAAGGACCCTCATTAGGCCCTAGGTACCAGGATACCATTTACTAGGGACTTACAAAGGGTACTAAAGGTATTGCCAATTGAGGTAAAATTGCACAATTTTGGGAAAGAGATCTGGCACTGGGGACCTGGTTAGCAGGAACCCAGTGCACTTCCAGTCAAAATCACAGCATATAACAGGCAAAAAGTGGGGGTGACCATGTCTAAAAGGGCACTTTCCTACAAAGGTGCACTGTTCAAAAGATACTACTACAGCAGAAAATTGCCTCCTCCCACATTCTCGTTCATGTCTACAGTCATCTCTAATATACACTTTCTGCCTGACAGATTCAACTGTAGACCCACATCTTTAGCAGAAACTAAATGATGGATACCTGTGGACTATTTGTTTGTCTAACTGCTTATAATTCTGAGAGTACAAAGATATCAGGTTTCGAGGAAGAGCCCTGACAGAAATCTGACGGCTTTGCCCAAGCATTTGCCTACCCTGGACTGGGTTTTCAGCACTCAAGACCTCTCATTATGTTGCCTGCATGGCTGGTCTACTGAAGCCCCCGTGATCTTGCCCAAGAGAGATGGAGGTCACTTTTGGGGTGAAAGGACGATGCAGGGAGCCGAACCCTGAACATGCCGAGACACCAGCAAGAACAAAGATTTACAGAACCTGCTGTGAGCTGCAGAATTATATATTAGAACGAGTCAGAAAAGTCTCTCCAAAGTAAACAATAGGCGGTACAGAGTGATACAGAAAAGGAACATGTTTACTCAATAAATATTAAATACTAAATACATATGTACACATTCTTTGAGATCAGACAAAAAACTGCGAAGGACGTGGTTTGTAAATGATTTAAATATACTTGACTAAACTTAAATTGTATATAGCAAATCATTGACCACCATGTGATAATGTAAGAGGTGCAGTTTACCTGACTTTGTGGAACTTCATAGTCTGCTCCCCAATACAGTGTCATTCCAAGAGAGTAGATGTGAATCTGCAAAACAAAAAAACCCAAAAAAACAGAAAGTTCAGTTGGTTCAAACACATATCAGCAAGCTCTTTGCAAACAAACAGAGGCCGGGCAGCCGATCATCCATTTTTAGGTCTCGCCTACGCAGCGCGCATGCGCTGCATAGGCAAAAAGACCTTTTGCAATCGCTTCGGCTTTTCAGCCAAAAACGTGCACGCGTTCCATTGCCTTCAATGGCAACGCGTGCACGTTTGGCGATTCACTTGCGGGAGCGAGCAGCGCCATATGGTAGCAATTATCGCTCCTGGTGCCGCTCGCTCCCGCAAGGGAAACGCTTTCACTTTTTTTTGTTTTTCACTTGAGGCACGCACGCTTGTTTTTTAAAGCACTGACTCAGCCCGGCTCTCCTGCGCCATTGTTTTATCTCTCCCAGATTAGCCTCAGGAATGCTGTGGTTTGTCGACATGAAGGGAGCAGAGAGGGAATATTTGTGTTCTCTGTGACTTCTTGACACGTGATAGGTTTGCAGGTCACACGCAGAGGTCAGGACTAGCAACCTCCACGGCAGGCCAGTTTGGGGGACGATGAAGCCTCTTACTTGAGCCAGGAGTTATTCTTACTTTTTGAATCTGGAATAGAAGGTTTTTATTTTCCCTAGTTTTACATTCCAGAGGGGTAATTATTGTGTTTACGAGTGTGATGGAGATGAGGGGGCAGAACTTGGCCCGTTTGTCTCTCACTACCTGGGGATCAGGCACATTGTACCTTTCAAGCCGCCAGGGGAGCAACCAAAAATGCCACCAACTATGCAGCACTACGTCACTGCATCTAATAATAAAAGCGAATAAGGCGTGAGTCGCCACTTTTCTTCCCTGCTAGGATTGATGTGTGACAGACACTTGTTAAAAGCGAGGTCAGCGGAGCTGCTGCTGTGCCTGTGCTACAGGGATGAAGCGCAGGCAGCAGCCTCCTCTGGGCAACTATCCTGTCTTCACATGAAGAAGCAACAACATTCTTCCCTCCTGTGGCTAACAAGGCCGAGCTCCACCCGGCCAGCCATCTCTGAAGTTTCATAAGTTGCTGCTCCTGTGGCTTCGACTGCATGATGCTCATAGCTCTCAATGCCACTCATGCAGCCCCGCAGGGGGGGCTTCAACCCTTCGGCGGTGGCCCCTTCACGACAATAGCGATGTATATCTGTGAGATATGGGAGAGTCACGGGGCCCTCATCATGTTCTGCAGAGGGGCCCCGTCATACGACATGGCACAATGCTGCTGGTTCATTCCTGAATTTATTGTTGTGTAAAAGCTATTTCCCACTTGTAAAGGGCGAGCGAGAAACGACTAAGCGGCCTTCGCACAGGGTGATTACTGCAGCATGATTCATTTGGAAATCTGACAGCCGTTCTTGAAAGTTTGTGACCCCTGTTGTCGAGTTATGCTAAAATATAAATGTCTTTCAGTCAGAATAAAGTTTATATGTGAAGGCTATGCCGTGTCATTAAATTAACGGTATGCAGCCCTACAATGTGCATTTTCTAATCAAGGCCGGACTGAAGAACAAAAAGCAACTCTGGCAAAAATGCTTAAAAAACCCTGCTTCCATCCTATTCTCTGCATCTCTCTCTGTTTCCAACCATCTTTCTCTCTCCTCCTTCTCCGTCTCTGATCTTTTTCTCTCCACCTCCTCCCCGTTTCTCTCTTTCTCTCTATTGGAGCCATCTCCTTCCTGTGCCTGCTGCAATTAACCTCGGAGGGATGGGAAAAATGACAGAAGCACCTTTACTGGCCCTGGGCTATCAGAACTGGTCTCCAGTGGCTCGAGCACATGGAATAAAAAAGTCAGCCGGCCCTGATGATAATATCCAAACGCCAGGTGTCATGGGTATAGATTCAGTAATCCTGCTTGGTTTATGTCATTTTTAGGTCTGGCATAGAGAAAGCTTTAGCTGTTTTGCAGGATCATATAATACACTCTAAAACAAGGGAATAGCCAGAAAATTAAAATAGCCCCCACTTTAAACAAAACCGCTGAAGCTACCAACCAAGCGAAGCAAGTGAGCCGAACCCATCCTAGAACAGCTTGTCTTTTCCATCCATTGATCTATCTATTCATTCTTTCACCCTTCCATCCAACTGCTTCCCCTTTACTTTCTGTCATCCATTCATTCTTTCATCCATCATTCAAACTTTTCCCATTCCATCCATTCATCCAATCTGCCATCTGTCCGTCAATCATCCATTCATCTACTCTGCCATCCATCCATTCTGTAATCCATCCATCCACTCTGCCATCCAACCACTTTTCCATCCATCCACTCTGCCCTCCATCCATCCAATCTGCGATCCATGCATCTATCCGTCCATCCACCCATCCATCCACTCTGTCGTCCATCCATCCACTCTGCCACCGGTCCACTCTACCATCCATCCACTCTGTCATTTATCAGTTGATTCATCCACTCGGCCATCCATCCACTCTATCACCTATCCATCTGTCCACTCTGCTTCCATCCATCCAATCTGCCATCCATTTACTCATCTTTTCGCCCACTCATCCATTCATCCCTTTACTCAGCCATCCTTTCACCTTTCCATCCATCCCTTTTACTCTGCCATTCTTTTGCCTGTCCACACATCCATCCATCATCCATCCATCCATCCACTCTGCCACCCCTCCGATCTATCATTCATCCACTCTGCCATTTATCCGTTAATGCATCAACTAGGCCATCCATCCATCCACTCTACCACCTATCTGTATGTACTTGAAGCCCCACCTACTCTACAACCATATTTGTCATTTGCTTGTGTCATTGTCCTTCGTAAATGCTGGCTTCTGATTAGTTATTAGGCTTGTTAGCCCCTCCTTAGTATCGCCTTGTCTTCATTTGTAACCTCCCATGAGGACTGGCCCTTTTACTTCGGTTGTTACACGGTACGTCTTCTTCACTCTGTAAGCACTATTTTCTTTACGGAGTTTCTCTTACTGCAGCAGGGCAGGAGGGTCTCGCATTTGCAATGCAATAGGTCTCGCATTTGCGAGAGTTTAAGCTACTGGCATTGCAAATGACAATGTCTTTTATTTATGTTTTAAAAACCAAAACATAAATAAAAGGCATTGTCATTTACAATGCCAATAGCTCAAACTCGCGTAAATGCGAGACCTATTGCATTGCAAATGCTTGTTAACCCTCTGTGGAGTTGTCAGAGGCATTAAAGGTGAGATGAAAACTCAACTGGTCTCTTGATGCCAAGTCTTTCTCCTGGGAAGCTGACTAAGGGTGGATGGTACAATTCTTTCAGAATTTTAAGAATGGACTTTTATGATCTCTGTCCTCAAAATGTTAACATTAAACTGTGCGTGGCCGGCCTTCATTCTCCTAGCCTCCTGGCAAGCGAGTGCTGACAGAAAACCGATGTGCCATGTAAAAGCCACAAACAAGATGTCACCGAGGAAAGCCCTAAATCTGGAGCCAGGCAGCAAATACCCACGTCAATATACATTCAACATTCCTTTAGTTCCATGGTGGATAGAACAGCATTAATCGCAATATTCATCCTGCACAAACTATTGCTTATATTATCTTTATCAATTCTGAGATATGAAAAACATTTTAAAAATCCTGCCTACCAGGGCTGGCATGGAAGAGGAGTCATTAACAAAAGGCAAAGCAGGTGGTTACACACGTCGACATGTTGCACTGTTTGTCTTAGAAGCGAGATGAGGGGATTTAAAATGGCACGTTAAAATGTACAAAACGAGTTTATACATTCATAGTCAACGTACTAGACGCTTGGATCTAGGTCTACGTGGGCACCGGCGACAATGGATGTGATGGTGCTAGCCAGCAATTGCTAAAAGGAGTAGTCAAATTCAGTGGCCAATCTTGCATGTAAATCTACCAGTCAGCTAGGCCGTTCATTGGGTTCTCATTATTTTTCTGTTAGTCTGAGGTAGATTTAATCAGCCGTTGCCCTCTCCTTTATGTCTCACATCTAGTTGTCTATTTTGGAAATTCCAGCCCATCCTTTTTTTCTGCATTCTCCTCTTCTGCAATAGTAGTGTGAGATGAGTAGCCCCTTTCCACATCCTATTCTTAATCCTGAAGACGGTACAAGCATGCCTTTGGGGCAGCTCAGCATACAGGCTTGTGGACTTCGGGACTATATCGGTTACCCTCTGCCAGCATGTGTCTAGCCAGGGCACAACCACGCCAAGTGGTGTAATGGTAATTCTGGGATGCTGTATTTGGGGCACGTGTTGCACTTCTTAGATCAATGTTATGCGTGATCTTCAATGTGATGAGCCTGCACCAGTAGAAATCTGCTATTATTATTCGAGCAGTTCTTAACATGCTGCAGTACACCTTATCCTGACAAGAATTTCCTCCCAGCAATCGGCCACTCACCTGCCTATAAATCAAATCACAACACCGTTTAATGTAGGTCACTTTGAAGGACTTTGTATAACATTACTGGCCATACAACAATAAACTACAATATCTATTACAAAATATATCATCCTTTATAACTGCTATTTTGTAAGGGGTTACAACAGAGGATATTTGGGGGAGAAACGTGATAAAGTCAGAAGTTTTTACTTGATCCTGGGCGAGACCGACCTAATCTGTGCCAGATTTTCAAATTAGCCACTGTCTAGGTAAATGTATTTCAATGAGATAAATTGGATTTAAATGCATTTTAGGTTGAAATCCTGAAACTCTGGCACGGATACCGGCTGTCCAGGATCTGCTTTCAACACCGATGGACTAGACAATATAATAAAGAGTAGATGTCAACATTTTACAGGCCAAGCATGGTTCTCACTGGTCAACAATACAATGTGGGGGTGCACAAAATATCAAGCTGTCTTAGTTGGCCTTTTTTAGACCCTCGATCCATTGCAACACACCATCTGAGGAACACATTCCAGAGGTTTTTGATACAAGCTCCACTGGTTCTGCAGTAACCTACAGAGCATAAGGCAAATCAAGATTACATTCGGCAGATGATTTCTTTGTACTCGCGAACGTATTTGTGTGTATATTATTTTCATAGGTTAGCACAAGAAAAAAATTGTAATGAAACGCAAATTCATTGCAATTCAATACAAAGGCTAGAAATAAACATGAGGCTAATTTTGCAGTTTTATCAGAAACTTTCATATACCAAGACTCTTCCTACTAAAACGCCTCCACATAACCCTAAATCGAAGAACATAATTACCTGAGAAGGGACAAAAGTTGGCACTAAAAGTATATGACAGGCACAAAACCTTGTGGTACATTTTTTAGGTAGCCGAGCGGACAAATTCAGCACTAGATTAGAAGTAAGCTTCAAGGAAAACAGTGATTTTTCCTGTACACATACTAAGCCAGAATCAATTTAAAATTACAACAGAGAGCACGGCCTGTAGAAAATATGCACCTATCTAAGCCTGGTGCACTGCCAGGTTTACTAGTGCAAGTGGCCCATGACTGAACACCCGCTTAATCCTCAGGTAAGCCCTAAAACTGGTCGTTTTTGATTTCAAGAGTTGAATGCGTTACTGCTATAGGATAAGAACAGAGGAACCAAGACAAACCCTTAAGACGAGAGCAGGTTTTTCAGCCTGACGAGGGAAATTTCATGGAGTATCATCATGAGTTTTAATTCAGTGCATCGTTAGGATAGTTTGTGATTAAACAAAAAGGTCCTAGCTGCATTACAGCCTGCGTGGAGAACATGCCCAGGCCCCCAGTCCCTGGGTGAGCGCTGAACCACGGCACTTAGACCAATCACAACGCTGCATTGCAGCATTGTGATTGGTCAGGGGAGCCCGGGTGCTTACCAATCACAACGCTTCAGGGGAGCCTGGCTGCCTGTATCCTGTTCTGATGAGAGATGACTGAGAGACACGGCAGTAAGGTAAGTTTAAAAAAAAATTATAATCCCCTTACCTCCCCCTCTCACCTCCCGCCCCGCCACCCCTGTTCCGTGCCGGCCACTACTGTTCTGATGGCCGGAAGGTTGGATATCTAGCTATCTGTCTTTTTGATTAATTGGGTTTCAAGAAGGAGCAAGTGCTCTCCTGATCTGGTGAGTCCAGCACATTGTGGGGCTGAGATATTGCTTTGGTAGCACCCAGTGCTTTGAAAGTAAGGAGGGTTTCAGAGAGACCTAGTAACACAAATAGAGGGCAGTTTAACGAGGGCAGGACTGTAGGATGTATCTATTTACATTATCCGGACATGACCACTGGACAAGGTTTAAATGGTTAATAGCCAAAGGAAATTTTTGAAGCAAACTGCTGAAAAGTTGTTCATGGAAATGAATGAAGCATTGTGTGGAAAAGATTCCACAATGTGACATCAATCGCTTAAACAATATATTTAGGCTGATTTCTCAGCTTTAATATAAAGATGTTACAGATTTTATAAACACCAATGGATAATACAGGGACGAGAGAAAGCGAACAAAAAAGGAATAAAAGAACCAATTTAATGTTATAATACGTGAAGAAAGTGCACAAATAGCATAAAATACAGTTACCGACTGGGACCCAGTATAGCTTAATGGCGTCACTCTGCCGGCAGGATAAGACAACACACAACTGAAGGTGAACATATGCTAGGACAAGGAGCTCCATCAGGGTCTGTTTGGGGAGCTTATATATGGGCCTAATCAAGACCATACAACATAAAATGTCAAAGTGAGACATTGTGCGATAAAAACATTTTTTTTGTGACCTGTAAATATACGAAAGAGCCACGTATGGGCAAGTACATGAAGGCCAGGAGGGGCTCCACCCACCTGGCCATCATGTACTTGTCCAGTGCTTTTGACACCGTTAATCGGGAGAAATTGTGGGGACTAATGGGGAAAATGGGTATTGAAGAGGCTCTCATCTCCCTTCTGCGTAGGCTTCATTCTTCCACTACGGTTGCCATATGATATGGCCCTCCTGGGGGGGGAGACTAGGCCCATTGTCTCCACAGAAGGTGTTCGGCAGGGGTGCATTTTAGCTCCATTTCTCTTTTTATTGTACACTAATGGCTTAGAGGCATTTTTAATAGAGAAGAAATTTGATTTTCCCAGTATTGGAGGCAATCCAGTCCCATTGTTATCTTATGCGGAAGACACCATGATAATGGCTTTGACAGCTAATAGCCTCCAAAAATCACTCAATGCTTTTACAGATTTTATGTCAGCACTGGACCTAAAAGTCAATTTTATTAAATCATATATTATGGTGTGTGGCCCCAAATCAACTAAACAAGAAAATTCGCTGTAAGGGGTAAGACCATCAATAAGTTGTCTAATTTTACATATTTAGGGAACATTTTTAATAATACTATGAATTGGGATTCCCTCATCACTGCAAGGGTTCAACATACTAGCCAGGTTGTGGAGGGGTTATTCTGCTTTGCCTGCAAGCTAGGCTACAAGCCGGTGGCAGAATTGGTTACCCTCTACAAAGCCAAATGCTTATCTGTTGCATCCTATGGGGCAGGAGTTTGGGGTTACCACAAAAGCCGACACCTACAGGTCTTGGAAAACAAGTTTATAAAAAGGCTATTGATGACCCCAAATAGTACCCCCACACTTTTTTGTCAATGTTCTCAAGGGAAGTTATTAAGGATTGTATCAACTTAGATAGCGCATCGTCGATCCCTTGGCTCCGTTTCGTGAAAGATAAACTCCATGAGATAGGCCTGGGGCACTACTATGACAACCCTGCTAGTATCCACACAAATGCGAAAGCCATTATAAAAGAGGCGCATTATTCTGAGGCAAATATGTGCCGCTTACAACTGGTACTGATAGGTCCCCCTCATGTTTGTTCCCTGCACAACAGCAATTGTATCTAACTTTTACCACCAACGTACAGGCACGATTCTTTTGACTAGATTCCGTCTATGTACCTTGCACTTTCTCGTGGCATTCCCCAAACAATCAGGATGGGTTGATAAACTAACGCCTTGCCTGTGTGACAATTTGGAGCTCAGAGCACTTTGCACTTTATGTTGTTCTGCCCTCTTTATAAACAGCCGAAGGGGAAAATTCTTAGCCCCACTTTTGAGGGAAATCCGGCCCTGTACTTATATTGACAGTTTTAATTTTTTGCACTCTTTGTCTACTTTACCTATTTGCACTGCAGTCTCTAATTATATTAAAGTTGCAATGTCTATAAGAAAACGCTATGAGTCACAATAGATGAACAGAACTTTTGTAACCTTTTAAATAATAATTATTCATATTTATGAAATTTTATGGTTGACAATACAGACTGTCGCATTGGGTACTTGGTGTTAGGGATTATATCCCCTATCTAACTGTTTAAATGCTATCTATTGTTCGTTTTTACTGATTTTATCCATGCCTCTGTACATATACAACATGAAAATGTTAAAGTGTAATGTATGTCTGTGAAACTTTTATGGTCTTTGGAACCGAATAAAGTTACTTTGACTTGCCTTGAAAGAGCCACGTATGGGAGGGAGCATCATTAAACAAGTATTGAAGCTCCCCGGAAATTAAAAATGCAAAAGGCCTGCAGCGCAAAATAAGATAACAATAGGATGGCCTTGCTAATAAAACACAACATTAAATAACAGAGGATAGCAAAATGGAGCATCACAGAATCTTTAGGAATGTACGTTGTGGTAAGAAATAAAGAAACACAAAGATAAATAAGAATACTCATCGTAATTTCATTCCAACCACATCCAATTATAAGGAAAACAATGCCTCAACTCTGCCATTCCCACACACAATTTGTAATCCTGCTTCTAAATCTCTTCAACGAAAAGAAAAAAACATGTTTTTTTCCTAGTATGCAGTACACAGCACTCGTAAACTTCCTACTTTTGACACCCAGTTTAAAGTTAGCCTATCAGCGAATTCCTACTATATATTTTAATCTGACCCCCCACTTTCTGACTTACCTATTTTAAAAGCCTGAGAAAGAGAACTATGTTTATGAATACTCCATGCTTCGAGTCTGGAGCCAGTCCTTAATTTGCAGTAGCGCTTCCGGGTTACAACGAGACTTCAATGATGAGATTGTAGTGCAGTCAGGGAATCAGTTGCAGCTAGAGGCCTATTCACAAAGGTGCGTAATAGCAAAACAGAAATCCTTTAGTACACGTTTAAGTACGCTTGCATGCCTTTGTGAACTGGCCCCAAACATCTAACATGACAATATTCAGGGAATGTTATGTTATGTTAAAGGATTTATAGAGCGCGTGGCTGCCGCAACAAGGGGGCTCCCCAGTGCTGAGCCTCAGAAATAGAAAACAGATGCTAACAGCATCTCAACGAAGAGCGAGGGAATTAAGTGGAGAACAACCATGTCTTCAGAGATTTCCTGAGTAACAAGTGTTTTTCAATATTTCTAATGGAAAGCGGAAGTGCGTTCCAAAGGGGTGGGAGCTTGGGCACAAAAGGAACGACCGCCAGCTCGGGACCTCCAGACACGGGGAACAGTGACCAAGTTAAGGTCAGCTGAGCCTAGGTGGTGGGAGGGTTAGTAACAAGATAAGAGATTAGACAAAATAGGAGCTCTTCGGGAGAACAGGATCTTGTGGGCTGTACACAGGGTCTTAAAATGAATGCGCTTCATTACTGGAGGCCTGTGCAATTGGCGAAGAAGGCCAGAAACAGGGCAAAACTTTGGAAGGGAGAAAAGCAGCCGCATTCTGGGCAAGCCAAAGTCTTCTGATGACTGACTTGTTAGCGCCAAGGTACAGGATGTAACAGTAGTCAAGTCGTGACAGAATTACTGCTTGAATAATGGTTTGGTGAATGCTGGAATCAAAGAGACCAAGGATTGGTTTGAGGCTTCTCACAAGCCTGAAACAGGTGCCAACAACCGATTTAACTTGTTCCTCAAAGGCCAGGGTACTGCCCATGATGACTCCTAAGTTTTTAATGTGGGCTTGGGTATGGGGGAGACCCGAGAGAGGGGGAGCCACCAAGGATTGTCCCAAGAAAGGGAATGCTCATAAACAAGCAGTACAAATAAAAAGAACTGCCTCCCCTTTGCACTTTTACTAATGGGAAGTCGGATATTTCGGGCCAAGTAACAAAGGTATATAGAGTATTGTAAAGAGTACTCCTGCAATATTCTTCCACATACTCATAAATGCCTTTCCGAATTGACCCATAGTTGGCAGGCTGATTTTGTTGAAAGGTGAAGTGCCACTGCAGAAGTGACTTTTGGAATGGTTATGGAGGCATTTTGTTTGCCAGGCGAGTGAATAGTAGTAAGGACAGAGAGAGGGAGCGAGACACCTGTCAAATGCAGGTGAATTGACCGGGATGCAGTAATTATGATGATTACTTAATAGTGATGATTGCTTAAGAGTGATAGAACTAACAAAACCATCAGCTGATTCAAGGATATCAAGTGCTAAAGCTGGTTCCCCGGCAATCGCGCTAACACCGAGTTCAGATGTGGAAAATACATGGATTTGCAAATAGTAAGAAGGAAGCTGGGGTTGGCGGGTGATGTGGCTCCAGAGGGAATCAGGAAATGCCCAAAGCAAAAGTCTTTGTAATCAATTTGCTACCTTAAAGCCACCAACAAACTTGTTGCGTCATGGCGCAGAGGGTGTTTTGACTTCAAAAGAAAACTAATAAATGAGAAATCAGAAAAGAGATGGAATGTAATCGCTCTGCTCTTTCACTACACGGAAAGCGACGGCGCAGGATATATTGTGAAATCAAAAATACATATGCCTGTGAGAATATATGAGGAGTTTATCTCATTACTTCTAGAGAAAACCGAACAAACTGAACAGTCATAATCAAGAACAATTGGAAGTATCAAGCAATAGCAGCCTGGCTGAAGGGTATGGACAGGCCTCGACCGGTTAGGCAAGGAAACTTTATTTTTTTTTATTTTTTATCTCTTTGTCTGAATGAAAAAATACATGTATTATTACTGGATGCAGTAATGAAAAATGACTGGCGATACTATGGAAAAGAAAGGAACGAGGAAGAAAGATTTTAGCTGTCAAGCTTGAACCATTCCATCGACCCTCAGGGCTTTTTCTTAAGTAATACTCTAAAGTGTGATAAAAAAAAGTTCATGTTATATGACACTGAAAAAGTGAGTCCTGACAAACCTGGTATCTGTTATAAAAGTAATACAACTTAAAATGTTTTAATTCTAACCCATGCACTCCTCTTGCTCCTCTTCCATGCATTTTTAGTGTCTAGCCACAAACATCTGTAGCTGTTTGGTAACAGCTAAATAGTACCATACTACCAGGGGTATGGCATATCACAGATTTTTACACTGTGCCGCTGAAAACCATTAAGTTACAGGCTAAGAGGGTACAATCATGTCATGCTTCACAATTTGAAATGGAAGGCATAAGTGTACCATTCTGTGGACACTTTAGGTACTAAATTCAAGCCAGATGTGTTGGCACTGGCAAATGATTGTTTTGTCATTGTTGTAGTTATCACACTTAAGTTAAATCTTTTCCTGGTGTTCTTTATTTTCCTGCACTCGTTTGAAAGTAGAAATTAAGAATTAAAAATTGCCAGCTACAGATGTGGTGGCTATTATTAGGCTTAACTTGAGGGAAGAGATGATGTGATCTCTAGATCCATAATTAACACCAGAGTGTGCACGTGCTCGCTATCAATTACCTGTGGCGCAAGTTAATGACTTACTACATAAAGACACATTTCCAAATCATCAATGCTGGATGCTATATTTCTTGCGCGTAATTCTGTTTTTTTGTTTGAAACCTCATCTACATCAAGGGGAGTGGCTTACAGCATCCAAAAGGATGTGTATTATCAGAGGGGATCTCCATATGGGTGGATAAAAAACCCACTCATGGAACATTTTATAACTATTAAAAACATCTGGCTTCACCTCAAAGTGAGGGCTATCAGCTGGTATTCCCATTGTTTCACTACAAGGCTGCTACACTAGACATAAAGAGACGCAGCTTTACAGGGTGTGACAATAACTTCACAAAACGGTGGTTTTGTGACAAAAAATGTATTTAAAGCATTGTATATATATATATATATATATATATATATATATATATATACACACACACACACACACACACACACACACACACACACAAAAAATTACCCTGTAATCATCTGTTCATAGTGTGTAGTGCTGTAGACTTACATGCTCTGCGTATTCCTGTCATGTAGTGCTGGGCCCGGACGTTTGAAACTTATTTTTCTTCAAAGACGTTCGAGTCACAAAAGCTGGTGTGACTCTGCCCTTTCTCCACAATGCAACAGCACACTTGCTCCACCTCAGATTATTTTCCCACTGAAAGAGTGAGTGGTATATGTGGAGCGCAGTGTTGAAGACAGCGTGGTGTGTGTAGTAAAGAAAGTTAACAAAAAATGGAGAATATTAGTAAACATAGCCCACTTCCAGGGAGGAGGGTGAGTGCAGGTGAATTTATAGCACTATATGCTATTAACGGATGGTTACAGTTTAGGGAACATTTTCCATTTGTAGGATGTGTGGCTGTAGATACACATACTATGCAGTGACTATAGAGCAGTCTCTCTCTAAAGCAGTGGTTAATCAGCAGATTATGCAGACGTCTGAAACAGTGTTCCAACAAAAGTCTGTTGACATTGAAAAACATTAAGACAGGAGTGCTAAGTGATGAGGTGTTCATCAAGTAGAGGCTGTGCAGATTATCTGTTAAAGGAATGTTACCCAGAAAGGCTAATGTTGCACCCTTTTTGCATGTTCAGTGGGCTCATGATGGCACGGGGAGTGTGGGCCACTGTATAGCAAGTTTGAATACACTTAACTATTCACCTGCCAATGCCAGCTTTACAACTACTGATATACATACTCACTCACTCATACAATCACTCACAGATCTATACAGCTACTCACACACCCACAAAACCACTCCCAGATCCATACAGCCTCTCACACACTCACTCACACACCCATAAAACCACTCACATACCAATCCACACACCCACACAGCCACTCACTCACCCATACAGCCACTCACTCAGCCATACAGCTAACAGAGCTACTCATTCACCCATACAGCCATTCACACATCCATTCACTCATCCACAAAATCACTTACATAACCATTCACACATCAGTACAATCACTCACACGTCCACTCGCTCATCTATACAGCCACTCACACAAATATGTACTGTGCAAAACAGCCACTCACACACCCACTCACTTACCCAAACACCAAGTCAAACAGCTACTCACTTGCCCATATATCCACTTACAGTCACTCACCCATAGAGCCATTCACACAACCACTAAGTCACCCATACAGCCACTCACACACACACTCATCCATCCCTAGAGCCACTCACACATCCACCACAATCAGCAATACAGCCACTCATACACACACTCATCCAACCATACAGCCACTCACACAGTCACTCACTCACCCATACAGCCACTCACACACCCAAACAACCACTCAGACACCCACTATCACACTGGTACAGACAGTCACAGTGCTACTCAGCTGACATATATTAGAGCTGACATATATTAGAAACAGTATCACTCATTTTATAGTACAAAAGAATAGTAATTTAACTTATGCATAAGCTTAGTATATATCTTTAACTCTCGGAAACTTTTATGAAAGACACTCACTGAATGATGTCATCAGTGATGTCATTTGAGATGTTCTCAATGATATCAACAGTGATGTCACTGACCATGTCATGAGTGATGTAATATGTGAGGTCATAAGCAGTGTATTGCTAGGGCATAATTTAGATTTAGCTCAATAACTATAACTGCAGAATTTCAATGGTTTTGTACGAGTGAAATCTGAGCTTAACTATAACGTCCCTGTAACCTTTGGCAGTCGCCAGTAGGTAGTTATAGTTAGGACCAAAGTTTCCATAGGAAAATCGTTTTTTGTTTTTCCATTAACTTTGGCGCCGGTTGACGAATCTTCACGAACTTTTCACAAAACTTTCCCTCTTTGGTTCAGCAGCTGTGTTGAAAGTTTCAGGGTGATCCGTAAAGCAGGGGCAGAGAAAAAAAGGGGGGGCCCAAAACACGTTTTCCCATCTATGGAGATTTTTCATTTTTTTAACACAACTGCAGCCCAAACTGCCGAACGGAATTACACCAAATTTGGCAGAAAGCTAGCTGTTGGTCCAGAAAGTGTGTTTTTTGTGATTTGGTGTAAATCCATTCAGTAGTTTCAGAGATATTTAAGTTAAAATAAATATAGATATTTGGGAGCCCAACAGCCTACTGAAACCCTATTGAAATTGTATTGGCTACCAACACTTCAAGCAGGAAGTGTTAGCAGCCATCTTGGGACTCCAATGAACCAAGTCCCATAAAAAATGTACAAACAAAAAAAAAAGAAAAGAAAAGGGGACAGGGTAGAACCACCGTGACCCCCTAGGCCTCTGGGGGAAGGGGGGTTCACTGGAACCCCAACCCGGCCAAAAAAGCATCTTTTTTTCCCGGCGGGGTCCACAGATCCAGTCTAAATTAAAAAAAAAAACACAAAGCACAAGATCCCGCTCTTTGATTGTTTTCCATCCCCGGGTGGGCCAAGTACCGGGGGCATTGTTTTAATAATGGAGAGGGAGCGCACGGACCTCCCTCCTGGGGCTCATTATGCCCCGGTGACCACCACCTCCACAGGGCTTATTTCCTTTTAAATGGGGGGAGCCTCTCGGACAACCCCCAGCCCCGGGGGACTGCCACCTCCCCGGGGCTTTATTGTAAATTATTTGTGGGGCAGCAAGGCCCCCCGCGCAGTCCCGGGGGCCGCCACCTCCCCGGGGCTTTAATTTAATAAAATACAGAGGGGCCACGCAGACCCCCCCACGGGCCCTGGGACCGCCACCTCCCTGGGGCGGTTTAGATTTAGTGCGGAGGGGGCGCACGCTCCAGCGCAGCCCCGGGTACCACCACCTCCCTGGGGCAAATATTTAAAAAAGGAGGGGGGCCTCTCGGCCCCACTCCTGGAGCCCTAGATTCCCCTGGGAACCGCCACCCCCAGGGCCGGCTCCAACAATGTCCTGGCTTGCTCACCCCCGGGACATTGCAGTTTGCTATGGCTTGGCAGGAGCACCACTCCCGCCAAGCAGTAGCAAACTTTGCTCCGCTTCGAGTAAGCAAGAGCAGAAAATGCTCTTGCTTACTCGAAGCGGAGCAGAATTGCTTTTGGACAGAGGGAGCTGCATGGAGGGAGCTGCATGTTAGCAGCTCCCTCTGCCTAAAAGCAATGCCGGCTCCTGTAAGAGGAGGAGAGCCGGCTGGGACCATGGGGGCCTTGAGGATCCCCCCCACAGTCTTCAGCATGAAAACTGGGAGCCCTGGGTTGGACCTGGGCACCCAGCATTGTGGCCAGGCCCCGGGAGATGGGGTCCCCGGCGCCAAAATCGGCCCAGGAGGGGGCCCGCGGCTCCCCCTCCCTTGTTCTATAAATTTAAAAAATAAAATAAATAAATAAATAAAAGGCAGTCCCTGGGGGATGAGGTTCCCGGGACCAAAATTGGCCCAGGGAAGTGGGGCCATGACGGCCCCCCTTCCTTTATAATTTAACAAAAAGAAAAGGCTACCGGCACAACGCCGGAGACCCCGGCCCCTTTCTGTACCAATCTGCAATCGTGCCTCCTGGTGCTCTGCTGGTTGGGGGATGAAGTCCCCTTGGCTGCTAAGGGTCCTTAGAGGCCAACAAGACCTCATGTTACCTCCAGTAAGTCCCACACAGCTGGATGGATTGCTGAGAGGTGGTCGGAGGCCATGCCCCTTTCTCCGCCACTCTGCAAATTCTCCTCTTGGTTCACTGCTGGTAGGGGGGTGACGTCCCCTTGCCTCCTGAGGGCCTTCTTCCCCCAACCAGTAGTGCGCCAGGAGGCGTGTTTGCAGAGTGGTGGAGAAAGGGGGCGTGGCTTCTGATGACCTCTCAGGAAACCCACTGTGTGGGACTCACTGGAGGTAACAGGAGCGGTAGTTGGCCCCCAAGGACCTTCAATAGCCAAGGGGACTTCACCCCTCTACTAGATGTGCACCAGGAGGCGTGTTTGCAGTGTGGTGGAGAAAGGGGGCGCGGCCTCCGACAACCTCTCCGCAATCCTGCTGTGTGGGACTTACTGGAGGTAACAGGAGGGGAAGTTGGCCCCCAATGACGTCCTTGGTCAGACAACCAATCACTCACCCATACAGCCACTGTATGCCCATTTCATCCTTCAAATATCAATAAAGTGATTACCATTAATTTGGGTAACAGTAAATATTTGTTATTCAGTGAAGATGCTTCAAGCGGGAGAGCATGCATTTTACAGGATATATGTTATAACCACCAACAGTGCAACAATGGTGACTTGTGTCACTGCATAAATTGCCCTGTACAGTGGTGATCTGAGTTTTAATGGTGGAGTTTGAGACTTCACATAGAAGTTAAGGCTCCAAATATTATTTTCTCTCTGTCGCTACTCTACTTGGAGAGTGGGGCTTCCAAACATGTTACTCCCCAAATCTTCTCACTTCTTCCAACAGCTCTCGGCTGAGGGTCCTAGTCCTTGTTAATAATTCATGGCATATCTACAGACAACACTGGAGATACTTGTGCCCCGTCGTATGCTGCCAGCGCAGCAGCTTGCACTGAACATTTATTTATAGAATACATGGCAGCCTGCAATGCCTGGATAAATACCCGTATGTAATTTCCTTATTATAGGTGGCTTGTGACAGCTCTAGTTGCCTATTGCTGTAGCTGCTCAGCCTTAATAAGCTATTACAGTTGAATGGCTGCTGGCAGCGGCCAGGGTGAAAGGCAAGTCACGGAGCATAATTACCGCAGCAATTTAAACAAGGAAAACAGAAACTGTTTTTTCCCTCTTCTGACATACTTATCAAGAATGTGATCAGCAGAAAGGAGATGTTTATCACAACATGTTTAGGTTTTTTTCACATTATAGATCAATAAGGAAAAATAGAATCTCTGTACGATTCTACACGTATGCCAAAGCATTTTTTAAACCTGACTTGCATTAAAACGATTCTAAAAAAAATTCCTAAGAGTTTTTTGGTGTGCTTCATTTCTTAGGAAAGATTCTGTTTTTATTCTTCTTGCCTGCAATGAACAGGAACGAGCCAGACATTAAAGATTTAAGAGGTTTATGGGAAGGGTGATGGTGTGAGCATGCATTATAAGGAATAACATACCTTCTGCCGTACATTTCCACATTATAGATCATTGATAGAAAAGTATAATATCTGCATGATTGTACACAGCGTGAGCCAGAGCATTTATTAACCAGACTTACATTATACATATTCTAAGATCTTTTTGCAAAAATGACTAACCACTTTTTGGTGTGTTTAATTTCTCAGTAAAAATTCTGCTTTTATTCTTTTTGCCTGCAATGAACAGGAAAGAGGAAGGCACTAAGAATTTAAGAGATTAACAGGATGGGTGATGGTGTGAGCATGTATTATAAGGAATAACATATCTTCTGCCGTACATTTAAAGGATATTACAAGTCACCTCAGAGTTCCATTACCTTATAAATGAACTCCGCCTTTGGCCTCATTCCTCTATAATGTCGCAGAACTCCTCTGTGAAATGCATATCCTTATAATGTACAGCAGGAGTACTTTAAAATCAGGCCTATTAAAACTTTGAAGGTTGCTTACATTTTTCAAATGGAAACTTAATAAAGTCATAAATGAGAGTAGTTCAAGTTCTCAAAAAATACAACACAGGTGAACATGAGTACAGTTTGAAGACTGCAGACATTTCTCAGACTCCAATATTTGAGGTCATTAGGAGCTGCTCAGCATCAATACTTGCCTGCCCAATCACGTTCATTCCTACATGCAAAATGGTGGCCATCTTTTAATGTGCATTATCAACATCCTCACTGATGTAATATGCATTTACAGATTATGCCATGGATGCACATTGAGCAGAATGGAAACAGGTTGAACACCTCACATTAAAGAATTGTTTATTTTCCTTAATATTTTTAACAATTATATAGCATGTCAGGACCTCAAAGTTTTGAGTCCCATTTCCATTACAATATTTTAAAAGCAAAGCGTGCTTAGTTACATCAAGATGAGAGGGAAAATTAGTCAGTTTAAATTAGTCGGGGGACATAAATGAGTCATTGGGAGAAATTCTTCTGAAGCAAATTTATGACGTAATGTAAATGGCACGTGACAAGATGAAGACACTTGGACAGGAGCAGGTAAGGCCAGGGCTGGGGAGCTCGTGGTTGTTTTTCAATAAAGCTTTTGAAGAAGAAATTATGTGGCGGAATTCTTCATCACCTCCTCCTGGTAAGTTCCGGAAATCGGCAACAGACGTGGTGGGTCAGCAGAAGCTATATATTTTTTTTTAATTTAATTGAGAAGACCATAAATAAATTAAAGAATATCAGGAAGTAAAGCGGGTAAAATTCCTTCCAATCAACTTGCATTGGCGGCATAATTCACAAAAAGAGTTGGACTTTGGCTCTTGACTTCAGCTCTGTAGAATCAAAGAAGAGAGGCATGTCATGTTGTCAAAAACACTAAATATGCAACAGTCCTTGGCAATGTTGTCATTTACATTTTGATTGAGAAATCGTGGAAGTTAGAAATCAAGAAGCATGTGAAGAACGATGGGTCACATTTCTAGTCACCTGCGGTTCATTGTGCCATTGCATTTGTTTAGAAACTTTCAGTATATGGCATGACTGTGGTTTTAGTGGTTTCCACCTCTTCATACCACTGGCGACATAATAACTCAAGACTGACGTCTTAAAGATAGCCACAACATGTGTTTTCTCTCTAAAATGTTGCGACAGACTGCAATTGGAGAATTCTGAGGGAAAGGATTTGGTCAGATTGCTCGAGTGTCTTTAGCATTGTTCCCGTTAGGTCATTTTGGGATGCGACTGGTAAAGAGGCAAAAAAAAAAAGTCATACTAAACCATTGTCAGCAGACAGGATGTTTTTTTAGGTCTTTGGCTCGTTTCCTTAATGCCAGTTGCTTATCATTTCTGGAAGTGTCTCTCGCTTTTTCTCATTTATTGAACAAGGAGAATGAACCCAACTCATTTTTTCAACCCATCCCAAAATGTGGCACTAGAATTTTTGGAAAACTACAACCAAGAGGTTGACTAATAAAAAAGGTATCTCACCATGTTATGGTTGGTGGAGGACTATATGAAGATTTTAGATTAATTCAATAAGCCGATCATTTCTTTAATATCAACGCTACGGAGAAACCAAAACATGGCAAGAATGAGAACTGCTGTTCCATTTACTCAATTAGAGGGGGCAGTAAAAACATGGCAAAAATGCTGGCAGAAGGGCTGAATATGTAATTGGGCATAACAAGTGAGGCACAAGTGTGGATCGTGCAGGCATTCCTCTGGAAGAATATATGGGCCCAACTCAACCTGCAGAGGCGGCTGAGGTACCAACATTCTAGCTCACAGATCTCATCCTTCTTTTCGGATTCTCTCTCCCATACAGCACTCTGGAGGGATAGCCCCCATGCTCCACTGGTTCTTTGTGGATGCCTTGGTTCTACTGCACTGGTCCAGGGGGAGCATTTGGTAGACAATCTAATGCAATAAATTGCAATCAACTTATGCTCAGCAACCTAGGTTATGCACCTAGCTTTCTGGAAGGACCTCATAAAGAAAGCCAATGCTACTTATGTCGGCTACTCAATTCTACCAAATGACCAAGAAAGCTCTCTTGAAGGGCTACCAGTCCAGATTCGGACTAAACTAAAAGAGATGGGCACCATCTAAGTAGTCGGCAATGCCTTTCTGATCACCAATGACTGTGACCACTGCTCAAACCTTCTGCAGCATTTGAGACCATTGCTCATAGACCAATAGTCAGCACCTTCACCATCCAAATGAGCGTCAGTGGCATCTCAGAGATTTACAGAGAGCCATACTTGCTGAAATTTCATAAGAAGCCTAAGACTTGTTTTTTGCATCCCAGGTCCTCTTTCTCCCCTAATCCCAGGTTTCAACTTTGCAGTTGGCCACCTTATCACCAAGAGATCCCTCTACAGTCTAGGATACTTCTCAAAATACAGATTAAATGCAAAAGAAGAAAAGAGGGACAGCACCTAAAGTATAAAATAGGAATACACATATGCCATGAGAACTTCATAGAAAAGGAAGGATTGAAGCATGAACCTTTACTAAGGGAAGTAGGAAACAAAGAGTCCCTTCTTAAGGAACATCCGTTACTCTCTCACATGAAATGAACCACATCTGGAGGGAGATTTACTAATACTTTGTCTTTGGTTTGTGTCATAAGAGTGACACAAACGGTGCAGAGAATTGTTTAGGGATTTAATTGCCAATGCAAATCCTGATTTACATTGGAAAGTATCCCTAAAGTTATGCAAATTAGCGCTTTATGCTTCATTGTGTCAAGCTGGTGTTCCTTGGATGGTGCATGGGTGGTCCCATGCATCTACAGATAGATTGTTACACAAATCCCCATCTTCTAAAAAAACAAAAAAGGTAGACCGGACTTTTCATCCAAAATGAATGCCTCCTCAAGTCAGATTTACAGTTTGAAAAAACTTTTCTGTTCGATAAACATTTCCAACATTGCATGTGTGCTGCACTATTCAGCCCACAAACAAAGCGGGAAAAGTGTTAAAACATGTCTTAGCATAGTATTTGGTATTGGAAAGGTACCCGTCCAGTACTAAACCTATGCTTGACATTATGCATACACCTTTGCACTATGGTGCAAGTGCGTTGACGCAAGGCGGCCTAAAGCGTGCCAGCGCGGGTAGAGAAACAGCCCCATGTCTCAGTATATGTAGCGCGGTCCTGTTCTCTCCCATGAAAACTTAATAAATCCTCCCACATAGTGTCAGTGATTTTCCTTCAAAGAACGATGAGCCCTCATCCACTCACATGTGGCAAAGCATCATCCTAGAGGCTGCTTGTCACGTGTCAGTGTAGTGTAGGCTCAACCTCATCATTGATCGAGTGGGCCCTATGAATAAGGTATTTTTTTAAAGATTGGTCTCCAAGTCTTTTCATGCTATGTCCCAAGGTTTTGGAAATCCTTCATAGTCCAGATGCTCTAAGCTTGATCCATCATCTGCTTCAGGAAGGAGCTAAATACCAATCTCTCAAAACAAATCTTGTCTCAGTTTAAACATCCCTTGACTAGATACCCTGGAGATACTTCCCTCGCCAACACTAACTCCTCTAATGGACTCAATATCCCACCTCTAGTGCCTCTGAGGTGACCCCTACTTCAACCCCAAGAATGTCCGCCACCTGCCATCCTTTCTACATCTAGTTTAAGCCATTTCCTGCTACCCTCAGCCAAGTGGATCTTAAATCTCAGTAAACCTACATGGCCTGGTGAAACATTCGCACTTACCCAGCTGCTTGGCCCAAGTGCTCCTTCTAACTCCCTTGCCTTTGTACTCACCAGGGGAGGAAAATTCCTAGAGCTACCCAGGGCATATTGTTAGGGGTCAAGGATAACAAGGCTTCATGTTTTGCTAAACTATTGTTCAATTTGACTGCTTTCAAAATATAATGTTCCCAAAATTATCCTTTCTTCTTCTGGGGGAAAATATATCCCTCCAAAGGAGAAATTCCTTCCCCTGAAGCCCACATTCTTTTTTTTTGTTACACGATGGGGTGAAGTCCCTCACCCCTGGAAAAAGTTTTACTCCTGCCCTTGTCATGAATAAATTAATTGTCTTTTCCAGGGCGCGTTTAGAGAAGAGTTGGTGAATAACCTTAAACATTTCAATTTTGGAGTATGCACAAACTCAAAGGGCCTCCCAGTCCTCAAACTACCACCTCTCACCTACTTCAAGACCATTTGAGTAGATTTTCTCACATGAAAATCTTCATGCTTTGTAAAACCTTTAATGAGTGCAGAACGAATTCTGGCATTTGTACACCAAACTTGCACACCCAATAGCTTTGAAAATCAGGCTCTCAACATTTTCATTCAGACCTTGCAGAGTTGAACTTATTGTGGAAAGTAACATTCCAGTTATTAATGTAGCGTTAAGTATAGGATCACAATTACGGCAACGAAGGAAACGGAGTCACAGTGACATGGACTGATTTGCCCAAGAATTACACAATGTGATCAAGTGGAGAAGGTCAGACTGTGAGAAGTCTTGTTTATACTCACTACCTAGGCACCTGGGTGCTGTGGGACCCCCAGAAATAATCATGCTGGAGTTCAGAAGGTGAATGAGCAATAAAGATGCCTTTAAAATGTATTTTTACACATTTGCTGCGCAAAGGTCTACGGTCAGGCTCCATCTTCTGAAAATTGCTGGCTCTTTGGAAACTGGAGTGTACTTATGTTTCTCTGACTGCAAAGTGAGAGAATTTTGCAAAAGTGAGAGAATTTTGTAAAAGTGATCTAGGTGACAATCCTGCAGGGGTACAGGAAACGAAACGATAGGATGCAGGATGTCAGCTTTTTTTGTGACACACTAAAACATTTAAAAGATTGGTAAACGAACTATACACAACTTTGAAATTATAGCAGCAATTAGGAGAGCAGATAAAGCACTGTTTTTTGCACTTCTGAAGTGTGATTGAAATGAAGATTTTAATAGGATCTAAATAAATCAAGACACTTTAATTGGTGATGCGCAAATCTTAAATATTGCCTGAAACCCGGTTTCTACGCATTCTCTTTTTTGCGCTATATAGTTTTACCAGTAAAACTGCATGTCTATGCAAATTCAGGGGTCATTTCAATGGTAAATGTGCTGTCTGTTAATGACAGTTCGCTACCTCACCAGTGCTGCAGATACACACCGCTACAAACAACCACACCCTCACCACTCTCCTGCTGAATGGGCGCAGCACATTTGCTACACTTGTTCTTTTGATGATGCTTGGATTTTTCACAACCCCTTTGACTTCAGTGATACAACATTAATGGCAGCACTCCCACTTTGAAAATTGTTCCAGCACCACTGCACCATTCCATCCAAAAATGTATACCATAAGGAGAGAAATAACCGCTAGATGTATGATCACTGCTATTTCAAGTTCCAGGTGACATAAATGAGGAAGCGCACAAGTGAAGAAACCTATGTAACAATATCTGACTTAGGGCTGCAAACACTTGTCTACTCATAACCTTACAGTGGAAGACATTCTATTCACTGCGTAGTACAACTCAACAAAAATTAAAGCATAAACAATTGAGTTCACTTTCGTCAAACATCTTAGCAGGGCAGCTCAGTTTCACAAAGAGGTAAATTTATATCTTTCGACCCATTCTCATGAAAGTTTTTCCACTCTTGATGATTTTCTGTAATTTCATATATTTATATTTCCTGCGTGAGCTGACCCTTGAATTTCTGGCAAAGAGTGCAGTCCCTGAATTTCGTTTCCAATAGCTTGGGGGATTGGATCTTAAACGTTAATGTACAAGGTTTACTGCCTAAACACCTTCACTAGCCAACTTGTCTGCCCACTCCTGTAGCAGATACACATTAAAATATTTGCTCCAACCTTGCACATTGTAGGGGCCCAGGTCATGATATGTGCCTGTCATAATCATGACATGCAGATGTAAGTTATAAGAGCGTACCGGTTACACCTTTTTATGACAAATACATATGTCAATAGGGTAGACAACGGGTTTAACGACCCCTTTTCTAAATTGGTAAGCAATGAAGTTTAGAGGTTTTTTCTCATATTCCAACAACAAAGTTTCAAATTGTAGTGGCCACTCGTGTGTATAGGTATGATGGGCTGGACCCCAACATTCATGGAAGGAGCGGAGGATGAGAGAGGTGGGAACACAAGAGCAGCCCAGCAATAGGCTCACTGCTCCATATTAAAATAGTCTTATGATCATTTTCTGGGTGGTGGCGTAACCAACTGCGCATGAAAGGCTCAGGGCTTCCCTTCACCCTTGATCCACAAGCCAGAGCAACTGCGCCAGGTGCAGGCGTGGTCTTTTTTGAGTGCTCTTTATTTCGTCTCCTATGGGGTGCTGACTTCTGTGGCCCCCATGGTGTAGTCAGCAGAGTGCCAGAGAGATAAAAGAAAGAAAGCGGAGGAAAGGGCCTGCCAGCAGAGTCAAGGTGGGAAACGTGGCATTCATAGATTGGTTATGCGTGTTGTGGTCCTCCATTCACTATGCATTTCTTGCTGGTTGGATTTAAGATGGCTTCCAGAATTTCTGCGGTGCACTTCGGACTGTCGGACAAAGTGTTACTGGTGTGATGTTGGTGAGTGCTTTGTGTCCTGCTGATTTGATTGCGTTTCTGCATCAGTCAGCCTCCCAGTACTATGCTGTAAGGCAAGATATTTTACCTCTAAATCACTGCGGCACGGAGCACAACGCCAGAGATAACACTGCTCGGTGACTCGCCGTGGGTAACAGAGTAGTGTCACCCATGGCGTTATGCTCCGTGCTGCATTCTGTTAGAGGGAAGAGAACCTGCCTTACAACATTGTAATGGGGGTTGACTAGCAATGATGTATTGACTACATGCGAGTGGGTGTATGTGAGAGAGCGTGTGCTTGCTCCTTCTGTGTATGGGTGCACATATCTGATAGGGGTCGGGGTGCAGAGCCCAGCACTCACCAGTTGAAATCTGGGGCCAAAACCTCCAAGAGGCTTCAGACCTCTGTGTTACAGTCACCAATGCACTACCAAACCAGCAACAGATAAGTGAGGTCAAACAAGCGAGAGGGCAGCTGGGACCTGCGAAGTATATGACAATTGTGCGACTGCCTCAGGTTTAGGATATAGGTCTATGAGATGGTGGGCTGTGACATCATTTTATGGGACAGCCTCCCTATGTTCTAATCAAGATATTGATAAGTTAATGAGTTGAAAATTATTGTGACTTCCCCTTCGGAGCGGGTGCCCCTTTTAGAATGGATTTTAGCAGTAAATGCTATCGCCCTGTTTTAACCGATAGAATGCTGTAAAATGTATTACATCTATACTGTTAATATGAGCAAGTTGCAACAGCCGATTCATCTCTAGTGGACAGAATGTGCATTTTATCAATTTTTTTTTTTTTTTTTTAAACGGTGTTATTTTGCTATGTTTTATTGAATGTTTTATGGATTTGTAATCCGAAATAAATAACTTTGACGATGAAGGCCATATGACAATATTTTTTTGATTTTGAGAGTTGACATTAACTGTGTGCTTATGATTTAAAGCTCACTGATTCTTTCCAACTTACAGCAGCCGAAATATTGTACCCCAATACCATGTTGCCCTCTATTTTTCAAATGTTTCTTGGGGTTTTGGGGGGACCTGGGACCTTGTGACTGCCTGGCTCACTCGCTTCTCTGGCTCGCACTGTGAACGTCAGAAATGGCTTTTACAACCAACCAATATCAAAAGTCACCAACTGCCACTGTCAAATTGTCTGCAATTTCACGGGAGTGTTTTGGTCATGCCACAATGTAGTATATTACAGCAATCAACACTAGAACCAATCACGCCCCAAACCAAATGCAAACCGATTAATTTACAAATGAAGTCTGTGAACTTAACAATAACCTAAGAAAATAGGCACAATAGCTGCCAACTTTATTAACTTTTTCAACTGTTTGATGCTTGTCCAAGATTACTCCCAAACTGTGCACCTTCTGAATGGTGGGTGTAAGCACCCCAACAATTGTGAAGCAATCTAAAAGTTCTTGGAGACAAATCATCACATTTTGGCCCAACCAGCATCAGCTCTGCTTTGTCCCCATTAAAAGACAATCCCTCGTTATCCATCCGTGCTTGTATCACACGGTAATGATCAGTTAGCTCCACAGTGTAAGCAATGCTCAAATTAGGCCGCTGGTTGCAGGTGGCTGGCACTCATTTTTGGGGAACTGACTTATTTTTCATCATCTGAATTTTCAAGAGAGCGATAAAGGCAGAAAAGGGACAATGCAAGAAGATAAACAGAGAAAAATAGGGACAAAAAGAGAAAACAAAAGTGAGATAGGCAGGAAGTGTAGGTTAGTGGAAGAAGGCATGAACTAATATAACAAGCATTAAAAATGCAATAGGTCTCGCCTTTCATTAAGTTAAAGCCATTTGCTTTGCTATACAATACCATTAGCAAAGCAAATGGCTTTAACTTAATCAAAGGCGAGACCTATTGCATTTTCAATGCTTGTTCTGCTTTGTTTCTGACATTATCGACCTTCCTATACCATGCCACTCTCTTGTGCTCCTCTGTTCATCACCCACTCCCCGCCTTTCAACTTCTGTCTACAGTCTCCAGGTTAAGTGTCTCCCCCGGGCCTTTCCTTGGGTCGGCGGCGCGGAGAGTGATTGCATCCGGGAAGGTTACATATGAAGTAAGGACAGACCAGGATTGATGGAAGGCATGAACCCAAACCCTGCCAGTCAGTGCTTGCTCTCTGACAGCTCTCAGTCCCATAGTCGCACACTTGCCACCGTCGTGTGGCCAGAATAATTTAGCTGGTTTACAAGTTTTAAATCCACGGACTAATATGATGGTGACGTCATTGGAAATGGCATCACTGGACTGTTGGCCCCGTGATGACTTCACAGGAAATTACAATAGGGGTCTTACGTCAGAGAAAATAACCATGTGGTGTCTGACCCGGACGACATCGAAGGAAATGCTTATCAGGGCATAAGTAACTGACCTTTGAGCTTTAGGCTACATGAGACATCTGTTCATTAGCAGACATATCTGCGTGGTGCACTGATGGCATGGCAGTCAGTAACTGCAGCAGCAGCGGCGAGACATTCATAGCACACAAGGCTTTGCAGACCCCTGTTTTCAATCCATGAAGCAGGATCTGACAGAGCTGAAGCGGCAGTCTGTGCAGCGGCGTCAGCAGCGGCCCCAGACACTGTCCTTGCATAACCCTTCGC
This sequence comes from Calotriton arnoldi, assembly GCA_963921515.1. Classification (NCBI taxonomy): domain Eukaryota; kingdom Metazoa; phylum Chordata; class Amphibia; order Caudata; family Salamandridae; genus Calotriton; species Calotriton arnoldi. Next base: position 727,849 of record CAWUFW010006011.1, read on the forward strand.
AGCTGCCGCCTGGAATGCAGTAACGGCGATGAAAGAGCTCACGCTCTCTCAGCTCCAAGTGCGGACCCTTGGAGCCAGACTCCCACCGCGGGCCGTCAGGAGAAGTGCAGCTGTGCCCCCTTTCTGCTGCCCCTCCCTACCCGACCCCACCGACACGCTTCTCGGCCTAGGATTTTGGAACGGAACACAACACGCGCTGAAACTTTAAAAAAATAACAAATATAGTGCTCGCGGTCCCGAGCCGTTGACCAAACCCTGCAAATTTAATTCAGGAAGTCTTTCACACAACACGCGCTGAAACTTTAAAAAAATAACAAATATAGTGCTCGCGGTCCCGAGCCTCTGACCAAACCCTGCGAATTTAATTCAGGAAGTCTTTCACACAACACGCGCTGAAACTTTAAAAAAATAACAAATATAGTGCTCGCGGTCCCGAAAATGAAAGCGGACCGCGCATGTAACTTACAAAAAATAACAAATATATTGCTTACTGAGTAATTGAAGGAGGCCGTGTCCCTCTGCAAGTAAACGATCCAATCCCGATGGGCGGGGCCAAAAGCGGACAGGGTGGCAATCCTCAGTGTAATGATTGCCTCCGGTGCAATCATTACACTGTGTTTTGCATAATCCATGATGCAAAACGACGCGCACGAATCAAAATTGCAGGCGGAGCAGCGACACGACTTCTGGAACCGTATTGATTCCAAGAAGCCCTCGCATGGCGAGAGCAGCGCATGCGCGCTGCTAATGGCAGGCGAGACCTAAAAACTATGCAGCCTTGGTATTCCGCAGTTCTGGCATCCTTCAGCACGTGTGGCAGGCTCCTAAGAAAAACCTTTGGCCTGTAATGTTATTTAATTTTGTTAAACACGTTAATTACCGAGTGTTCCGATCATAGACCCGAGAAGTTCAAATGAACAAATAGCTGAGCATTGTCAAAAATCACACTTCTCCGATATGAACGTAGGTGTCTAGAAGCCTCAGATATATGTCAAAGAGGTGGGATGAGTTTTGTGGCGCACCCCAAGTGGAATAGTGTGCAGACTTCAGGCAGACTTAGAATGCTCTAACAAAAAGAATGAGGGAAAAACCCAGAGACTCCTCTCTTAGAGCAAGTTTTCTAGGAACATTTTGCAATCTAGAACGTCAAATGCAGCTGACAGATGAAGCTTTGCACTGCACCATTAATAGCTGACCGTTAACCCTAAGAAGAGCCATTTCAATGTGCCAAATGGGTTGAAAACTTGATTATAAATCTTACAGTAACATTTTTTCCGGTAACTGTCTGCTCAATTGTATTGTGACTACATTTTCTAGGACATTTGCCAAAAATTGTTTTCGGTACATATTTAAACTTTTCTAAATATCTCCTGATTCTAGTAGATAAAGAAAAATGGAATGGAGAAATAAAGCGATAAGTCCCAGAGTGTACAAATTTGGTTACATGCAGAAGCCAGGGTAGGCACTCCGGTACAGTGTGCAACCGTAGCCATTAAACAACACTGCCTCCTTTCCATGACTATTCCACTGACATCATGTCTGGGGTTTTGGCATGAATCAAGCAACAATGTGTTATGGCTGAGGCTGGCAAACTAAGGTGATAACAGAATCACAAAGGAGATTTAGGCACAAACGTGGCCCTGAGGAAACTCATAAACTCATATTAAGTTATTTTTTTATTCAACTTGTGAAGTAAATAATCCGAGGTATGTCTGGCAAGATAGCAAAGCAAAGGTAACCAGATTTATTGTGATATTAGCAATGACAGTGGGTGGATTCATCAACTTGGACCCACTTCGACGTAAGGTCTCTCGCTCATACGGTGATCTCAGTGTGGTTTGAATCGAGGAGCGTTCTTTATGAAGTGCTTTTACTTTTTGTGGCATGTTGTGGGTCCTTTTTCAGGTACCTCATACACAATTGTCGTATGTGCCGAGGTAAAAGCTACAGAACTTGCTATGGCTAATTCAAGGCAGGTGGGTATGGTCTCTCGAGCAATGAAGGCAACTCTTCCCTCCCCTTTTCTTTTACTGCAAATTGTATTAAAGTTTTTGATCACTTTTTTAGCCCCTTGAGAGGAGTGATCATTCTAGAAGGTGCAATGACAAACAACAGAGTTGAACGATTTGGGGGAAATTAGACATTTTCAACCTCTTTGACTTGCACTGGACAAAGATGCCAGTCTGGTAATTTTAAGAGAGACAACTGGCAACCTTTGGGAATATCCACCCTAAAACAAGCTAAAACCATCTTGTCCTTCTGTAGTTAATGCCCTTGTACTTCCACAACAACCATGCTAGAGCACATCAGACTAAATCTACTTGTAAAAGAGCAGCTAACCACCTCCATCTCTTATCAATGGCCCGTGAGATAGAAAGATGAATGCAAAGAAACCAAAAGACTGGAAAAAAGCAATGTAAATAGTTAGAAAGCTATGATGGATTCTTCTTTGATTAAAGAACAGTGTCCATCAGAAGGGAAGATGAGTCAGAGAGGAAGACAGACGACCCAATACACTCTACTCGTCCTTCTAGCAGGCATCATATGCGGACCCTGCAAGGAAAGAGACTATGGGGCACATGTATAAAGAACATGTTCGAAGCATTTTTGCCATCGCAAACTGCACGAATTGCGAATTCAGGTTGTTCGCAATGGCAAAAATGCTTTTCATGATGTACAAACATCCATACTGTGATCTTCCAGAAAAGCAGTTCGGTTGTGGAAATCACTATTTGGAAGGGGCGTTTTAGGGCGTCTCTTCCAAATAGTGGTTTCCAGTGTTATGTATCAAGGTTTTGCGACCGAAATGCGGTGGCAAAAACTTGATATTTTACCGCCAGCTCAAAGTTAGTGGTAATGCTTTCACAAATTGGAAGGGATCCCCAAAGGACCCCTTCCCCTTTGTGAATGTTGGGAAAACATTTTTTAGAGCAGGCAGTGGTCCCACGGACTACTGCCTGCTCTTAAAAAATTAAAACAAAATGTTTCATTTTTAGGTCTCGGCCTGGCGTTGGAGCGCGCATGCGCTCCTCGCCTGCGAGAGCTATAGTAAACAGTACAAGAAGGGGAACTTTAATCCACGCCCCTGTGTCTTGACCGTTTCCAATTGGCTTTGGTCGTGATTAATGTTTTTTATGTGCTTTTGGTTTGCTGGCTGTCTCTTTTGTTGACGCCCTTGCAGTTTTGTGATGCCGCCCATCGTGACAAGCACATCTGTTTTCACTCAGCCCAGACGCAAAGACAAGCGGCTGAATGAAAACAGATGGCGAGCGTTTTTTTTCTTTTAGTGCTTCACGGCTGTTGTGAAGACTTTTCTTATCTGCTTGTTTATTTAACAAGCAGATAAGAAAAGTCTTCACAAGGGCTGTGAAGCAGAGAGCCTCGGCGCACAGGCATTCCAAGGGCGCCTGTTCCCAGCACCCTGCACCTCAGCGTTTGAAACCTTATGTATTGTATGATTTATTTTTTCATCCCTGCTTTCTCCCGTTATCACTGCTTTTTTATCTGTTTTTTCTTTCCTTCTATTATTAGTTTCTCTCTCTTGCTCGGGGGCAAAATTTGTTGATGAAAAATATGTCTCGGTCCCCAGAAATTAGTGTGGTGGAGACCGGCTGGAACCACCGACACAAATTAAGCTTTGGTTTTTCGGTAAAAATCTTGACTAAACCCCTGATGAAAACTAAGCACATTATATCCATTGCCCTCCTGATCAATTTCCCTGTTCGTGCAGCCAAATAAATTAAGTATACTTGTTTCATGTTTCCTTCTGCTTAAGGCTCCATATTGCCTTGTATATCATAAACTTTCATATTAAATTTGCTTTGCATTAGTTACCTTGCTACTGAGTTTCCTGCCACGGTGGTTAATCTGATTGGTCTGTGGTTGGTAATCACCTCCCTGACCAAACATCTGAGGAAATAGAACACTACCACCCTTGCCAGTCTGTTTGAACCTCTACTACTCAACTGGTGGTGGCAAGGGTCTTTAATTAACAATCCCTCACAAGAAATAAAGATATTGCAGCAGGAAGCGGAATAATGGTCTCACAACCCCATTTAATTAAATACAGAATTTCCGTTGCAAAGATAGAAACGCTTTTATTTTATGACAAAATTACAATTACATCATGTTTGTTCAAAGGTGTTTTGTACTGGAGTTATGCATGGTTAGTGTCTTCTCGGCACTGACAGTGTTGCAGCGATGTAACGCTTTCTACCAGCAACCACTAAAATATATGTGCGTTGCTGGTCTTTGTGCCGCTTAGTGGATTTCCCATAAGGCTAGGCCAGGGGGAAGATTTGAGTGGGTATGATTGGCTTTTATCCTGCTATTTTAAACATGTGCATTTTTGATCCGCGAAATATAAAGTAAAGTTTGAGTTCGTGCAGTGATCTGGAAATCAAAAGAAGGCGGACCCGATTTTCGCTGCAGTACAATGAAAAAAACATTTTCGTTAGGACATACCACTTGATTTTTGACATTGTCAAGTGGTAATGTTTCAAAACAAAACATGCAGTGTTTCAAAAGTATTACGCAAACAGTCATCCAGTATACAATTTGTCCAATTCAAATGAAGCGTTTTCTGTTTATTTCTGATATTTCTATGGCGCCACCTCTCCGCCCTGGAAAACCAGGCGCTTTACAGAAAACGAACCCCCTCTTTGCAGGTGAGGCCTGAGGATGCAGTCAGGTGTGAGAGAGAGCGGCGGTGGACGGGCGGGTAGGGCCGTGAAAGAGTGGGGACATGCACCTCACGGTGGAAGGGGTGCGTGAGGGAGGGTGGCATCTCAGCGGGGTGGGGGTGATGGTGTGCGAACCTTCACTTCTAGGGGTGCGGACCCAGACACCAGGGGGCAGGGGTGTCCCCTCTCTCCCCACCCCAGGGAGCATTTCATCACACTTGTGTTGCAAAGGTTAAATATAACACACCCCTCCCTATGCCCTGGTGACCCCTTATAGACCCCTCGCTATACAAACAATCACGGACCCTATAAACACGCCCTTCACGTGCGCCAGAGACCCGGTGACTCCGCATGGGGTCCCAGTGGCACGCACATACACACTGCCTAGAACCCCTTCAGTCACCCAGTCGGCGCTTTATATGTGCAGCCATGACCCTTATTAGAAGCGCTGTACACGCCCTCAGGCGTACGTGGTGCGTCCTCGATGACTTCCTCAGTTCAATGCTCGCTGCTGACACTTGCGGTGCCCTGAAGTCATTTCTTCGAACTCTGACAGCCACACTCAGGTCGGTACATTGACTCCCATTACATTTGGTAATACAAGAATGTTGTTCACAGCGCGTACAAACTACTAACGCGTGGTATAAAGCGCTATATACATTGGATTATTATCAATATTGTGGGAACTAGTCGAGGTGGGCTGCATTGATAGGGAGCGGCGGGTCATTTCTTTTTTAATTTTTACAAACCAGTCCCCTTATTTGTTTGTGAAAATCAATGGTCCGTGGGTGATTAATGCGACACTGGGGGGCCCCTGCTGAAAGTAAAGGGGGGGGGGGGGCGAGGGAGGTACAGAGGGCTAAACAGAAAGCAGCCTTCTCACCCGAGTGCCTGTGAGAAAGGTATTTTAAGGAATAGGCTACTCAGCAAATGTAAAGGCTGCTTCGGGCCGGTTCAGGCTTTGATTGAAGTCCCTTGAGGCGTCTTGGTGCCTAAAATGTGTCATTTTTAGAAGAACCCAAAGCTGTTACCAGGGAGCTCTGAGTGCGTGCTTTTAAGGGACATTTACACAAATGTTTGCACCAGGTACAGTCTGATTGTGTATTAATAATATATATATTTGAGACTACTTCTGTGATCTCAAACATGAAATATTTTAACACACTTTGCACAGCCTAATACTGCGTCTAATACTATTTTACGTTTACAGAGTGCGTTATGTCCCAGTGTGCGACCTTGCAGCACTATAAGTGCACAGGTCACTCTTCCCAAGTACAGGGCAGGATTCACAGCTGTGACTCTCTGGTCGCACACAGACATCCGCAGGGGTCACACTCCTCCCAGGGTACGACCTCGGAGCACTATAAGTGCACAGGTCACTCTTCCCCGGTGCGGGGAAGGATTCACGGATGTGACTGTGGTCGCACGCAGACATCTGCAGGTGTCGCATTCACTCACTGAAGCTTCAGATCATAAAACAGTGCATTTCCCTTTGATTGGTTTGACATGCATTTATTTTTCCATTTCTTTGAAGGAGTTTATCCGTTCTAGGCATGCACCTGAAAGATAACACAATACCTGCAGTGTATTATTTTTTAGCCACGTGTTTGACCCGTTCCCACACCCCATGACTCCGGCCATGGACTCAGGGCCACAGTTCCCCTACTCTGTATATATTACATAGATGCAGCTAAACAGTGGATACATACATGACCTGCAGTCTCTAGGCGCCATATGTGTCTTCCAAAAATACGGCAGAGCACCTTACGTGCACCATATGGGTGATTCATAGCTCCTCAGTGCACACATTTATAGGCACCATCTGTACATCTTATAAATTATACACACGAGCGAGTGCACCGGGGGCACTCATGGGCACGCTAAGCACACCTTGTAGACATCACTATGTGCATTTAAGAGCCCCTCTTCTCCTCATCCTATGCACTCCCCAGAAACATGCCCTTGTCTCCGTGAATACTCCCAGCTGACACTATGCAGACACGTCACGCACAGGGCGTAGACCCTACGCACTTTAGACGCCTAACACCTGGACCTCCTAGTGCCTAAAAATGAATGTGTCCTTCTATAATGTAACCGGTGCTCACGTAAAGTCCCCGACACCTTCTGGGCGAGTTCCGCTATATTAAACAACAAAAAAAAAAAATAAATAAACACGACGGGAATAAACAACAAGCATTTGCAATGCAATAGGTCTCGCATTTATGCGAGTTTGAGCTATTGACATTGCAAATAACAATGCCTTTTATTTTTGTTTTCGTTATTAAAACATAAATAAAAGGCATTGTCATTTACAATGCCAATCGCTTAAACTCGCATAAAGGCGAGACCTATTGCATTGCAAATGCTTGTTTATTGTTGAAATGCATCCCGTTTTCCTTTAAGGACAATGGGTTGCATTCTAACAAAAAAAACCTTTACTCAAAGGCAATCAAAGACATAGTGGTCTGCTGACCTGAGCAGGCTACCATTCCTGTGAGGGTAGGCATTCCTAATGGGTTGCAAACTGCGACCTACCTAGTTAATATTCATGAGGTAGGTCGATTTGCAACCCACTAGGAATCGAAAGTATGAAACACAAAGTTTCATACATAAGGAATAACGATTTCCAAAAAGTGATTTGGATAAAATTGCTATTTGGAGATCGCTATTCCTACTCTTTGTACATCTGGCCCTTAGAAACTTAAGTTGAGAATACAGCCTTATTACTTGTTAGTGGATGCTAGGATGCAAGTGTGAGGTTGCAGACTTATTTACAGCGGCGGTTCCTCCATGGGCGCACTGGATCACTGCCCTCTTGCTGAGCTCGAGATGCAATGAGCCAGGTCATCGCATAATTATTTTAAAAGTATTGCGCATCCCAGTTCAAGGCACCAAATCGTACGGGTTTCTGGGGCGGAACCAATCCTAATGATTGGCAGACAGCAGGGTGAATAGGGGAATAAACCCTGTGTCATGTGCGCATGTCAGGCTGGAGAGGTCTCTTACTGAGGCCAGCCTGACATTCGTATTTCAAGCCTATCAAACCTGCCTTGTATTAGGGGAGTCGAGGAGTGCTCACCACAGTCCCCAGTCTAATCTGGAGCGCTGTTTTGCTGCCCCAGCCAATCCTGCTCCTGCTCTCATGCTGCTACTTTTATAAAACAGCATGAGATCAAAGCGTGGATTGGTTCACAGTCAAGGTCTGTCACCGCGCTCTCAAGTCAGTGCAGGGGCAGGAGCATTGCAGAGTGTGGCCAATCACTGTGTGGCTTTATTTTTAAAGCACACAGTCATTGGTCATGTGTAACATGCTCTTTCTCTTTTCGCACGGTCCTAGTGGCTGCACTGTGCTCAAACGTAAAAGAAGACAGCAGTCGCCTTGCTCCACACATTTCCAGCCTGCATGGTCCGTGGTTGTAGGCTCTGCTCGAGAGAGGAGGTCAGGGCCTGGTCTCCTTTGGGAACAGCAGTCACATTTTCGGAGATGTTCGGAAAGTTACTTTTTTAAATTAAAACATACAAGTAAAACAAAAATAAGTCACACTATGTTTTTTGATGCGCAAACAAATGCGTTTTTAATTTATGAAAAGCTACGCGCCACCACTCTGAAAAGTCGTCAGTCGCCCCTGCTTATTTAGCATCTGTAGTTCCCCAAATGGACTAGTTAATACCTATCACTCACTGGCAGGGTTGTGGCACAGCCACCGACAGGCTTATGAGACCAATCTTTTATGATTGATACCATGCTTCGTCACAGAGTCTTGCTGCAAGTTGCACCAACGTATTTTCTATTTTTGCAAGCTGTCTCCTCCAAATTCCTGTACTGCATTATTACATTATTGATGTTTATGTATTCAAAAGCTTACTGTTCTAGTTTTTCGTCACATGTACTTTATTATTATTTTCTGCAAGTAAATTGTAGCTATAATGTTTTTTCTTTCTAACCTATTACCTATAATTTCTTCAGATTTAAATCTTATTACTCTTTCAATTTGTTACTATTTTACCATTTTATTTGTACTGTTTTTTTCTCTCATTTCGCAGATATCGCAGCCATTTCCTCCAAGAGACCACTATGGCATCCCACTTTTTTCAGAGTACACACTGGGCACATACTTGCCACTTAAAAGTTAAACGTTTCTGCAATGACACTGTGTAACAGCATCATTCAGGTAACTACCTACAAGCATATCCATTTTCCTATGAGCGCAAAATAAATTAATTTCTCTGGGAAAGGCGATCGTCTAAGCAATGTGGTGCCTAGGCCACCATCAAAAGTGGCATAGAAAGTCTACTACAACTGCTTTTTTCGGACATTCTTATGTGGAACTTGCCCATCGTTAAGTCTTTCTTTTTTGAGTGCTGAGTTTTCACATCTGTTGGTCGTTAAAAAGGTTTATTGAATTCCCAGGTATATACATAAAAAGTGGTGTCTTCTAAACATTTATCAGTACAAAATGAAAGCTTCTTTACCAACATGATGAAAACTAGAGTACCGAACACGTACAACTGAGAAGCCAGGAAATACACAATATTAGCAATAAAAGGAGAAACAAGTAAAAGGAGAAACAAGTACTGCAGTCACATTGGCAGCTGTATTTATGTACACAATATGGATATACTACTTGAATTATGCAGGTGGGCTACCTATGCGGCGATAAAATTGACTGTGCCTCAGAATTACACTTCGATGACAAAAGATATCACTCTCTGAAAGAGACATTTCACTGCCCATGTGGTCGAGCACTGAAAACTTCAACACCCAATGAAAATAAGGCAAAAAGCTGCTACATTTTCATTAGAAGGTTGTATGACTTGAGCAGCAAATCTCAAAGATGTAACCCTTGGTATACTAAAAGCTTTTTGGGTTGAGGCAGCTTGTGTAAAATGACTAAAATAGACCACATGGCAACTCGGACTTTATTCCAGCCAGTGCCGTTCTGCCGGCGCACATGGCGCATTCAGACGCACACAAAAGCTCTGCGCGGCTCTGCCAGTTCCAATCAGAATGTGGTGATTCAAATCAGTTTCACTGCCCCCGGCTCGGTCGCGAGCTGACCCTTTCTGGCGCGCAGCTCATCCAGGGATGGCAAGTTGCCACCAGCTTTCGATCTCGAGAGGGCGAAATGGAGGAAGGGGGCAGTGGAGGGGATTTGGGGGGACAGCTCGATGTAGCAATTGAGCAACCGGAGAACAATGCCCAATCACTGTGGAAAAATAAACAGGGCTGTCTGTCACTCGTACTTTGTCCTACAGATGATTACAATACCAATAAGCTGGTCATTGACAAGAAGCAGTGACCTAAGCACCTAAAATGGAGCCTTAGCTCAGCTTGCCTTAAGTCTCGCTGTAAATAAATGCGCCTGACTGTGGTGTAATATTATGTACAGTATACAATGGCGCTGAGGCAGCTGCGAAAGATCCCATCGTTTGCCTGTTAATGTAGTACGTCCTGGGGTTGTTGAACTTGTGTGGACTGCAAGCGAAACAGATTGTAATTGACAGTGCGCGTTTAATCTGCAAATTCGCTGTCAATGGCTCAGTTGTCTCTGGCTCCAGCTCACTGAGCGAAGAATGCCAATCGTGCGATAACCATGTTGAGTTCCATGCAATGACATCATCGAAGTGCCGATTGGTCAGCGTGTGTAAATATTTACTGAAGTGGTGATCCGGGACATTAAAATAAAGGCTGCTATGGACCATCTTTCATTGAGTGGCCGCCATTTTTCATAGGTTTTTAAGAAAATACATTTTAGTGACTTTTGGATTATCCTGGTCTACCTCATTTACTTTAAGATTTATTTTATTATACTAGTTAAAAAACCTTTTAAAAAGGTTTGCAGGATGGTGGGGGATAGGAAGCAGGTGTCTGATTCCTTGAGTCTAGGTGCAAAACCACATGATTATACAGGAATAACGTCTCAATTCCTTTAATGAAGAGCCACTTGTATTGTATTCTACTTTTCCATTTTCCTGTTTCTTTTCTCTCTACTTTTCCGTCGTCACATGCATAGTTTTTGCATTCGTTCCATACACGTTTCACAAACTCGTGGCAAAAGTACAGAGAAAGCAGTTCATTGTTGAACTCTACCTCCAAAATGGCTTCCAGCTTTTTCCGCTCTGCCAATGAAGAGTTGGAGGAATCGCAGTCCTACAGGTACAACGAACGGGTGATGAGGCAACGTGCCAGATGAAATACCGGTATTTTGTGTGTGGTGGGAAGAGGTTTAAGTAGAGAGCCCTTCTGTATGATTTGAGAGGGTAGCAGGAGAAAATGGACATTTCCTTTGTGCTGCTGAGGTGACGAGTATGTAGAATGTGTGGAGAAGCCCTGGGGATAATCAGGCAGAAGAGGGAGCAGAGAGCCATGCTCCATTATCCAGCAACATCAGTCCCTTTTTAGGTCTCGCCTGAGCCAGCGCATGCGCTGCCCTGGCGAGAGTTTTAGTAAGCGGGTTTTGGAAGTGCAAACAGTGGCTTTTGCTGGCGACTAGCCTGCGTTCACGCGAGCGTGCACGCGCGATCAGGCGCCATATGGCTTCCCTTGCCATCTGGACGCTTGCGTGAACGCAAGCTGGTCGCCAGCAAAAGCCACTGTTTGCACTTCGAAAACCCGCTTCCTCACCAGTGCTTAATTTGTAAAATCTTAAGTGCCAGGGCTCTCGTCAGGAGGCAACTCCAGCTTGCACCACACACCCTGCTATGCTGCCAATGATAGTAACAACACAACTACTAACCATCACAATCCTACAAGAGTGGCATCTAAAGCTATAAGAATGACTTGGGTGGCAGGTAATAGTCATTTTTAATGTATATTGAATTCATAATTAACTGTGGAGGTCATCTCTATATTAGCCAGACAGTGCCTCCATGTGGCAGAGTGTCACAAGCACTGGTGTGGACAATTAAGTGCCAGTGCCCAGCATCGGAAACCACAGGCTCAAATTAAGCACTGTTCCTCACGATTACTTTCACTTACACGGCCGTGTCAGTTTCACGGCCGCGCGGCCAATGTTTGTTCCTTTTATCCTATGCCCCAAGCTCCTCAGTTGCTCCCCTGCTCTCGTTTCCTTATCTTTCTCCTCCGCCATCCACCATACTGTGATGACTTCTCCTTCGACTCGCTCCTTCTTTCCTCTCTGCTCCGCCGATCATAGATAAGTTCGTCACTGCTCAAAAATGGCAAAAGGAAATTGTCCCGACTTAGCTGCTCATGGAGCGTGGAGTTTATTGGACAGTGCCTCTTTGCATTTCATAAGTAATGTATCTCTGAAATGGCCTATTTAAATTTTTAAAGACTGTTCTTTTCCCCTCGGTATGAGCTGCAGGCATGGTCATGTTTTGTATTTGGCAGTGAGATCGACCTGCCCTTTGTGTTGGACTGCTGTTGGTTGTTTCGCTTCTCGGGTACTTTCAAGCGATGGACTACTCAGCAGGGCTGCCCCCTTCCAATGCGGCGGTTGTTTGTAGAGGAGGATAGTTCTGGTAATATCCTGCACTGGATCAGTGGGAAGACACGTTCACAAACTTATCCTGAAAGGCAGTATTTCTAACTGTTCTCGACTCTTCCCATGTATTTTTGCAGACTGAAGGAAATACATGAGTTCTGTTTCAGCAGGGTGGGTCAGACGTTCAGGTTAAACTGTCCAGGTATCCTCTGTTGTGAGTTTTCTTTCCAATTCACCTCCAAAGTTCATGGAAGTTCGAGTCAGCTCTATAGATGTGCCCGGACTGGACCAGAAGCTTGTTTTTTAAAAGCATTCACCCTGACTTGCTCCGAGAGCGCCATCGTAAACAAGGCTGTCCTTATCTTGTCACGTTAGATGGCGCTGTTAGAAGTGGACCTCGTAAAGTGACTTCAAAGGCAAACCACTTCTCAAAACAGCAGAGATCGTTCCTTCTATCCTTTCTATTGACCCGCATTCGGCATCCCTGTTCTTGGCAGGACGGAGCTATTGAAGCAATAAACTAACAGCTGAAGCCACAGTTGGCACGGTTTGCTATTTTTAAGTAACGGCGCATTCACTTTTTGAAAATAAACTAGTATGGCAAACTTTTTGAATGTTGACCACACGAAAAAGGTGTTTAATTATTTTGAGGCAAAATGAAGAAACATAGCAAACCTTTCGCCTCATATCGTACTCCTGTTGTTTACAATTGTTTCCTGAGCTAGGAAAGGGGTGGGTCAGGACTGCATATGCGGTTGTTTACTACAGCTCTTGAGTGCAGCCGGGCTCCGCTGCTTCTCTGAAGGCCAGTTAATCATTATTTCCCCTACTGGTTTATTCTGCCAAATGTATGTTCTTCATGTGGGGATGTGTGCCATCGTATGAATGGTACGCACTGTCTCAACAACATTAACATTGCCAATAGATTGCTGAGACATATTGACTTTTTATTTTTAACTTATACCCACGTGTTTCTTCTCATCCTATGCTTCTCCCCTCCCATAAGCCCCCCGTCCACATTTTTTCCACCCCCTTCCAGATTTATTCTCCACTCCCTCAGACCCTCCTGTACCTGTTTCTTCCCCCTTCCCAGTCTCCATTTCTTCTCCCTCTCCCACCCGCCTAAGGGGAAAATAAAGCACTATGAAGCAGCCAGCACTGGCCACTTTATAGTGCTTTTTTTTTTATCATCCCGTTATCCACCCCCACCTCTGCCCTGTACCCACCCACTGGACTTTAAACACTATTGAAGAGTAACTTAGATGTTCAGTAATTCCGTGTCACTTCAGAACAAAACCTACCACGATTCCTTTCCTTCCCACAGGATGCAGCACATATAATAATAAGCATTGGCATAGCCAATAGGTCTCGCCTTTGGGACCTTATAAGTATTTAGTTATGCAGCACAATACCCTTGGTGCAACAACATCAACTGTTGCATGAGTAAACACTTATAAGGTCCCAAAGGGGAGACCTATTGGCTATGCCAATGCTTGTTATCTTTGAGGCATAGAAAATGGCAATTCTGCATTTTAAAGATCTCTCCTATCCTCCCTCAAATGCCCTTTAATGGACATTTCACATTTGGTTATGCTGAAATATTACTTTTACTTACAAGCACTGATGCAAATCTTAAAACTTCTTGTTCACCAAACTGGTACTTAGATGCACAACATGTGCTACCAACTCCAATGAATAACAGATCCTTAATGAGGATTTCCATTTTGTTCTGCAGGAGTAGACGGAATTTACTGCATCGAAAAAAGGGCATGTTGGTGTGATGATTAACTAGTGTAGAAAACACACCGTAGTGGAAGCATGGTTGCGCCCCATGGAGAGTCAGGACGGTGGTCATTGCACAAGTGCAAAATACTTGCATATTGTGCTGCAGTGTAGCACTTAAGCATGGCTTCATATCCCGACAAAGGGACGAAGCGCTCCAATTTGCATCAGGTTCTAAATGCCCTTTCTGAGTGCATAACTGAAAGGGTGTTGGATGTAGCTTGGCCTATCCCGCGGGTGATGGGGGAAGTGCGTGAGGTAGAAATATGTGCTTCAAACATAGCACAGTGAGGATTGCTGGGTTTAGCCATGAGGCTGCTGAGATTAATACTAGAAGCAGCCATGCATAACTACCATTTGTGGAGCGGTCAGTCTCATAAAGATGAGAGTGTCAGTGTGCATAGGATGTGGATGGGTCGAGTCCACCACAGACAATGCTAAATATCTGTGGTACACCCAGAAACGACAGAGGCACAAATCCAGGAGGTACTGTTAAACAACTAGCATGTGTGAGATCCACCCAGAATTGACAGGGGTACAACCCTTAGAAGCATTGCAGGGCAGCAAGCAGGGCATGTAAGACTTCAATAAGTGGGTTTAGGCATACATGCTGACACACTGTTTATCCAAGAGCTCAGGACTTGGGACCCAAAGGACAGTTGTTTTGGAAAAATCCCTCTATTGTTACTGCTTCATGGGTGTTTGATTGTCTCAGGACAACCTCTCTGGTTCTGGGACAAGTGGTTCTATCCTGCTGAGAAATACGGCAGCACATTTATTACCATTTTAAGGCTGAATGTCTTGCTGAGCCCCACTGACTACAAATTATATGCTGTCTGCACTATAGTGAATGAATGACAAATGTTTCAACTATGTTTCCTTTTGGGTGCGAATACTAGAAGTTAATATATATAGGCAGCAACCAGTGCCATCCGAGCTAGAAGGGCAGTTGAGCACTATGCATATTTACACCAAAAAATGGGTTGGGGGGACTGCTGTACATTTATGTCCCATAAGGATGGTAAGAACTGGAAGAGCAATCAAAGATGGTAACCTGACTAGAAACTAAACAACCTTTTAAAGGTCTAGATTTAACCAGTGGCGGTTCCTAGCAAGGAAAAATGGTGAGGCATCACAGGGGTAATAATAAAAGAAAAAAAGAAAACTTACCAGCTTTCTCACTGCCTCGGTGCTCTTCAGCTCCAGATGCACAGGCTCCCAGACTCCCCTGTGCCAATCCAGACACTGCTCTCATGCTGGTATTACCCAGCATGAGAGAAGCGCTGGGATTGGGCTGAGTGGGCTGGTTTTATGCTCCGTCAAGGACTGGAAGCCTGACCCTGCTGCTCTCCGTCCAACAGCATGGAGATAGCTAAGTGCGCATGTAAGTTTGGCCGTCCTAAGACAGCCGGACAAACTGTCATGTGCACTTGCAGTGACCTGTGCCCACCCCTCCTCCTACTGCTGTCAGGTACCGCCTTCAAAACTCGGCTTCGCCTCCGTATTGTAACATAAAATGATAATAAAGCAGTTTTATTAATTGCTAATTTATTATCATTTTAATTCACAGGTTTTATCTGCTGGCTTTAGCAGTGGGGCGACGCTGCAACCGCCATGATGAAGGAGCCGCTGCTGGATTTAACATCTTTTCCTAGGCGAAAGGAGGCCTAGTCTGGGCAGGAGCTTGCACAAAGGCCCCCGTCATGGTCCCGAAGGCCCACAAACAACTGGAATCAGAGCACTGGCCAAACATATACAAAATTAGTGTGAATTATCATTACAAAGGGAGGTACCTTTTCAACGTCCGAAAGTGATGACAACGCTTGGTTCTGCAACACCTCCGGTGCTGTGAAGGCCCGCAAGTCCTGCTGGGAAACATTTTCATCTGTAAACGACACACTGCCAGAAGGGAGCAGCAACAGGGACCAAGGAGAAATGATAAAACCAAGGCCTGCAGGGTCAGCTGTTGGAAGGCAAAGAGAAAACAGGGAAAGAAATCAATACACATCCTTCTTGTTGAGAACTGAAAGAACGAACACAACATTAAAATAATTGATTCTGTGGCGTGGAATGTGTGAGATATTTTGTTCAACTGATGGTTTCTTCATTAATCTAAAGATACTCTATCACCCCAGTGGCAGAACCATCGATGAACTTTGAAATGTCGCTCCTCAGACTGTCATATAATGGTATCTTTCTGTTTAGTGGCTCAAATGAGGGATGTAGCTAGAAAGTAATTATATTACAGAATCTTCCAAAAACTATTTGAACCACAGAAGTCAGGAAGCAATTCTCTGATTGCAAAGTAGATGGTCTGAAATAATACAATTTGATATTATAGATTATGTGCCAGATAGGGCTATAGTTCATTTTTTTACTTTAATATTTGGTACCATATGCTTCCAAACTGCAACTTCGGGGTACTCAAGCCATTTGGTAAAAACACCTCAACGCATTCATACTGAAACATTTAAAAAATGGTTTATGAGTAAGGGCCATTTTTCAGGTCACTGGCAAAATAGCTCTAAGCTTTGCACCCCACAACTTTGGCATTCTGTCCCCAAAATTCTATTTTATATTTGCTTGTCAACAGCAGTTTGCTTGCTGGGGACATTAGAGTGTATCTGTCTGGCACATCAAGCTTGGAGTCAAGCTTGGTACAGGGATTTTGGGCAAAGGCTATTAACTGCAGTCCAGATGACCAGTGTGGCTCTCTAGTGTCATTGATTGTTCAACGGAAGCCAGTACAGTTTTTCAATGTCCTTGTATTAAGCAATATCACTCCAACTACCCGATTCTGTGGGAGGTAAGTTATCCACATAAATTATAGAGAGAGGATGTGGCGCAGCGGTCAGAGCTGCCGACTCGGGAGCTGGGGATCAGGGTTTGAGTCTCGGCGTCAGCTCAACATCCTGTGATTTTGGGCAAATCACTCAATCTCCCCGTACCCACGGACAGAGCCTGGATACCCTCACGGATGATAAACTGCTATATAAATCTACAACATTTAAATAGATGTGTCCCACTTGCCACGTAAACTAGCAACTGCTGAATAAATTGTCAATTTTAACAAAATTAATTTTATTCTGTCTGCAACGGATGATAAATTATAAAACATTGCTGACAGGGGATCACTTTGAACCTCACACTTTGCAAACGTTAACAGGCCACCATTTAGCCATTTGTTGCTGCACTCAAAGTTTGCCCCACTGGTGTAAACATTGCAAGTTGATAGACTGGTCGAGAACCTGCTGCCTGCAACTGGAAACAAACTTCAGTTCTTAAACTTAATTCAAGCAGGGTGGAAAGAAAGGTTCCTTCTTCGTCACTGCAATGCTTTGTTTCACTAGTAATGCAAATTAACAGGGACATCCCAGACACTGTGCTCAATGTAGCAGTTACTTCACAGACAGTGATCTCAAGGCACCCCTTAACCAGAGAGGGGATTCACAATTGCAATCATTCCCAGGCTGATGGCTAGAGCCCAAAAGCTCCTTCTAGCTAGAACCATAGTTTTTTTAATATGATTTGGGATCCAATTATCAATGTGTGTCAAAGGCTAAATAACTTGACAATGATTCTGCAGAAGGCTTCTAAATAAGTAGCCTTTCCTTAATGGGCGATCTGGCCTTCCTTTGCCACATAGTTTAGTTCATCCCTACACATTACTTGGTCCTGAATTGCATTTTGATTTCAGTAGGCCTAGTTATGAGTCCTTTTAAGACTTAAATGATTGTTACATCCCGGTTTTGAGCCAAATGTAGTTCATAATGAAGTCTGTGAAATGTACATACATCAAAAGGCAGAAGTGCACTTGCTGCAGGTGCTGATACATTTTGGAAAGGATGTACAGGTATTGTAGTGTATTGTAATTGCATTTATATAGCGCTTACTACCAGTGACGAGGCGTCAAAGCGCTTTTTCAACCAGTAGCACACTACTCCGGAACCCATAAAGGATTAGTGTTGAATTAGTATAGTGAAATATGAAAGTAATTTGAGTGGTGGATAGGTTAGTCAGTTATTTTGATTCAGAAGGATAGCGGAGGGTTAGAAGAGGGAAAAAGGTTTGCATTTATATAGCGCTTGTTACCCCTGATGGGGTTTTGAAGCGCTTTTTTGGCGAGTAGCACGCTACTCCGGAACCCATAAAGGATTAGTGGTGAATTAGTATAGTGAAATATGAAAGTAATTTGAGTGGTGGATATTAGTCAATTATTTGGATTGAGAAGGATAGCGGAGGGATAGAAGAGGGAATAAAGGTTAGCATTTATATAGAGTTTGCTACCCTTGATGAGGTGTTGAAGCGCTTTCTCGGCGAGTAGCACGCTACTCTGGAACCCATAAAGGATTAGTGGTGAATTAGTATAGTGAAATTTGAAAAGTGGACATGTTAGTCTGTAATTGTGATTGAAAAGGATAGTGGAGGGATAGAAAAGTGAAGGATTTAGACTTTTTTTTTGGGAGGGCATAGCAGTAGGAGGTAGCTTGGGATGAGTAAAAAGGGATGTGGAGTGGAGAGGGAAGAGTTTAGAAAGGCTTGTTTTGGTGGATTGGTATAGTAAAAGAGGTGTCAGATGATGCAAGAAGGGGTAGAGTAGGGGAGAGTCTAGAAAGGGTTATTTTGGGGATCATAGTAGTGGTATGCGGTTTGGGATGAATGAGAGAGTGGATGTAGAGGATATAGTGATAGAGGTATAGGGTGAGAATAGGGTAGTGCATTGGAAAGAGTAGTAGAAAGAGGTTTGAGATGAGTCAGGGAGTTGAGGTAGAAGATATATTGAGAGAGGCATAGGGAGAGAAATAGGGTAGTGCATTGGATATGCTGAATTAGAAGAAAGTAATAAATATATAGATCCATAAGTACATGGAAAGTATATAGATGCATAAAGGAAGCAAGTATAAGTAGATTAAAGATATTGATAGAGGTATAGGGGGAGAAATAGGGTAGTGCATTGAATATGCTTTTTTAGGAGAAAAGTAATAAATAGATCCAAGTACATGGAAGTTATATAGATGCATGAAGGAAATAAGTATATGTAGATTAAAGATGCATTAGATGAACTCTGGTTTTCAAGTGTTGTACTTAAAAATGTATTTATTTATTTTTAAACCCTGATTATTCTACATGTTTATACAAAGCAATACACATATATAGGTACATATCTATAGTACAAATAAATGCTTATATACAGAGGAATATGCTGTATATTTCTGTTTGCGTATTGTGCTTATGTGGGGGAAGAGCCAATTCTTGAGTAGTTTTCTGAAGATAAGGTGGTTGTCCGTGGATCTTATGTTGGGGGTAAAGAGTTCCCTAGTTTGGCTGCTTGAACAGAGAAGGATGTGCCACCCATGGTTTATTTCTTGTATCTTGGGATTTTGAGGCGAGGTGCCACTCTAGAGCGGAGGTTCCTTTGTTTAATGTGTTTGGTGATTTTATTCCTGATGAAGAGTGGTCCCATTCCATGTATCGCTTTGTGGGTGATACAAAAGCAGCTTGAACGTGGATCTTCTGGTAACCGGGAACCAATGCAGGGCTTTCAAGGCAGGGGAGATGTGGTCTCGCGGTTGATTATGCAAGAGTAGTCTGGCAGCAGAGTTCTGAATCCGTTGTAGTCTTTTCATGGTCGTTAAAGCTGATCCGTGGTAGATTCTATTGGGGTAATCGAGTTTGGACAGAACAAGGGAGATGGTAGCTTGGACCTTGTGTGGAAATCCCAAATGGAGGAAGGTTCGTCGCAGAGTTTTTATAATAACAAAGCTTGATCTTGCTAGTTTGTCCACGTGGGCATTTATAGATAGCTTGGAGTCCATGGTCATTCCGAGGTTTCTTATTTCCTTCGATATTTTAGGCGGTGATCCCAGTTCATCAGGCCAGGCGGTAAGCGGGTCAAAATGTTTCCAATCGCCACACGTGAGTATTTCTGTTTTGGAAGCATTCAATTTGAGATGGCTCCAAGTCATCCATTGATCCACGGCTCTGAGACAACTGAAAATTGGCGAGTTTCCAATATAAAGAGGTACGTTCTAAACTACACTGACCTACCATTCGAACCATGTCTTACACCCAAAAATGATTCCTACATTTCAAAGCTTCTATACTAGAGATCGGGGTTGGCAAAAAGAGGATTCCCAACGTAGGGCATAACCTGTTTTTTAAGGATATCATGGTATTGAAATTGGATTGGCTTTATCAATTTACTCCAGGAGCAGGCGTTTTGGTATTGTAACCAATGAATGCAGGAGCTCGTTCTCTAAACTACTGCAAATCAAAAAGCATCTGGCTGTCATCGCAACACTTACCACCAGAAAATGTATCCCCAAAGGACAGGACCAATGCAAACAGGGGCTTGTTTAACAGGACATGTCCTCACCATGCACAGCCTGGTAACTGCCTTTGTTAGACTAATAACACATTTTGCATCCAGACAAGAAAAAACACACCTAGATATATATAGTAGTTCACCCAGCATAGGCACAGATGTCCCGGTATACGAACCAGCATGGTTTCCGTGCAACATTGTTGTCTAAAGCTGCTGTTGGCAAAACCTCATTCAGTGTGCATAAATAATTTATTTATTCAGCTCCCACTCCAATCCCCACCTTTGTTGAAAAACAAAAGTTTGAAAATCGGAACACGGGTAGAGACGTGCTTAAGGGGCTACCGCTTATTTAAACTGCGTAGTCACTAACCTCAAGTTTGGAGAGTTATTAACAATCTTGAGAAGATCAGCTGATTTAATGTTGGTCTTGAAACCCATACTCGGTTTGATCAGAGGTACACTGTGTGTCCAGCTATCTATTCGTGTTTTAAGGGTGGCGCCATCACTGTGAATCAGGTTAAAGAGAGTCCAATATTTCCGTTCGGCCACACAGGTGGCGGTGGATAATTCAAAATAGCAACTTTAGGAATTAGAACTTGAAAATAGTAGGGCTGGGGGAAAGGTGTCTCACACAGACAAATAAATCGGAATAAAGTGCGTTTGAGCACCATATGGAAAACTAGAATTGAGTGTAAAAGTTAAAAAAAATCTAAGATACTATTCCCAATCTTTGGTGCCGTAAAGGGGAATACTTGGTTCAGTCCTTGTTTTCGTTAATGTGGTTGCACTCAAGCACAATATGGACTTGCTTCTCATTTTATGCGATCCCCAAGAGATGATTAACCTTTCACCAAGATCATGTGATTAGGACCGAAATGGAGTCTTAAAAGCAAAACATGCAAATCTTAAGGGGATGTAGCCTTCAATAGGGAACCAGTGAAGAGAAATCAAAGAAGGAACAATGTGGCCAAACGACTTGGCACTAAAGACCAGACTGGGTGCAGAGCAGAGGATACTTTCAATGGTGTAAAGGCAGATTTGAAAAGGCCCTTGAGTAGTGTGTTTGCATCATCGACATATGGAAGTACGACAGCCTGGACCAGCAATCTGAAGTCTTTTGAAGGTGATGATGGAATGAGCATTCATATTAAGTAAAGTTGGAAAGAAGCAGATTTTGCAAGCTTGGAGATGTGATCGTGGCACAAAGAGAGGGAATGTCTTGGAAGAGCATTAACACAACAGCTGTACTAAGCAGATGCATCTCCATAATTATTGTGTTAAAGTGAAAACCAGTAGAATGAGATGAAACTGTGGGCTTCAATACTAACTAGAAATTGGTTTCAAATGTTTTCACACATTCTGAGTCTTGTCACAGCCACAAAACACTTATAAAAAAGCAGCAAGCTTTTAGAATCTGCTAAATGGCCAAGACAGCAAAAGAATATTGCTGGACCCTTGGCGAAAGTGATAGGCACTGTGCTAATCCATACATCGAGAAGCAAAGCTATATGGGCGTAGCCTAGAACATACCTCTACCTTTGATGGCAAAATCCAAGATATTTATGTTGCGATAGCGACTCAAATTAGAAAAAGACCTGCTGATGGAATGGTTCGGTTTCACCAATAACTTTAAAGACCACGTTGTAGCAGTCAGGAAAAATGTTAGGAGTACAGGCAATCGACCCCAGTGTCTGGAACACAAGGCCATTTATAATTACACATTATGTATCTTGTAAGGGGAGTGGCCACGCCATTGACCAAGACGGCCATTCGGGGCTGAGGATCCAGTGAACTCGGCCCCAGCTCATCAGAAATTGGCAAGAATTTGCATTTCTAAGCATCTGGGGTGCCTCCTCACAACTTCCGTCATACATGGCCTGGATGTTGATGTTTGATGTGTATGGACGCCTCCTAGTGGCAGATTGAGCTTAGTGGCTGGCGGCCTGGCCCGTGCCTCGGAGGCCCCATGACGACATCGGCCATGGGTGAGCCCTGAGGTTGGAGTACATCAGGCCTCGTCGGGCTGTATGAGCCACTCTTATAGAGCCTTCGACACCCGTGACTGTGCCAAAAGGAGCTGCCCAATGCTACATTGCAGACTGGACCTGGGGAAGCCACTGAGACAGCCGGGGCCATCCTAGTCCAGCTGTATTGCAAGGCCTGGCTTTCCCACTCACCTGGCTGAAGGGATCCAGCTGTAGTACTCCCTGCACCCAGCACCTGCCAGTAAGGTGCAGCGGTCCCTGTTGAACCCGCTTTGCTTCGTGCAGCGACTGCCCCCAACTGAACACCGGGACCTGTCCTGGAAACTTGCAGTTGACTCTTCTGCCACCGCGCAATGGGAAACTTAGGGAGACTTGGGAAAATGACCTTGGACGTCCCCTGACTGATAAAATTTGGTATTATTGCTAAGCCCAAGCACACCTAGTCTCGCCCAACCACAGCCAGAAGCTCATACATTACAAATTCTTACGTAGAGCCTATGTTACACCTAGTACACTGGCACAAATCGACCCCACGAGATCCTCTAGCTGCCCTAAGTGACAAGTCAATGGGGCTGATTTTGCACTCCTGACGTGGATGTACAGTCCCATGGAGACCTTTTGGCATGCCATATTCTCCCTGCTTTCCATAATGATTGGTACTGATCTTGCACCTGACCAACTGCTGGCCTTGCTGAGTTATCTTCTGGATATACCTAGGAGTGACCGCCGATTTACCGCTTTTGCATTGATACTAGCTAAGCGTGAGATTGCCCTTCATTGGGGAAGCAAACAATTGACAAATGACATGGCCTTTTTAAAGAGCCTAATGTACTACGATACTACCAGTGAGCTACATGCCAAGTTGCAGTCACCGACCTCCAGGCCAAAAGACATTTAGCAACCATTGCGAGACTACCTGCTGTCAATGGAGACCACGGCTCTGGGTTAACAAGCATGGGTATTGTTCTATATGTGTGTCATCAGCCTCACAGCACCGTGTCCAGGGGCTCCCGACACGGACTGCCCCAGACTGCCCCGAGTTCTTTGCCATTTATCCATCCCACCCCCAGATCGTGATTCAACGCTATTATTGTATCATATCCACTGTCGCCAGTGGCTTCTACAGCGCACTGCAATATTGTACACGCTGCAATGTTACCCATATCTATGGGCTGTTTGTTTGTTCTGTTTTGTACTATGACAAAATGTTAAATAAAGTTTAAAAAAATGTATCTTGTAAATCTTTCATCTTGAGAATCTCTAACACGATTTTCAGCTCACACCCAGGCAACCAAGTATTTGCGGCATCGTAATTATCACCATTCAATAAATCAATCAATCAGGGGTTTGTTAAAGCGCGACTACTCACCCGTAAGGGTCTCAAGGCGCTAGGGGTGATAGCAATAAAAGCAGCAATGTGTTCACATTTTAAAGTTCCTGAATAAGAGGCCATATAACATACTTATAACAAACACATAGAAAAAATAGACTGTGGGTAATAAAAGTCATTCTAGGATGCCAAAAAGCACAACTTAATGTGAAAGTGTAGCTTCAAACGTTTTTCCAAAAGCCTCCGCAACACACTTAGAAATGTTTTAATGGTCAATCCATGAAACACTATATTTTGGCTACAATTTCTGCATTTTTAGGACAATGATTCTAGAATAGAGTATGACAGGACCACTGAACAAAAAGCTGAATCTTTAAAGATGCAGTAGGCGATAATGCCTTCAAGCAACAGAGCAACAAATAGTGCATCTAGAACCACACATGTGGGATTTGAGAATTAGGGTAAGTCTGCTAATTATCTATCAGCAAAAGCAGGGAATAAAACCAATTATGTCAACTGATTTTAAACAGATTTTGGCATTAAACATCTCCTGATGCACCTTAGAAATTATTTCCAAAAACTCCTTAAACTCGGTAATAAAAAGTATTCAAGAAATCCAAGTTTCACAACATCTTCAAACAATACTGATGAATCTGGTAGAGAAATTAAAAAGGATGCACAAAAGAAGCAGAAGAGCAGGTTTCTGAATGTCACTCATTAACAGTAGAACACCAATTCCAATTCAGCACAGAGCCAAAGCAGAAGTATGCCCGAGAGAATGAGAGATGTGCGTAAATACTCACACTTTCACAGCGCTAATAAGTTCTCAAATCAGAAATGTCACATCAGGGACATTTCACAGTGCGCCACAATCAACTGAGACCTTGAGGCAGAGTCAAAGCTGGAGGATAACAGAAAATCTTCCAATTTTTGATAAATTATATAAATTATACAATTTGAGGAGACTCCACCAGCTGACTTTCTTCCAGTATGAGGTCAAGTATGTGATAGGAATTCAGCCTTTGGAGTCTCCCCTAAATGTAGCATTTCCTCCAGATATTGAAGGATTTTCCATTACCACCCAACTCTAAATCAATCCCAAAGTGATTTGACAAGTGTAAGAAAATAGTTTAAATCCTACTATAAAACTGATCTGGTGGTAAAAACACACAATCGTGAAAGTTGAGTTATAAGCTATTAACAGTAGGTGTCATACGTAGTAGTATTTTATCTAAAGTGGTGTCTGCACTATTAAATATGTGCTGCTAGTTTCTCACCACTCAATATGTAGTCCAGATCCATGAAGCTTCAGCAAGTCAACTAAAGAAAGGGAAGACAAGACCAGACAGAGGACAGCCCTAGTTAGATTCAATCCTCCCTATTCTCAGGGCACATTGTCGTCAGAGGGAGTGACACTGCCCTACTCCTATACGCATTGAATCTTTTTCAAAATATTCAAAATGGCATACACTGCAGACATGCTGGTGATCACCAAACATGGTAGCTTCACTTCGGGTTGAACAAAATGTCTGAAAAGATTCAGGAACAATTCAACTGCACCATGTTACACTCATGGATGGAGTATGGAAAATGCACAAATATGAACCCACGATCACCTGCAAAGTCTGACGTGAAACAAATATATGCGTAGTCAACAATTTTCCTTTCTTTCCTGCATCCTGGAATGAGACAAATAAAGGATAGCACTGGCACATTAAGGGTATGATTCAAACATGCAGAATGAATATAATCACATTCAAGTTCTTACTTAAACTAACACCTAGGTTGTACCTATTCTTCTGGTTGCATGATTTAGTATGACTGTCTATTTTCAGTTTGGATTATTAGGAATGATTGTCTACTTTCCGATTGGGTGATGCAGTATGTGGATACACCTTCTTGTTGGATAATGTGGGATGACTATTTCTTGGAGGTTGATGAGCATATTCGATGACTTGTGCCCCAAAGTTCTTTGAAGGAAATATGATGTGCATGAGCAAACACTAGTTAGTGCCAACTCACCAAGTAAAACAAATCTAACCATCTACCTTAGTGGTATAGAGGGCAGTCAGATCCGCTGTTAAAACCTTTTACTTTGAAAGGCAATTCCGGGAACTTCCATTAAGGTAACCCAATGCACAATCATGTGGCTACATGATCTTATGCTGGGAAGTGAGCAAAATATTAACAGATTGTAGTTCCATTATCACATATAATTTCACTTCCAAATTCTTCACTAAATCCATGCGCTGGACGTACCTTTCTTTTTTTTTGTTGCGGTTTTATATAGCGTGAACTCGACCCAGCAGTATTGGAGCGCTTTACATGAGCACCAGTTACATCACAGAAGGACACTTTCATTTTTGGTAGGCACAGGGAGATTAAGTGATCTGACGAGAATCACAGGTTGTTGAGCCGACAATGAGACTCGAACCTTATTCCCCAGTTGCATAGTCGGTAGCTCTAGTCCTTATGCCACATTCTCTTCCATTCTTCTCCCTTTCTTCATTTCACACTTAGAATAAGGCCCCAGGGCTACATGCCTGTCTACTGAGTCACACTCCTGGAAGTTTCCAGGAATTTTCTCTTGCAAACCTGATCATACATTTTTACTAAATATAGATACTTGAATGAAAAATGGGTGCTCTAAAACAGATTTTTAGTTAATATTTTATTTGTTAAAATCTTTTAAGCTACAGTTGCCACAGGCATGTGAATTTAGTGGTTAATGTACACCCATTGTGACAAGTACATCCCATATTGCTGTATAGTTAAAGGACCCTATTCCTCACTAGAAGATTTATCCATATCAGACCTTGGGGATGGCGGTGTAGAATAACCCAACCACTTAGCTTATTTTCAGCATCTGTGGCCCGACGAGACGGCAATAAAAAAAGGCCTTCTACTAACTTTTGCAATGTAAAGCTATATCCAACGTGCCTTGTGCCATCCACCACAGAGCCACTCGGCTACATCGAGAGAATTTACCCTTTGACTGCTGGGTGATCTCACCTGTTCAGTGTGGGCCTTTGTTAGATGTTTCTGAAAGCTCAAAGCCAAAAAATACCAAATTGTGTGTGCCTTTGTAATTAAAAGCTGGTGATGGTAAAGGGACAATGCAAAACATAGCCAAAATATTTATTTCAAAAGAAAACATTAAAGATGTGAAGTTTAATATGTTTTCTTGTATAGTCAACCAAAAAAGGATTACATTTTCGATTTCAGCATCTTTTGTTTAGTTTTCTAAAACAAGTACCGGATTAGTTAACAAAATTCTTACAAACAAATCCTCAATTATTTACCAAGACATACTATATGTTTTTGATGATTGTAAATGCCTGACTCAGTCAGTAAAAAACTAAAAAATATTTTGGAACCTAAAACGCTAACATTTTATGCAGGTGCAAACAAGATCACTTTTGCAGCGGAAAAACGTCAAGCTTATCCTATTAATTTAGATCTATGAGAGCAAGAAGGCCCTAACAGGGACTTTCTTTTTTCCTATAGGAGCCAGACATGAAGTTCAAGATATATCAACAGGTTCAATAGCCCACATTAAAAATACGGGGACATAAGGGTTTGTGGTTCCTTCCCTCTGTATTTGTGCCCTCTGCAAGTCGCTCTAAAAATACCAGGGAGGCAGCGTGCACAAAACGTCGATGCTGTGGTTGAATTTTCAGTTGCCATCAGTATTGCTCTGTTGGAAGGCTCTTGTCTTAGCTGCACTCACCAGAAAGCTATCCAGTTCTAGCACATTTTGCTTCAGATACCAGAAACAATGGGAGACACCGGCTTTTGGAGTGGTATAAGACTGCCGGACCATGAAGAAGCTGATAAGTCTTTTACTTTCAGTAATGCTCTTTCTAGCCACAGATTCCTCACCTTTTGAATATTCCCCAGGCATCAGACTGGATCTGGAAACTTTTCACCAGTACCTCTGCAGGCCAGAAGGGGGCAATTTGGGGCTCTGCCCTGATGCTGTTCCTCTCCGGAGACAATGTGCGGAGCCTGTATAGCCACCACTCCCGATGCGATGTCAGTTGCTTTTGAGACTGTCGCACCCTCAGACAGAAAGCCCCAAAAGCAAATTGATAGAAGGAGTGTAAATTCCTAGACTTGGCATCTTATTAATGGATAGAGTCCAACCACAGAACAGGGAGGATTGGAGAGTTGGTGAGGAACCTGCGTCTCAACAGTCTCTACTAGAAAGAGCATTACCATATGTTATTCTTTTTACCTTATGACAGAGACTTCTGCCCGCAGATTCCACACATTCTGAGTAGCTACCACATCAGACCTATTCAGAGGTGGGTCTGTGGGCGAACTCAAAGCATAAAGTCCTGATGGACCAAGTGGGCAAAATATCCTTCTCTGTGAACCAGACTATCCAGGCAATAATGCTTCATGAACGTATGGCGGGATCCCATGTAGCACCTGGCAAATATCTAGGACAGGGACCCCACATGCCAATGCAATGGTGGCAGCTTTGGCCCTGGTAGAATGAGAAAAATAGAACTTCCAGAGGCAGTTTCTTTACCAATGCAAAGCAGATCTTTATGCAAAGAATGACCCAGCAAGAGATTGTCCTCTTTGCACTATCATGCCTTTTTCACTCCAGCGAACCGTACAAAGAGCTGATTGTACACACTGTGTTTTTCGGTACAGTCTGTGCAGAAGCTTAGCGCTCTCTTGGGGTCCTAACGATGAAGTTTTTCCTTCTCAGAGGGGTGAGACGGAGCACAGAATGCCCGCAGGGTGATGGTTTGGCCGAAGTGGAACAGCGTCACAACTTTCGGCAGGAAGGATGCCTGTATCCACAGAAACAGCTTGTCTGGGAAGAAAGAAGTGTATGGCAAATTGACCTAAAGAAGCTGATGATCACACACATATCTTGCTGAGGTGATGGCAAAGAGGAGCACAGTCTTGATAGTAAGGAGCCATAAAGGACCTCTGTGAAGTGGTTCGAACAGAGTGCACATTAAGTAAGTCAGGACTAGATTAAGGTCCCAATGGGGCATGACAAAAGGAGAAGGGGGAAACATATGCTGCACCCCTTTCAAAAATTGCATCATAACTTAAACAAGGAGGGCTGATCTGGCAACTGTGGGAAGGCCAAAAAATAACCCCTAACTGTGCCCAAAGCAAAGCCTTGCCGGGAAAGAGACGAACAAATAACAGAATGTCAGATAAATTGGCCTTGATAGGGGTCAACCTGGCATATGCCGCACCAAGCTACAAATTTGTCCCCTCGACAGGCATATACAGTTTTCACTGAGGGATGCCTGACTGCCAAATGACATCAACTAACTCTGGAGGAAGGTCAAAGGTATTCAGTTGACACCACTCAATCTCCAAACATGAAGGTGAAGATTGTGAAGGCCTGGATGCAGAACCCTGCCCTGTTGCTGCCCCAGCAGGTCCTCCCAGAGGGGCAACCTGATCGGGGGATACATGCTCAAGCACAGGAGTTCTGGATACCATATTCTCTTTGGCCAATCTGGAGCCACTAAGAGGACTTGGGCCCGGTTTGTTTTGATTTTCTTCAGAACTCAGGCCAGGAGTGTTATAACTAAAGACATTGCAAGTTCTCGGCGGCGGCAAACAGATCGAGTTAAGGTACCCCCCATTCGTGGAAGTGACCTTGCGCCACCTTCGGGTGTAGCTGCCATTCGTGGTCTGCTAGGTGTCGACGGCTGAGCTTGTCTGCCTTGGCATTCAAAGATCCTGCCAAGTGGTTAATCACAAGAACATTCCTTGATGGTCCAGCCATTTCCACAGGTGTAAGGCCTACTCGTACAGGGTCCGTGACCCCACCGAGCCCTGTTTGTTGCTGTACCTCTTGGCGGTGGTGTTGTCCGTGTGCACCTGCACCAGCCTCCCTTTGATGGATGGCAGGAAGGCTTTCAACACCAAGCAGGTGGACCTCGGCTCAGGAAGGTTGATGTGAAGCCGGGAATCCATTGGAGACCAGAGGCCTCTGATCTCCACCTCTCCCAGATGGGTGCTCCAACCCAGAAGTGATGCATTGGTCACCACTGTCAGCTCTGGATGAGGAAGAGATAGGAGTCCGCCACTGACCCAACTGCAGTCCAGTAACCACCACTGCAGATCTTTGACAGTCTCCTCTGAAATCTGAATGTGGGTTGAGAGGTTCCGTTGATGTTGGGCCCACTGAGACTTCAGATCCCACTGCAGAGCTCACATATGCCACCTGGCCTTCAGTCCCAGCAGCCTCAGAGTCGACCTCACCGTAATCGAGGACCGAGGCTGAAACATTAGGATTATAGCCTGAATGTCCTGGACTCTCTTCCCTGGGGGAAAGGCACAAAACCGAACCATGTCCAGAATGGCTCTGATGGAGAGGCATCTGTGAAGGTATCAGGTGTGATTTTGGCACATTTGCAGTGAACCCCAAGATAACAGGAGGTTTGCTGTACTCTGGAGGTGGTTGACGACTGCCTGAGGCAAGCCCGCCTTCAACAGCCAGTCATTGAGGTAGGGGAAGAATGGCAACCCTGACCTCCAAATTTGTGCTGCAACGACCGCAAATACTTTCTTGAACACATGAAGGATGCTAGTGAGATCAAAGGGGAGCACAGTGAACTGCAAATGCTGCTCTCCCACCCTGAACCACAGGCAACAATGGTGGGCCAGCAGGACAGGAATATGAAAATATACGTCCTGCAGGTCCAATGGTACCATCCAGTCTCCAGGGTTGAGAGCAGAGCAAACCTGGGGCAGGGTGAGCATTTTGAAGTTCTCCTTCCAAAGAAATGCATTGAGAGGGCGCAGACCTAAAACAGGACAAAGACCTCCGCTACTCCAGGAAGTAGTGGGAATTACAATCATGTCCTATTTCTGGCATCGGCACGCTCTCCAAAGCCCCTTTGGCCAAAAGGGCTTGCACTCCCTGCCGATAAAATTGAGAGATGGTCCATCGTCAGTCACTGAGGGGACGGTAGAAGGTATGGTAGAGAAGAGAAAAAATAATCAGGCAGGCCCCTTGAAACAATCTGTAGGACCCAACTGTCCAATGTGATCGCTTGTCAACCCAGTAAGAATCAGTGTATTCTGCCTTTCACTGGGTGGCTTTGTCCCTGCAAGGGCACAATAAAGAGTTTTGGCAGGTGTGGCCATTAGGAGGGCGGAGGGCGATAGGCTGGGCAGGAAACTGACCTTGGCCAAGAGGGCAGTGGGCACCACAGCTTCTATCACATAACGTCTGGGTTCCCTACGCAGGCTGGATGGGTTGGTAGTAAGGGTCACCTCACTCAACACCATAAAAAGGAATGGTGGAACTGTTGAGGTTGGCAAGGCTGTGCGGAAAGGCCCAGTGACAGACCAATAGCCCTGCTCTCGTTAAAATGCTAGAGAGTGGAATCCACTTTCTACCCCACCAAGTGAGTCCCATCTAATGGCTTGTCCATCAAGGAGGACTGGATAGCGCCTGAGAACCCAGTCAATAGCAGCCATGCATAGGGGAGAACGGCAAAGCTGGTGCCTATGGCCCACCCGATGGAATTGGTGGTGTCCAAGCCACAATGAATTATGAAGTTGGCAGCATCACGCCTATCTTGAATTGCCTGAGAGAGTACAGGGCGATGGTCACTAGGGAGGTCATGTGTCACTAAATACCAAAGGGCATGTGAATAGCATCCCAACAAACAGCTGGCGCTAGCATATTGGAGGGCCAAGCTGGTAGAAGAAAAGACGCCTTTTGAATGTTTCCACTTGCTTAGATTTCCTATCTGGGGCAGTGAAGGGAAATGTGTTGGGATTAGAGTGGCTGGTGGAAGCTTGTACCACTAGCCTTTCTGGAGAGGGTTGCTGCAAAGGAAAAGCCGGGTCACCAAAAGCAGCATATTGGGACCTGGCAATATTTCTTTTTACCAGGGGGTCAGAGCAAGGTTTGGCCCAAGCCGCAAAATAAGGTATCTGTAGGTGCCTCATTACGGGAAAGAAGGGAGTGCTCGGAAGTCATTTTCCCCGGTTGGAGGACTCAAATTAAGACATTGGTTTTCACCTCAACGGTGGGGAGCTGGAGGTCAAGTACTTCTGCCACCCTATGCACTACCATGGCGTAGGAGGTGGACTGCTCTGTGGCAGTCCCAAAGGGAGAAAAAAAGGCCTGTCCCTGGGGAGGTATCGAGGCCACTAGCCTCCTGTAAATCCTTGTACCAAATGTCATCTTGGTAGGGCTGAGCGAACTTAGCACCCTGGTCATGACCATTGTTGGACCTGGTATCTTTTGGCGTGGTTTCCCCTGTCTTTTTGCCTCTGATCTCCTGTTTTTGACTGTGTGCTGCATTTAGTTTTAGCTGGTTTTAGGACTCTGGGCACTTTACCACTGCTGATCAGTGCTAACATGCAAATGGTCCCTGTCTAAAACATGATGGTAAATTAGTTTTTCCATGATTGGCATATTCAATTTACTAGTAAGTCCCTGGTACAGTGCACCAGGGGTGCCCAGGCCCTGTAAATCAAATACTACTGGTGGGCCTGCAGCACTGATTGTGCCACCCACATGAGAAGCCCTACAAACGTGTCTGAGACCTGCCACTGCAATGTCTGAGTGCAGCTTTAAACTGCCATTTCAACCTGGCAAGTGCACCCACCTGTCACGCCTAAACTTTCCCTTTTACCACATGTAAGTCACCCCTACGGTAGGCCGATGGCAGCCCCATGGGCAGGGTGCAGTGTATTTAAAGGGTAGGACATGGACTGGTGTGTTTACCTGTCCTTATGGTGAAAATCTGCTAATTTCGTTTTTCACTATTGCAAGGCCTATCCCTCCCATAGGGTGACATGGGGATTGCCTTGAAATCTCTTTTAAGTATAATTTTCCATTGGGAGCAGATAGAGATTTGGAGTGTGGGGTCTCTGTACTCCCAATTTAAAAATACATCTTTTGGTGATGTTGGTTTTTGAATTGTAAATTTGGAAATGCCACTTTTAGAGAAGGTGGGCATTTTCTTGTGTAACCATTCTGTGCCTCTACCTGTCTGTAGAATTCAAGTCTGGGTTGGCTGACAGTTGGGCTCTTGTGCATTCACTCTAGACGGTCACACAAAGGACACTGAGATGTGCCTTGAATATCCTAATGGCCCATCACCAGGCTGATGGGCCTTCCTGAGCTAGAGTGGTGGGAGGAGTTGTCACTGACACCTGAATTGGGCTGTGTCTGTCCTCACATAAAGCTGTCTCCACCCCCCTGTAGTGTGTCTGGAGCCAGGTCAGAGAAAGGCAGGGTCCTGTGTACTACAAAGACTTTCCTTTGAAGTTTGCCTACTTCAAAGGTGGAAATGGGTATATGTACTGGACCTCTGATACCCTAAACTCAGAACACTTCTGGACTGAGGACATTCTGCCGGGAAGAAGAGCTGGATGCTGTAGGAGGGACTGCCACTCTGCCCGTTGCTTTTTGTGCTGGCCTGCTGCTTGCTGCTTCTGTCCTGGGAGTGAAAGGACTGGGCTCTGCTTTCTGGATCCTGCTTCCAAGGTTCTCCAAGGGCTTGGGTTGAGCTTGCCTTCTGTTAAGAAGTCTCAGGGCTATCAAAGACTTCACCTGCCAGTGCCTGGGCTTTTCTGCTGAGAGTCCTGACTTGCCAAGTGGTGCCAAATCCAGTTCCTGGGCCCTTGAAAGTGCAACCTGGTGATCTTAAGGAGAGAATCAACGCATCAACTCCCAGTGTCTGTTTAATCGACGCCCGGCTGTAAAGATCGAAGTATCGCAGCAGCCTGCCTCGAAGTGTGGTACCCACTTGACACAACGATCACGTCTTTCACCGCAGGCCCCAGCTTGCCGTTGCAGCGTGTCAAAAGAATAGCCGCAGCGGGAGTTTTGAGCCCCGTGTCACCGACATCCAGGACGCCTGCTCCGACTCCAAGCAGCGCGTCTGGATTTTTGACGCATCGTCCTTGGGTGCCGATTCTTCATCGACACAGCATCACAGTAAGGAACCAAGGCCGCGTGGCCAGAAACCATTGCATCACCTCCCCTGCCAGTAAGGAACTGATACAACACCTCCCCTGCCAGTAAGGAACTGACGCATAACCTCCACTGGCTAGCAGTAAGTAACCACCGCATCACCTCCCCTGCGTAGTAAGGAACCAACGTATTGCTTTGCTTTTCCGACACCTCACATCACCTGCGTCTTGCCTTGTCTTTGATTTTTGTCGCATCTAAGGTACTTTCTGCTAAAAGAACTCATCCATTGATTTCTATGGACTAAACTTTTAAAAGTATATGTTGGATTTTTGTCGTTTTGGTTTTGCTTTATTAAGATAAATATTGGCTAGTTTTCTAAACTGGTGTGGACTCCTTCTGTAGTGTTTTCACTGTGTTACTGTGTGTGTGTGTGTGCGTGTGTGTGTGTGTGTATATGTGAGTGTGTGTGTGTGTGTGTATAAATACTTTACACATTGCCTCTGAGATAAGCCTGACTGCTCTTGCCAAGCTACCAAGGGGGTGAGCAGGGGTCATCTTAGCTGTGTGACTCTTACCCTCACTAGAGTAAGGGTCCCTACTTGGACAGGGTGCAAACTACTGCTACCTAGAGACCCCATTTCTAACAATCATTATCAGAGATAGGACCCAAAAAGAGGCAATCGGGAGAATGTTGTCTAGACTGCTGCAAATCAATCAGTTGAAGCGACGCATCAGGCGGATTCAGCGTGACATCTGCCGAGGTTAGACCGGCGTCGAAAACGAAAATCAGAGCCACTTCTTTAGACGGCAAAGTCAGCATCTGTGTACCTGGAGCCATCGTGGGTTGTGGCGCTAACAACAGAGTCAGAACAAGAGCTGGAGGCAAGTTAAGTGTGGAGGGTCCAGCTGTCACCAAGAGCTAACCCGCTGGCGGTATCCCTGGTGGAAGGCCTCACGGCTCCCTGGGGCCCAAAGGTGTGTCAGACGAAGTTGACAAGGATCCAATGAGCCGGAGCATGGTTGCGCAGAATTCTTTGATCTTATGCAGCATGGCTGAAAGCCTCGAAAACTCAGGTTGTTCCAGAACCAGCTGCAGAATCGGCTCTGACGTTGGCTGACCTCGAGAGCAAGATCGAAAAAGTTGGCGCTGCCCTCGTGCCTGTTCAGGAGAATGAGAGTGGTGTGAGGAAGTGGAATTCCGCTTCAACTTCTTGTGCTTTTTAAGCTTACCTTGGAGCGCGGCAAAGACAGACCTCTAGAACAGCTCCAACGGCTCTGGGTATGGGACCGAGAATTAAGTCTGGACACGGATCGGGACTTGGAACAGTCCTGTTGTGGAGTCTCTTATGCTTGATGATGCAGAGTTCTGCCTTGTGTTCCCTGATTGCCTTCGGATTCATTGTTGCGCAATCTCTGCAGGCCTGGGAGTCATGGCTTGATTACAGGCACACCTGAAGGGGATCAGTCATAGGTATTTGTTCACGACAGTCCTTACAGGGCTTAAAACTTTTCATTTTAGGGGTTGGCATTCCTTGCATCCTGTCGGATTTTAGCTGAAAAATTGAAGTAAATGTCTCTAGGAGACAAGACGGAGCTCCGGATCCACGTCTGGAGAGACAGAAAGAAAGGAACTAAAGTGAGAGTACAGAAGTGCCACCTAAGACCAGCACGTCATTTCCGGAACAGAAGTGGAAGCATGGCAAGAATAGTACTAGTGTCAGTGCGGAGCTGCACACAGAGGTAATGAAATTAAATGAAATGACAGAAATGTATAAAACGCACAAATACCAAAAGAGGCGTCAAGGTGCTAAAGCAGGACGAGCTCAAGCGAAAAAGAAAGACCAGAAGGGACAGATGCCTATGAAGAGTACTGCCCAGGAATTAAAGAGTGAAAAGCCAAGTCTTCAGTGCTTTCTAAAGAAAAGTTATATTCCTGCAGATCACGAATGTCACGTGGGAGCGAATTCCAGAGTTTTGCTGCAGCCATTGAAAAAGCCCTACCACCCCACCAAATTTAGGCACAACTACAAGATTGTAGCTAGCCGAGTGAAGATGTTTGGTA
The DNA here is from genome assembly GCA_963921515.1 of Calotriton arnoldi. Lineage (NCBI taxonomy): Eukaryota > Metazoa > Chordata > Amphibia > Caudata > Salamandridae > Calotriton > Calotriton arnoldi. Next base: position 763,391 of record CAWUFW010006011.1, read on the forward strand.
GGAGTGCATCTCTGGAACATCTTAGCCAGTCCTCTGCGACCGATATTGAGCACCGCCCTGTGAACAATGCATAAGGCCTTAAAGGAAATGTGCTTGTTAACAGGTAGCTAGTGTTACTGGTACTACTGGAAAACTTCCAGATCCAGTCTGATGCTTGGGGAATATTGAAAAGGTAAGGAATCTGTGACTAGAAGTCTCATATCAGAACATATGAATGCTCATAAGTCTCATAGGAATTTTATATAAACAGATTACACCGTGGGACTCTTTTCAAGAATAAATCCCCCTCCAACATCTATTTGGGAAGCCACCATTCAATCTATTTCTCAAAATGAACCAAGTGGTACATACACACTTTGGTAGTATTTCATACAAAAAATAATAATAAAGTAAGTGGTCACAAATTGCTGACAAAGGGTTTCTGTGATTATTTCTTGTATTATTTTATTTTTTTTAAATATGCATATACTGATACAACTACTAACACAAGTGCAGACGACGCAGTGCTCCAGTGTGTGAACAAATACAAAATATACACAAAAGACACACCATGCAAAAATACACTGGTTAGGATTATTTACGAAAACATCACATGTGCATATGGCATTGCAACATGTAGACCGGTTAATGATCAATAACCAAGTGAAACGATGTTGACGTTTCGACCCCTAAAGAATCACGGGGTCTCCTCAGGACAATAGTGGTACGACTTAATACATGCAAGGAAAGGGAAGACAGAACCAAGATCAACCTTCAGTCTATGTCCACTCAATGCACCAAGTTTATATATCAGAGTTATGGCGTCAAGTTGCCATAACTTACCATACAATGGTATTAGCTGTCCACAGACCAGTCTGCGATACAATCAAGGAAAGTGTCTGTCAAAATCCTCCGTGGTGTATGACCACTAAACTACGGCAATTTCAGTATCACTACCAATTTCACATAGCATGTGTCAATCAGCCTGTGCATGGTTCTGAAAAATACAATGTATATATCACTGTCTATGTTCCTAAGTGCAACTACCACTTATAACATATGGTCAATGCATCATGTTAAGTAACCGTCATGCCACCCTGCAACCATCTATATAGGGTGCATTACATGTATATGCAAGCCCTATATTGCTTGGCATGGCCAGTGTCAATCCATGGAATCCTCCTTATCATGTCTAAATAAGGGTCCAAAATTCCATATCAGTCATGCTCAAAACATCGGCATGCATTCTGATTCTATCCCATTGTGCCTAGTGTGTCTCATGCACTGTGTCAGCACCTAATTTAGACCTTGTTCAGATAAAACTTCTTTAAGTAGATGACAATGGTATCTCCCCAACAATACCATCAATAATTCGTGCCAAACAGGAGCATACACCTGTGTCTATAGATCAAGAAACACGACAAAGTACATCCGTCATACCCATACGTAGACGGTGCATCAACAGTGCAAGTAATCAGATTCCTGTGAGTAACAGCAGGCAGCTGCCCGTGTAACATGCAGCCGTGATGATCATGCTTAATATCTTATTTGCCCCCAATATACGGGAATTACCTTGGTCAAAAGGTCCAGGGTACTCCGACCCTGACAGAACGTTCTTCAAAGTTACTGATCTGTAAAAACATGATTAATCGTCATATGGACGCATGTACAATTGTCAAACATGCGTGGTTGAGCCGTACAATACGAGTCAAACCCTTAAAAACATACTTATTTCCAGGATCGTGATGTTCATCAATCCATCTCGGGTCCTCGCCTGCGAAGTACAATTAAGCTGGAATCAGACAGAACGAGACACATCTTACCTGTCTTTTGTCTAAAAAGTGCTAACTGCGGCCACCATGTTGAATCGGGAAAAAAACGCTGCATACGGATTAGTGGTGCCTGTGAGATAATTTGGTCTACATGCATGTGTGCATTTACACATTGCCATGTGGAAGGTGGAATACAATCAACTAAATTTAACCCCATGGTAAGATTGCCAATTATGACGTATACGGACCGCACTATATGTGGTGTAACCCAAGGAATCCAAGTAGGGAAATTAAAACAGAGACAGTGCTACCAGATATAACTCTCTTGTCTCTGGTATGTAGATACCATCCTACAATAAAAGACACATCACTGAACATATTACACCGAGTGTCTCTGTGTCTCATATTCACATGCTAACACATCCACTATGTGCATGAATAGATTGCCAATTATAATGTATAAGGCGACCGCACTGTATATGGTAAAACCACAAAGTGTCCATGTAGGGAAATTTTCACAGAGACTGTGTTAACATATATAACTAGCTGATCTCTAATATGTAGATGCTGTCCTACAATAAAAGACCAATCACTGAGCAAACTTTGAGGAATGTTTCTCATGTTTCATATTTACAATGCTAACATATCCAATATGGGCAAGTAAGTCCAGATATCATGTAAAAACACTGGTACCTTCATGTTTGCATCCATGGTACCAACCCCCTGGGTGTGTGTATTATAAAGAGGGTTGTCCATATAGTGGAAGAATATTCCATATAGGAAGAGTGGACAGACGTCTCAGTTCATCTACATCGTTAAGCCCAATGCATGTGCTTTTAAGTAAATCCATCCATTTGCACTCTCTGCGGTTAAGTACATTGCTGATATTTCCTCCATGGTTGTCCACTGCAATTACTTCCACCACCTGCCAGTATAGATGGTTCTCAGAGTGTTGTAGATCTTGGTAATGTCGGACGAGGGGTGGGCCTTCCACCTGATCCTGCTCTTGAGCTCGGCGATGAGTTGTTTCACCATTTGTGATGTTTGTCCAATATATATAACTTCATACATGGACATCTTATCACATAAATTACATTTTTAGTATTACAGTTAGAAAAAAGCTTTCAAGGTGAACCTTTTGTCATTGGTATCCAAAGTGTTAGTGTTTGACGTGAATGCACATGCTACGTATCCACCACATCTGTGATGTCCAACCAATGCTGGAAGGCCCCACTGTCCCCTGATGTTGTCATTTATGGGGGGATCTCTGTGGGCTCTAACTATATGATCCCAGATGTTTCTGTTCCGTTTAAAAGCAAAACGTGGTGTTTTTTTTACATGTTTGGTTCTCTAATGGCCAATTCTTGCGAAGGATTTTGTGAATCTCACTGCTGGTAGGTGAGAATGTGCTAACCATCACTGACAAGTCTCATAGCCATCAAATGGTCCACCCTATGGTAGTACAACAAGGTGTTTTGATAGGATAAGCATACCCATGACGAGAAGACAAATGGTGGGGAGAATCTCATAATATGAACATTGAAAGTTGGCATGCGGCATTCTAGTCAGGACAGGATCACATTTTCTTCTTTAAAGTATCTCAGCATGCTGTTACAGTGGAACAGACTTCATCCAGGCACATACATTGCAAAGGGTTCATCGTTCCAGAAGGGGACATGCTACCCCATCCCTTACCCCCAAAAATACCCTGCCAGTCCTATCTGTGGACTTTGTGCTTGCTCTACTTCCTTCCTTTGGACCTAGGATGGGTAATCACAGTTCCAGGGCAAAAATGATTGGCAATAGCTTTAGTAGAAGGTGCACAGTACCCAACTCTGTTGGGTACTCTTGTCAACCCTGTTGTACACAACAGGGCCGCAACAAGGAAGGGAAGAACCAAGAGGAATGAAGTTTACGACTAAGTGAGAAAGTCAATAATTGCACAGGTATGTCCTATGCATATTGCAAGTCAACTGCTGTTTATTTGCACACAAAAAATACCTTACGACATACGTTTATATCTGAAATTATACAGAAATATACCGCTGAAACAAATGTTATCCCTTCATACATTCCAACTCTCCTCCCAGTGAAATTAAAACCCTTCGTGGCTTGATTAACGTGGGTCCCTGGAAAAAGGAAAGCCAGAGCTGTAGTAAAGCCATTTTAAGTGTAGTTTGTTAAATAATCTTTTTAATCTAAACTCCAGAAGCATAATGTTTACTGTTTCTGGCTTTGAGGAGCCAGAGCACCTGAATAATACATTTTTGAAAAGGAGTCGCTTGAAAGAATCCAAGATGATGGAGGATAAATTGGTACCATGTATTGGCACCATGCGAATGACAAGTAAGGCTGAAATGGAAGCTAAACAGTAAAAAAAAACAGGCTTAAAAAATTCTTTACTAATGCGTCGAGCTAAAAAATGAACCAAAACAGAGTTTTCTATCTAGTCCAGCCACATGGGAGTTTGGCTTGTTTTTCCCGCTATAAACAAACCAAATTAGTCAAAAAAATGTGCACTCATGACAAATTTCCAAATCCATTGGGTAAAGGCATTTTAAAGGCAGTTCGGAATAGAATCTCATTAAATATTTCATTACTTCAGGGTCTGGCAAAGTACCGAGTGGAAATAGTTTCCTACAGCAGCAAGTCATGTCAGTGTCGATGGGACAAGTGTGAGCTCTTCCCTCGGGGCTGCATGTAGCCAATCCTGCCCTGAAAGAGCCCGCTGTCCTACAGTCTATCAGGGGGCTATCTGCATCCTTTGTGGCCAGTCAAGCCCAGTCCATAAAACACTAGAGGAGCAAAACAGCAGCAACCACTGGCTAAAACCTCCTGGAACTTGATCAAACCAGCATCCCACAAATAATTCCATGGCTGCTTAGTAAATCTTTCTTGTGTTTCACTGGTCAAATTAATGCCAGGTGTCTGTATGTCCTCCTATGATACAAGTGAGCACTTGTGAAACAGACACGTGCAAATGAGTTGGCAACCTTCCTAAATTCAGGGCCTCACTTGGAAGCACTGAGGCTAAAGTTGTCTAGGAGCACTATATATTTCAGAACATTAGATACTTTGGGCAATTCAGGTAGTATCCCATTTTTTATCTAATGACTTTTTGCTGATCAAACCTCTATCCACTGTGCATCACATCAGATCGTTCCAGCCATACGTGATTAAATGTTGTTCACCGGCCAATGTTAGATAGAGCCTAGAGGTATTTGCATGCTGTTCGGAGAAAAAATTCTGGTCTTAGAGAATTAAGATGATTCAAAACAGTGCGGACGCCAGAGCTTCTGACTTGGTTCCAAGAGACTCTGGCAGCTTTTATTGTCCACTATTCAATGTCACACGACACAATGCTCTTCTGGCCGAACCATCTCCACTTAATGAACTATGCTTTCCTGACCAAAGACTCTGCACAGGAACAAGGGTGTACTGTGCTCTTCTAAACCACACACCTTTGCTGGCATTGTACAAAAAATTACAGAAACAAGGAGGACAGAATCAGTCTTCAGAAAAATCCTACAAAACCAAACACCGAAAGGGGTTTTCACTATTTCACATCTGATCCACCAGCACCAAAAGAAACTGCATGCCATTAAACTCCAATTGGATTAACCTTTTCAATTTTAGCCCAACACAAGAAGTTACAGCACTTCCTCCTTCCCTTCCAAACACATTTGTGAGTTTTACTTCGGTAACAGATGTCATAGAAGTTGGACCTCTTCCAGGTGGGTTTGAGGAGTGTAGATCCTCTTCCAGGTGGGTTTGAGGAGTGTAGATCCTCTTCCAGGTGGGTTTGAGGAGTGTAGATCAAAAGTTAGGAGTGTGGATCAAAAGTAAACTTTTCGAAAGACAGCAATGACTGATGAAGGCACTATGCACCAAATATCTATAATGCACCCAATGAACGTTTAAGTGTTTGGTTTCTCCTCGTGGTGTCACATGACACCACAGGTCTACAACCTCTCTATGAGGAAGACAAAAGCAGACACTGTTAACGAAGAAAGTGCGTGTTTGTTCCAGGAACCAATGGGAACCAGAGAAAAGATTCCAAGGGAAGAAATGAAACTACAGGAGGTTTTCTGGGAGGAGCCACATCTCTCATTGTCCACGGATTAGAGCTCATAAATGTTGTCCTTGACTCTAAAGAAGGGCCTGAGTTTTAAGGGGGTTAGTGGTACTGTTGAGTCACCCTGGTATAATTAAACTGGAATAGCAGAACAAAAAACTTTTTTTTTTGCAGGACGGCCAGCTCTTTCCGTTTTTTTTAGGTCTGGTGTTAGCCAGGACCTTTTGATTTTACTAAAATGTATATAATATACTTACATATAGGAGCCTTCTCTTCATCCACTGGTCTGTTGTTGTGTCATTCACATTTTGCTTCCACCAACTAAAGCATATAGCATGGGGCAGTGGGTTAACCTACTTAAGACACTGGTTAACTTCACGTTGAGTGACTGCATTTTGCTCGTTCACAAGAAGCATATCCGCACACAAGCTGGTTCCCTTAAAAATCAGTGTATATTTTTTTTAACTTTATAATTACTTTAGTGTTGTCTTTGTGTTTAGAGCCTGATGTGATAGCAGGATGCTTCTGATGTAAACTTAGGACACTTTCCATCTTTATCAGATCCCATCTTCTGGCAACGCTGTTGTAAATTCCTTTTGGAGGATTTTGCTCTTCTGACTGCTGCTATTTCACAGCATACCCGATTGGGTCCATTTGAAACTGTTCTATATTAAGTTATCCTTGTTTTACTTTTTTTCTTTCTCTCCTTTCTTTCATTCCCTTTCCTTCTTTTATTCTTGCCTTCTTTCATTTTTGTCTTTCCTTTTCTTTCTCACCTTCTTTCCTTCCTTGTTTCTTGCCCCTTCTTTTTTCTTTCTCCCTTATTTCTTTCTCTTTATTTCTTTCTATTTTTATCTTTCTTTCTCTAACTTTCCTCCTTTGATTTTTTCCTTTTTGCCTTCTTTCATGCTTTCCTTCTTGCATTCTTTCTTTATATTTCCTTCTTTCTTGCCTTCTTTCATTCTTGCCTTTCTTCATTCATTCATTTCCTGCTTGCTTTCTTGCTTTCCTTTTTGCCTTCCATCCTTCTTTCCCTTTCCTTCTTTCTTGCCCTCTTTCTTCCTCAAAGGCAAGAGGCTTCTATCCAATGCCGAACTAAATTGTGTTTTTAGGTCTGTGTTAACCAAGACCTTTTGATATTACTACAATTATGTGTATAACATAGTTACTTATAGGGGTTTCAGCCAGACGTCATCTATTAGTCTGTGATTGGTGTCATTCACATTTCTATCCCCCACTCCAGCATGCATTAAGGGGCAATGCGTCGCCCACCTGACTTCACTATGAGTTACAGTATGTTGCCCTTTCACAAGGACCAAATCCACACACAAATTACTTCCCCTCACTGCTAAGGAATACTATGGTAGTGTGTGTGTTTTTTTAAGACCAAAACAACAATTTTTCCTACTGCATATGATTTTTTGACTGATGAGGGCCTGGCATATTCCCAAAGTTTTCCAAGAACCATGACAAAACAAGAATTGCCAGAAGGCTGGTGGTCAACACCAAAAACCTATTGGCTTTGCCAATGTTTGTTAGAGGGTGCCGGTCGATCAGCAACTCCGGTGCAATCTGTAGAAATTTCAATCAGTACAGGTCTTTTGATGGTGCAGTGTAGAGGTAGGTACATGGAATGAAGAGCCCATCTTCTCTGGAGAAACTACAGCTGAAGGTTGAAAGGATGCAGGCTCTTATGGGTTACCTTTGCCAGTGACTTACTTCACTGAATTGCATTTCTTGCTTTGCTCCCTGCCCCCACCTACCATGAGGAATTTGTATGAAGTGCTTTAAATTGAACCATTGTGTTACACAATCAAATGATGGACGGAATGCTAAATGAATCATACATTCAACCCCAGTGAAGAGATCTGGGTTAAATCCATTCTTCTTTTGCTCACCATGCCACCCCAGTTTAGACCCAGACATATGCAATTCAGTCTTGACCTTGTTCCTCATGGGAACAGTCCAGCCCGAACTGCCAAGCCAGGTCCTCCCTGGATTGGAAACAAGCATCCTGAGACCAGTTTCAGGGTATTACCGCTGCTCATCAGCCAGCTGACGAGGGGTGATGCCCCGAAACCGGTCCAGGATGCTTGTTTCTGGTACAGGGAGGACCTGGCTTGGCAGTTCAGACTGGACTGTTCCCTTGAGGAACAGGGTCAAGGCTGATTTGCATATGGCTGGGTCCAAACTGGGGTGGTGTGGTGAGCAAAAGAACGATGGATTAAACCCAGATCTTTGTGACTGGGGGTGAATGTTTGCATTGTTCAGCATTACGTCCATCATTTGTTCCTTTTGCTTTTGTCGCCCTAAGTGAGAAGGGTATTCCCAGACATGGGTCCCGTGCTCACTGCGCTACTGGATTCAAGCTAGCCTGGCTGATGAGGGGTGATGTCCCGAAACCGGTCCCAAGATGCTTGTTTCCAGTCCAGGGAGGACCTGGCTTGGCAGTTCAGGCTGGACTGTTCCCATGAGGAACAGGGTCAAGACTAATTTGCATATGGTTGGGTCCAAACTTGGGTGGCGTGGTGAGCCAAAGAACGATGGATTAAACCCAGATCTTTGTGACTGGGGGTGAATGTTTGCATTGTTCAGCATTTCGTCCATCATTTGTTCTTTTTGCTTAAATTTAACAATGCCATTTTTATTTTATTTACAAAACCACACATGAGAAGTGGTGGCAGTCTGTGCATGGTAATAAGCTCTGATGTGCTGTGGATATTTCTTCTTCAAGAACGTATTGTTGTAAAGTCAGTTTTTGTGCATGGCTTCAAGAAGTAGTTCAAAGAAGGGCATTTGGCTTCTCGGTCTATACACTTCCTGTTAAGGATTGTTCTGCTGAGGTCTAATCCACTAGGAAAGAGTCATTATGACGAATGGGTGGGTGAGAGTATAATGAGAAGAAACAAGGCATATTTTTAGGTCACAGCCTACCATACAGCGCAGATGTGTGCTATGCGAAAGACATCTTGGGGAGTTCCAGATGTTGACCTGGGAATGCATTCTGCCTGTCACTTGCCATTGGCTTTGTGGTTGTAACTCACATTTTCTTGCTTATTTGCTGGCTTTATTTGCTTTAGGCTGTCCAGGTTTAGTTTGTCCCACCCGATGAGAAAGCTGTGTTCGCTGTATACTTCCATGAGCTCGTTTTCTGTCAACAGGCCTTTAGATCTTGTTTTTATCTCGTCACGTTTGCTGGGCATTCAAAGATAGAGGTCAAAGCTGTGTTTTTAGTGGAAGTCTGGTTATTTTGCTATCAGCTGACTTCAAAGTGAGAGCGTTTATAGGCATGAGGAATGCAGCATGGAGCTGCTTGTGCCCTTTTTAAATTTTATTTTATACATAGCCATCTCAAAAGGTATCTTGTTTTTCATCTGCACACAACCTTTGCACATTTTAAGCAAAATTCTTCTTTTTGGCGAGTCCATTTAGTTTGTGAAATTGCCTTTTTGGAGCAAAGTACAAAACTGAATTTCAGTGTCAGTTTCAGCCTAACAAATGGTGATCTTGGGCAATTTACACTGTTTATGGCCCATTCACTGTCAAGCATAGAATAAGATCTTTTCACAGGAAAGAGCCAGCCACTTTGTAACACAATTTAACAATGCTTGGTTTTCACTTTGATGTATAAAGCATATGCTTTATTTATGGCAACTCATTTTGGAGAGTTGGATAAGTTTAAAGGCACTTTTTATTAAAGGTTTTGTGTTTATGTTTACATTCACAATAATTATATATCCTGTCTGCAACTGTGCCTCTTTCAGAACACATACATTACTGGATATAAACGATTTCCTCATGTTAGTTACCTTACAGGCACTTGGGCCATAATTTGGATGGTACAGGAGGCGCAGTGGAACAGGGGCAAAAGCTCTAGGAAACCCACTGAACACCGATTATTGCTACATGTTACTACTAAACAAGCAGTCAGGAGTGCTTTCTTGGTTTGTTCTTTTGTAACCATTGCACCCAAAGTAACACATAGCCTAACGCATAAAGCATAAATAATGTAATAAAAGCTGTTGTTAAAAGCAAAACGACAATCGTGAACATTACCTGCGCCATCTTGTCTGGTGGAATTCTATGTGCACATAAGTTGCAGTCATTTTAATCTATCACAGCCATTTTGTACTCTATTGGTCACCTTTGTTTCACCCTGCCCTTACTAGCATCCCTCTGACCCTCTGACCGACCTGGTACGTGTGCTGGGGGCTTTTAAACTCTATTTGCCGCTACAAACCTCAGCGCCACTTGCTGCCACAAACTCGTTTTTCCTCTCATCTCTGTTTTCAGGCAAACCTTTGGACACTCTACCCCTCACTGCACCTAGTTACACAAACAGGTTCCAAACACCAAAAAGACTCTTGCAACATGATTTATTGCACTGCAAACAGCAAGACTTGTTGTTACCAACAATGGGACCTGTTTTTATCAACAGAACGGACTCTTAGATCTGGCCGGTCTCACATGTTTTAGACCCTGAAGCAAGGTCCAGCTGCAAGATAAGATTGTCTGTTTGACCTGGGTGGGAAGAGAATTACTGTTGGGCTTGTGTGACAACCTGCCCGGGGCGGGGACCCCAAGCTTGTGTAACCATGTTGATGAAACCAATGCATTGTGTCAAACCTGTATAAAAGGAAGAGCCAAAGGAGTTATCAGCAGAACACCTCCCTCAGACATCCCGGTGTCTGCAGTTGACGTGATCTCCTCATGAGAAATAAACCTTTTCTTGTCTTCCAGTTTCCAGCGCTTGCCTCATTATTTTGATAGCGAACCCAAAGTGAATTAGAGGTGGAACCCTGCACCGGGCAGCATTGAGGGTCTTAGAAGACTCGCTGCCTTTCACAAATTGGCGCCCAAACGTGTGGGCCCATCAGCGATGCGTGGGTCCAGTAGAGAGGTCCTAACGATGGAGTGAACGACTAAACGATTGGGGTATACCTGCCTGAGAAGACCCTTGTCTGGCTGCCGATTGACTGAACTTAACCTGTTCCGAACGGACCTCTCTCGAGTGACCTGCGGTCCTGACTGGGACCTTAGAGGAACGCCGCATTGATTGTTGGAGTGAGAGGACAACCAGGCGCTGGAAGGGGAAGATGAAGAACCGTCCATACGGTCCGGGTAAGGTCGTGAAAAAACGACTTAAATTGATTGATTGAATAGTTTGATTGAAATACTAGTATTCCTTTTTTGATATTGAGTTATTTGCGACATTTCCCTGCTTGCAAACAACGAAGAATAGGAATATTCTCTCTCTTTGCAGGCAGCGAAGGACAGGTAGTGCAGACTTTTTGTCTAAATTGATTGATTGAGATATTCATTTTTGACCGATAAATACGTCATGCCTGTTTTCTCTAGATTGTTTGATTGTAATTGTTTTGGACCAGACCGTTCGTTAGAGGTCAGTCAGCCGGCACCGCCGGAAGGCACCCCTAACAAGGACATGTACGTAAAGTATGGATTAGCCACCGTAGCTTGTAGCAAACTATGGCATAAATACACTAGGAAGGACCGGGTAAATCAGTGGCCACTGACGGGATCTTTCGATCCCGCTAAAATAGAAACGTTAGAATTAGCTCTCCACAAAAAGAAAACTAGACCAGCCATGTTTGACAGTTTTGGTTTATGGCGAAAAGAGGCAGCTCAAAGAAAGAAAAGGGACGAAGCTAGACAAGATAAAGAAACGCGAAAATCAGCTTACCAAGCCTGTAAAAGATTAGAAGAAAAACTAAAAGAAAAGGAAATCGATAAAAAGGAACAGGAATCAAAAATATCAGGTCAATGCCCTGTTAGAACGCCCTCGACTCTTTACCCCAAGTTACCAGCAAAACAAAGGGTAGATGATGATTTATTGTTGGGTCCCCCAATCATATACATGCCACCCCCTTACGCCCCTACTCATCCCGTAGTACAACGCCAGGACCACCAAAGTATAGCCGGAGATGGCACGATCGCCTCAGTCTCCACCGCCTCTGCTCCCACCGAGTCACCCACACCAAATGCCTCATCAAAGGATACAGTAGTAGAGGTAGGATCAAAAGAAAAGGAGCGCCCAGGGTCCCGCGATTAAGTAAAAATGAGCGAGCAGGCATTGATAAAATAGTTAAATCCCTCATAGATAGGAAGGAGACAGAAGAGTATGTAACTGACATATGTAACTCCTATGTTGAAAACCGCAAACGATACTTTATTGTACGTCTCTGTTACCACACTCTTACCGCATATGAAGAGAAGTACCAAGATGTAGGGCCCGAGCGGCTAGTGGCTCTCTATAGGAAGGTAGACACCGGAGATGAAGGCGACAACGATGTTACAGAACTCTTTTCATGCACACTGGAGGTATTCCGTCACCTCATGGAACAAGGACGGATAGATAAGGACAGGACACCTAAGATAGCAGGACCCCCGGTGGAAAAACAAGATAGCATGATGCCGATAAAAGAAGCTGCCCCTTATTGGGTACCTCCTAGAGGACAAGGGACTCATGACGATATGAACCATCAAGACGCTAGAGGAAGGGTGGTCTACAATTGGGTGTATCAACCATGGGACAGACAGGACATTTTGACGTTCCGTAAATCTTTACCGGATTTACGAAAGAACCCCACCGCCTTTTACACCGAGCTAGGTACCGCTCTGGGATCAACAATAATGACATTTGCCGACATAGACTTGTTCTTCGGGTTATGTTTGCCAGCAGATGTGTGGAAACAGATTAGGAAAAGAGACCATACCGAACTGCTTGGTCATACCTGGGAACAACTCAACACACTAGATAAACAGCGGAACCCTGGTCAAAAACCGGTTAAAGCAATATTGGACCTCCCTGACAAAATAGTGCAGAAAGTGAAAACGCTGATCCCAGAGAAAAAGATAGACTGGTCCATAGTAACCGCGTGCCGCCAGAAACCACAAGAGGATGTCTCAGAGTATTTCTCCAGATTTGAAACGGTGTTCTCCGATTACAGTGGACAAGACATGTCCACCGCAACCGGACACCACTTATTTGTGCAGAACTATGTCAAAGGACTACTGCCAGATGTATCCCAGAAATTACAAGCCAGCGAAAGTAGTTGGGCAGCATCTAAACCGGCGGCCATTCTCCAAATGGCCCAGTACTATGAGCATCAGAGAAACGAAAATGACAGGGCTACAGAAAGGAAAAAGAAGGACTTGAAGGAAAGGGTAATGGTAGCACAACTCCAGGGGGCGAATACAGGAAGGGAGCAATATAGGGGAGGATACCAGCAGAATACACCTAGAGTACAGCCACCTAGAAACAATTCATCGACATCATATGTAGGACGCCAAGACCTAGGACAGGATCAATGTGCATTTTGCAAAGAATATGGACACTGGAAAACCCAATGCCCGGCTTTGTTAGGAGCTGGTAGGGGCAGAGGGGCGAGGGAAATAGCAAGTGGACAGAGAGGAAGAGGACGTGGGAGAGGGTACGCGAGTGAAGCAAGCGAGGAAAGGCCAGGAAGAGTGAACACATTCGACCATCCCAAACAGAATCAGTACCAACAGACAGATTATGACAATACGTACGACTTTGCATAGGACAGCCAGGGGCAAGGGAGGGATCCAGTCGAGCTCTATGTTGATCAGCAAGGCCCTTATGTTACCGCGGAGGTCCTGGGCACAAAGTCGCCATTTCTGGTAGACACGGGAGCAACACGTAGTGCACTATCCAAACGACTGATTCCAAGGGCACCCTTGTCAGGCTCACATGTGACCTCAATAGGATTTGACGGTACGCCCTCCACCAACCCTTTGTCCCGACCGATCCCTTTTAACCTTGACAACAATAGCGTTCAAACGACATTCCTCCTCTCTTCCAACACCCCAGACGCCATTATGGGTCTCGACCTTTTGAAACACTTCCATGCGACTATCAGATGCTCACCAGACGGAGTGCGTGTCATCCTGTATGACAACCCCCAGCGCCATAGAGAGAACCCTTCTCAGCACGTTTCCCATCTCCGAGACTGACGCATCCCTACTGGACACTTTGCCATCACACTTATGGGCTAGGGCTGATTCAGACGTAGGACGAATGATGATTGACCCAGTACATGTAACAATACGACAGGACGCAACCCTCTGCAATCCAGTCACTGTTTTAGTACCCCATGCAGTCGACACACTACTAAACCAGACCAAAACCCAACACTTGACTAGCGCCCGACTGACAGGATATGAGTTGACCCTTCTAGCACCGCACATTACCCTAAAGCTATGCACCACCCTCAATCCAGCCACACTGTTACCCCTACCCGAAAATGATCCTAGCGTGACTCCACTACACGACTGTGTGACACTAACCGATGAACAAAAAGAGTAGAATAGATCTCAGAGACACCGCCTTTCTAGAACCAGATGGAGAACTATGGGTGGATGGTTCGTGCATCAAACTCCCCGACGGCACCACCTCAGCTGCATACGCTGTCACCACAGCCCGAACCGTTCTGGAAACAGCCCGTATTCCCCAACGTTCAGCCCAGGCTGCAGAACTCATTGCCCTCACACGAGCATGTATCTTAGCGACTGACACGACAGTTAACATATACACCGACAGCCAATATGCCTTCGGGGTGGTTCACCATTTTGGGATCTTATGGAAAGAAAGAGGGTTCCTGACTTCACACGGTACACCCATCCTGCATGGAGATTTAGTCTTCGCCTTGACGCAAGCAGTCCTCCTCCCCAAGAAGTTAGCAGTGATAAAATGCCAAGCACATAGAAAAGTGACTGATCTCATTGGACAGGGAAATGCACTAGCAGACGTTACTGCCCGAGCCACGGCAGGAGACAGAACTACGACACGAATGTATGTGACCAGGTCACAAGCTGAACGATGGACTGACGCTAGGACCACTGTAAGGGACATACAGACTACAGGCACACAAGATGAATTGACCGAGTGGGAAAAGGTGGGACTAAAAGACGAGGAAGATTGCTGGAGAACTAAAGTCGAAATAAATGGCTGTTACCCAATGCCTACCTCATCCCCATATTGACCATGGCACATTTACCAGCACACATAGGCTCCACCCCCATGATTGAACTAATCACCAGAGTATGGCATAACGTCAAGATAGCAGAATCTGCAAAACGCCTAGTACAACAATGTATAGTCTGCCTACAACACAACCCAGGGAAGGGGACAGTAGTACCACGGGGAGGGTTTGGAGTCCCTGACCACCCCTTTGAAATCCTTCAAATGGATTACATTCAACTAGAGAGATGCCTTGGTCTAAAATATGTACTGGTGGTTGTGTGCGCTTTTAGCAAATGGGTGGAGGCATATCCCACCCGCGACAATACCGCCTTAGCCACTGCAAAAGTATTGCTGAAAGAATTCTTCCCCCGATAGGGCCTTTGCAGAATTTTATGGAATGACAACGGCCCCCACTTCGTAGCCGAGGTGATACAGAACATACTGAGAGGGTTGGGGGTAAAACAAAAGTTCCATGCCGTCTTCCACCCCCAATCAGCGGGCCTGGTAGAGAGACACAATGCAACGTTGAAACTAAAACTAGCCAAAATAGTTGCCACGACCGGGTTGAAATGGCCCGACGCCCTCCCATTGGCATTGTTATCGATGCGCTCCAACCCAACCAAACACCGACTGACCCCGTATGAGGTGGTCTTCGGCAGGCCTATGAGCATTTGGGCGGCACCAAGACCCACCTCCATTAACGATGTCCCGAACATATTAATGTCGGATTACTTGCATAAATTGACAAACGAGCTAACAATTATCCACCAACAGGTGCAGCAAACCTTGCCTGACGTATCCAGGGGCCCGGGACATGAAATAAAGCCAGTTGACCATGTATTGATTCGCAACTTCCAAAGAACGAAGAATCTGGAGCCTAGGTGGACGGGCCCCTGGCAAGTCCTGATCACCACCCGAACTGCCCTCCGAGTGGAAGGAAAACGAAACTGGCTGCACGCTCATCATTGCAAACGAGTCCCTCCAACCCTGGCAACCTGTGAAGGGGTGGAGGTGCAAGAGGAAGTACTCGCGAGAGACCGACCAGCTCTGAGTTGCTACCCACAAGAAGATACCCTCGAACTATCAGAATTTCCCGACCCCACGGTGCCATCCAGGAAAGGGTACAACCTAAGATCGACGAAAGGAGGGAGCTCCAACGACCAGGCCACTAACTAAGTCAAGGTCTCAGATCAGTAGCACAGTCAAACAACGCTACCAGGAAAGCACCAGACAAAAGTCTGTGGTCCTAACAGTTGTTGAGCTCCTCTAAGATGATGGAAGAAACTGAACACCTGCAAAACCACCGCAAAGACACCAAGACTGCTAACCTGCACAGCACAAAGACAATTGCACTTGTAGCCGCATTTCTCACCTGTCTCCTGCTAATGGTCGCACTCTGGATCATTGAAGAGAATGCACCTGCATACAGAACATTGTCACCCACCATGCAACCAACCACCAAGAAAGAACACTACCTGGTATCACTACCGCCACATCTCCGAGAACGACGCAAAGAATTCTGGAATAATTCTTTCGTGCAGATGTTGCACCAGCACAATCTTGCCACCAATGCTACCAACTGTTGGGTCTGTGGGCTGTTACCACATGCCACTGAACATTCCATCCCTTTCATCCCTTCGCCCTTTTCTATTCACGGATCTTGCCTTGCCTGGATGATGCTCCTACAAGAAAGTTACAAAGACAATGCCACTTCCGACGGAACAATCGCCCAGTTCTACAACGAGTTCTGGTGAAACAAAACAGGAAGGACAGCCGCCCCCTTCTGCCCTCACACCTTCAATTGGACATTCCAGATTACTGTCCCCTCCAAAGAACGAGTGGAAATGCAAGTGTTCAATAATCCTAACAGAGCCACATTTTCCTACCTGAAGAAAAGAACTGCTGCAACACTGACTGTGGCCCTATCTGTGGTGAACGTCTCTGGCCTTGTATGCATTGAAGGCCGTGGGACTAAGAATGTGGGTCACAGCACCTGTAGCATTGTAAGGACTTTGAACACTGCCAACCCCCAGCGCTTGTTGCATCACCCAATATGTACTTTGTTTGTGGAACCAAAGCCTACACCTGGCTCCCAAGAAACTGGGGGGCACGTGCTACATCGCCTTTGTTTTGCCACCAACCTACACAGCCCCTGCAGAGCATCATCGAGAAAAGTGTTCTAAAGACATTGATCAAGCAGACTCTGCTCATCACAGTTCCTCGACGCAGCAAAAGGGCTCGTCCCGCTATGGGGTCCGATGGCAAACAGCCGAGCCATCAGACATCTGTCTCAAGCGGTAGAGACCGCCCTGAACGTCACTGCTGGCATCCTCACCAACAACACTGCTGAGCTCCAAGTGATCCGTCTGGTTACCCTGCAAAATCGCATGGTCCTGGACGTGGTACTAGCGGACCGTGGAGTAGCATGCCGCATCATCGGTGCCAGCTGCTGTGTATACATCCCTGATAATTCACCTTCTGTCTATGAAGCAATCGAACATCTCCATAGACTATCTTCAGAAATTCATCAAGGATCAGAGACTTGGACAATTGGAAGTTGGCTTTGGGGCATCTTGAAGGAGTGGGGTTGGAAAATATCAATGATTCTCTTGGTCCCAGTATTGACAATATGTGGTTGTTGTTTGGGTATACACTGTATACCACCTTTGTGTTCTCTTTGCATAACTACCTTGCACCCTAAGACTATGGACACTCAGCTAACAAAAATGAGAGTAATGTATGATCAAGAGATACAGGACATTATGGAGATCGAAATAGACTGACAAGCTGGCTAGTTATGTTCAAAGGGGCCACTGTTAAAAGCAAAACGACAATCGTGAACATTACCTGCGCCATCTTGTCTGGTGGAATTCTATATGCACATAAGTTGCAGTCATTTTAATCTATCACAGCCATTTTGTACTCTGTTGGTCACCTTTGTTTCACCCTGCCCTTACTAGCATCCCTCTGACCCTCTGACCGACCTGGTACGTGTGCTGGGGGCTATAAACTCTATTTGCCGCAACAAACCTCAGCGCCACTTGCTGCCACAAACTCGTTTTTCCTCTCATCTCTGTTTTCAGGCAAACCTTTGGACACTCTACCCCTCACTGCACCTAGTTACACAAACAGGTTCCAAACACCAAAAAGACTCTTGCAACATGATTTATTGCACTGCAAACAGCAAGACTTGTTGTTACCAACAATGGGACCTGTTTTTATCAACAGAACGGACTCTTAGATCTGGCCGGTCTCACATGTTTTAGACCCTGAAGCAAGGTCCAGCTGCAAGATAAGATTGTCTGTTTGACCTGGGTGGGAAGAGAATTACTGTTGGGCTTGTGTGACAACCTGCCCGGGGCGGGGACCCCAAGCTTGTGTAACCATGTTGATGAAACCAATGCATTGTGTCAAACCTGTATAAAAGGAAGAGCCAAAGGAGTTATCAGCAGAACACCTCCCTCAGACATCCCGGTGTCTGCAGTTGACGTGATCTCCTCATGAGAAATAAACCTTTTTCTTGTCTTCCAGTTTCCAGCGCTTGCCTCATTATTTTGATAGCGAACCCAAAGTGAATTAGAGGTGGAACCCTGCACCGGGCAGCATTGAGGGTCTGAGAAGACTCGCTGCCTTTCACACTGTAACCTATTAGACTTTTCTGTCTATCAACAACTTATGTTACATTCAGCACATTTATATGGCACAATTTTCATAGTTATTGTGTGGTCCTAAAATGCTTCTTAATCTGGACACACTGACATACTGACACTTTGGCAAGGGCATTGTCCATTCTATAACATTAGCACTTCAGCTGTTGTAAACACTATATAAATACTTATAACTTACCATATGGCATTCCATACCAAGCATTGGCAAAGCCAATACGTCTCACCTATGCAAGATCTATTGGCTTTGTCAATGTTTCTTTAGCCATATTATACAGCAACGCTAGCTTCAGTGCAGCATAACTGATTTGTTTTTTTAAAGAGCTAGAACGCGGGCAATAATGGTTGTCATACAGCTTTTTTTCACTACTTTCAGCCTTTTGCAACATAGCCAAAAACATTTGCAAAGTCAATAAATCTCACATAAGCAAGACCTATTGGCTTTGCCGATGCTTGTTTTACTTGCAATGGGTGGACTAAGTAAAGAACCTTGAAACTAATGGTAGACAGTAAGGATTAAACACACTACTGGGAATGACCAATGAGACTAGCATGGAAAAAGGGGGTGAAGTAAGCAGACATTAATGGCAGATAAAAGCATTTTCATGTGAGGAGCGCACTCCAGCTCTCTGCGAAACACTGGCTGTATCGTAAGTGGGCGAGTTGTAGTAGCCTGGTCAGAGACGGTTTAACCCATGGGCAAAGTGGGCTCTGGCCCAGGGCCCCAGCCTTTCATGGGAGGCCCCCTGACAGAGCTAGCAGAGAGCCTTGCCCTAATGACTTTTAATAATTCTTAAACAGATTGTTTTAAATATGTTTTTCCTTTAATTTATTTTTAATGTGGGTGGTGTGTGAGAGTCTATTACAGACATTTTGCAGAGAAAGTGTGTTTGTGATTCATGCAACATCTATAAAAAGGCTTCTTTTAGATCAAACAGGACCTCACATATGAGAAATGGGAGGGTGTCTCAGAGATTGTTTTTCAGTAATATTAGTGAGCTACTGCTGTTATACAATATTGAAAATACTCACTATCCCTGAATATTAGATGTAAACACGTCGAATTTGGACGAGTTTCCCTGTGCACTGCCAGTGACCTGGCCAAAAATGGCATGAAAGAGCTGATATTGGATCATAAATTCAAAGCTGTTTCGAATAGAGGCCCCCAAAATATGTTTGGCCCAGGGCCCCCAAAATCCTTAAGATGTCCCTGAGCCTGATGGGGGAAGGAGAGTAGGTAATGGCCAGTACATGTTAAAATATGTAAACACTGATTTACTAGAGAAGGGAATATCATTCCTTTGACAGTATGATATGGCACACATGGTTGAAAGAACATGCTGACAAGGGGACATTTTCTAAACCCTTAATGCCCCACAGTGGTCAAAAGGCCTGAAGCACAACATTTTGTAAGCTACTAAACTGAATTTTTAGAGTGCAAAAGTAATTTCCAAATGCAAATACCGCACCCTGACTCGCGGTTGACTCACCCTGGCTCCCAAAATACAATTTGTCGAGAAGTGCATTAAGAATGTGTAAAGTTCAGTTATGGGCAGGAATGTGGACATTCCTGAGGGAGAAGGTAGGTGATGAGGCAATAAGCAGCTACAAACTCGGACACGATAATGGGTATTTTTCCACAACTGATAAACGCGTAAAAACTACACACGTAAATAAAGTACAAAAGTAAGTGTGCTTCAAAATTGGAAAAAGGAAAATTCAAATAAACAAAGACGAGACTCATCTCGTTGGCACAGAAATCCTTTGGAGATTGCCCGAACCACAAGACGTCATAGACGCCACCGGTGACGTAGCAAGGGTGCCGTATGTCATAATGTATGGAAGGAAAATGCACCCCTAACTCCCCAATCCAATCTCTGGTTTGGTAGCAAAAACAGTCGTAACTGGCGTGCAGTGGACCCCCTTACACGCCTGTGCCCCGGTACCACCGCACATGCTGCACTACTGTCAGCCCCGCCCTGCACTCCACCCCACACGAGGAACCGCGACCCAGAGTTAAGCCAAATTGACAGGGTGGCTTCCTAAAAACCGCAGAGCCGTGCGGCTGCCCCCACAGCCGAGATTAACATCTCGCCCTAATCGCCTCCCTGCCGTACATATGCTAATGGTTCCAGCCCGAGGGCGATTCTCAAAGCCGCTGGTGGTATCACAGCTGAGAGGGACAAAGGGCCATTCATTCAACAGCCCACAACTAGGAAGTCGGGTATTGACGTTTTCTACAGTAGATCTAAAGCAGAAGGAGCTGAGGTCATAGAAAAATAATACTCTGTGCTGGGAAAGTCACTGCGTGGGTTTTTAAAAAAAAAAAAAAAAGGGAAGGACATATCGACATACACTATCAAAGTTGAACGTTACAAATGTTTCTGTACATTACAAATGGAATCCCTGAATAAAAAAAATACAACAGTTGCACATTTTCCTTTAAACGGTAAAACACCAAAATTGAACAGGCACCTGGAAGAGGTCTGAGCGAAATACTAAGATAGTCAACATTTTAGTAAATACGTGTTACTACTCCCAGTTACTACCAGTGGTACAGTCCTGATGCACCCATGCACCAAAAGTGCTAATGTCCGTTATCAAACTTGAACTTCACAAATCTGTGCATTTCCTGTTTCCCAGCAGCTTCCATAGAACAATCTTCAGCTATATCACAGCCCAAGGCTTGGGCCAGCTAGTTCCCGAGGTTTAAACATAACTATGGAGCTGAGTTACTCAGTAGTGAACACTGGCGGCCGGAATGGATCTGGGGTGGCGAGTAAGGGGGTGTAAAAAAGAAAAAGACACTTAACTCCTCGCCGCTCTCTCCCACGTCGTCTCTCCTCCGCGTCGGCCAAACAGGAAACAGCCAGGCTCCCCTAAGCCAATCACAACGCTGCAATGCAGCGTTGTGATTGGTCTGAGCGCCATGGTTCGGCGCTCAACTAGGGACTGGGGGCCTGGGAATGTTCTCCACCCAGGCTGTAATGCAGCCTGGGTGGAGAACATGCTAAGTGCGCCTGACAGTTTGGCCGGCCTGAGACGGCCAGCCAAAGCGTCATGCGCACTTCAGTGTGCCCACCACTCCTCCCCTGCTCTGTGAGCAGAACAGTCCCGCCCCGTCCCCAAGCTGCCGCAGCAGGAACAAAAAAAATGATAATAACATCAAGTTATTATCATTATATTTTTCCTTTCCTTCACTGCTGCAAAGCATTGGGGCGACGATCCTCTGCCTTAGCGGAGGAGCCGCCACTTGCAGTGAGTCTCTTCCAAATTGATTTCCACTTTTATTACGCACAGCAATTCTGCCTGTGCAGTGGCAGACGGCTGAACCACTGCAGTGGTCTTCACTCTTGGCCTCCTATCTCAGCTGTATCTTTGTGCAACTGGATGAATTTCATTATTTAATGTCCTCATTTTATACAAACATTGGCAAAGCCAATAGGTCTCACTCTTAAAAGTTGAGCTATTAGATTTACCATTGCTTTTTAGCAATCAGATGCAAATGCAAGCATCATGATGCATGCATACGCAAGCCCAGCAATCTTGCAATGGGATTCCAATTAAGGAAAACCCATTCCAAGATGGTTGCAGATGCAGACGAATGCATCACGACGCATGTGCATGTCAGGACTAGTGCACACACGCATCGTAAAGTTAGAGAATACATGCTTCATGATGCATGCGCATGTTGTAACTAGTGGGCACACGTGTCGTGATGGAAGTCCGTGCATGCTTCATGAGGCCTGGCAGCAATTTTAATTTACTGTTCTAACACTGTGAAGGCTCTTGTTAGAACAGTAAATTGGAAAAAAAATTAAAGTGAAAATCAAGTACAAATCAGTGAAAAAAAAGGCGCTAACAGCCCAGAAGCACTTTGCAATTCCTTATGCCATAAAAAAAATACAAGAAATTATTTTAAACATGAAACAGCGCATAAGGGGAGGAAAACTTATGCGTGTGTGTGTGGGGGGGGGGTGAATGCATCCCGTGAAGTCCTGTAACGGGCATCCCTCAGTGATTATTGAATTGGCCACATCCTGTGCTGAACAAGTAAAATTGGAATGCTGCAAGACAGCATACTGTGCAAAGACTTGAAAATCATCACCAAAGCATATTTATGCTCTTTAAGGATATAGGATTGCAGAACATGAATGCACACCATACAATCTTCCACTTGAAGGATAAAGCTTTTTGCACCAAAAATGGGTTGTATAAACATAATCCTTTTACTAACTAAAGAAAACTCTTCCCGTTCTTGGTTAATCCTAATGACTAAAGGAAACAAATCATCCTGTTGACTGTGTGAATAGTTGGGTTTCTGATTTGCACCCTGACTAGCCAGTTGTCCAGATGCAGGTGGATGGCAATGTCTCTCTCAGCCCAGATGGAGGCCAAGACCTGCCAAACACTTTGTGAAGAAGGGAGGTGCAGCAGCTAGCCAGTAGTGAAGCAGTGTGAACTGATGCTATTTATCAATGCATGAGGTATTTGTAAACCGTGAACCTAGCAGATAAAGTGCCAAAAATTGATTCTGCACCCTTTTTTCAAGGGTAAATAAAAGCAAGCTTTGTAAAAGTGAATGGTGTGCAGGAAATCATGTTGTTTAACTACTGAGCCAGACTGAAACCCAAAAAACTGTGCACCAAAATAAAAGTGATCCAGAAAGGAAATGAACTACATGTTGTAAACTATAATCTGCCCTTGTAACTAAGACGGCAAATCCATGACAGACTTTTATCACAGTTTCTCAGGAGGAATTAACAACTTGCTTCCGTCAGGAACCCTAACGTTTGAGAATGTTTTTAACTCAGATGTTGAAATGCTTCACCGCTGTAATGACTGGATGTACAGAAATACTTTGCCCTGATGTGAAATGGTGGATCAGATCAAAGCTGATTGAAATCCTACGACTCCTTGGATTGGACGTTTGACTGACTTATGAACTCTGAGTGCTCAGAACATTTTGTTTTTAATGTCATAGATGTCAGTGCTAACTGTGATAAAGTAACAGACATTTACACTAATCCCGAAACTTCTCCGCTTCTGGGTTCTTTGCCTTTAGATGACACAAAGGACATTTACACTAATCCCGAAACTTCTCCGCTTCTGGGTTCTTTGCCTTTAGATGACACAAAGGACAAGATAGTTGCCTTATATTCTACAACTAAGTTCATGGTCACCTTACCACACAAACATTTGATCTGATCTGAAAGTTTACCAACTAGGAAAAATTGAAGATGATAGAGGGTAGAAAACATGCTGTACCCAGGCCCGGTTTGATAAAGAACATGACACAAGTTACTCTTAGTTCATGATGGTGGTCCTGTAGTTAAGTAAGTTTTTTTTCTTAAGCAATTAGGGAAAAACTGCTGGTGGTTTACCAAGGAAATCTTTGTTGTGTGTGTAGATGGAAAAACACTGGTGGTGTAGCTAGATAGTCTGTGGTGTGTGTGTAGCCGTGAAACACCGATGGTAGTGTAGTCAGGGAATCGTTGTGCGTGTATATTTGGTGAAACACTGGTGTGGTGTAGCTACGGAATCTTTGGTGTGTGCAGTTAAGGGGATATTAGTAGTGGTGTAGCTAGGCAGTCTGGCACGCGTTGCTGGCAAAACACTGACTGTGGCATAGTCAAAGCACCTTTTTTTCTTGTTTAGTTAGAGAAACTATGGCTGCGGTGTAGATTGACAAAAAGGTATGGAAAGAAGTTCAGTCAGTATCCACAGAATGTAAAACTGTTAGCAGTTCCGCATTTATGTTTCATTACGACCAAACATTCATCAATTCCTTTCAGAAATAGATGCCTTTCCTGGCATCAAAACATACAACAGTGAGATCAC
Organism: Calotriton arnoldi; assembly: GCA_963921515.1. Classification (NCBI taxonomy): domain Eukaryota; kingdom Metazoa; phylum Chordata; class Amphibia; order Caudata; family Salamandridae; genus Calotriton; species Calotriton arnoldi. Next base: position 787,727 of record CAWUFW010006011.1, read on the forward strand.
ACTGGTATATTTACTTCCTTAAAAATGAATCCGCTATCGTTACAGAGTTGGGTTTTAGTTTTGAAAAGCTTCATCAAACAGCAAAAGCTCCAACAAGCACTTCTGCTTCCAGCAGGAATGTTTTTTTTTTTAATACTAAATGTGCAGTGTGTTTAAGGCATTCTCGGTCAAACCCAGCAATTTTCTGTCCAGCTTCTGATCATGTGTTCCTCATTCAGAAGTTCCACTTCACTGTCTGCCAGCACACTGAAGTAATTCCAGAAGTATGCAGTGCTGTAACTATACACTTGTGGGATCTGCCTTCAATCACGTGTCTTGAAAAAATGGCACTGTTTACACTGGGCAAAACTGTGATTTTTTTCCCTTCTCGGACAGTGTCAACAATTGATGTTTGGGAATGCCCACAGAGGCGGCTAAGCAAACTTCAGTCCACACAAAATCCAACAGCTAGGCCGTTCAAGCAACCGAAGCGTTACATCACTTGTAATGATTTCTGGTGGTTAGTACTTTTGAAAAACTACAAATTGCACAGGCTCACGCACTACGCAAAAAGAGCGGCGCTGAGGAGTGCACACAATAATAAACAAGCATTTGCAATGCAATAGGTCTCACATTTGCGAGAGTTTAAGCTATTGGCATTGTAAATGACAATGCCTTTTATTTATCGGTTTTGATAATTAACACATAAATAAAAGGCATTGTCATTTACAATGCCAATAGCTGAAACTCTTGTAAATGCAAGGCCTATTTCATTTCAAAGAAGGGGCCGCCATTGTCCCGGGCTGCTTGGAAAGTGAAAGCGATAATGGCGCGCTTAATGTTGCAGGAAAAGCACGTCATGCCTGCAGTAGGAGAAACTCATTAAAGAAAATAGTGCTTACAGACTAAATAAGACATACCATGTAACAACAGAGGTAAAAGGGCCAGTCCTCATGGGAGGTTACAAATTAAGACGAAGTGGTACTAAGGAGGGACTAGCAAGCCTATTAACGAATCAGAAGCCAGCGTTTACAAAGGACAATGATACAAGACAATGAAAAATATGGCTGCAGAGTGGGCTGATCTTCATCTCCATACTCTAATACAGCATGCTTTGCAGAGCAGCGCATGCGTTGCCCAAGCTCGACCTAAAAAGGATGTGCTGTATGCATTGCCCGCTTTAAATACTTATAAGGAGGTGGCGTTTTTTGGTTTGAAAAGAAATGAGAGGTGCTTGGGAGACTGTGCCTTTAGTTAGGCGGGCCTCACCACTGCTTGAGTATGTACTGGGAAATGGTAAGAGGAACTGGAGAAATGAAGATTGCAGGAAGGTAATCCAGGCATTCCATCAAGCGATGGCTCGATGTTAGGAGATCTGAAGTATTCATGAAAATTCAGCCTAATCCGGAATAATCGCAATTTGCAAACTAGAACTACTGTAATGCATAATAGTAATTTTTCTATAGGGCAAATTCAGTTGGGAAGCAACATGATGTTGCACATAGATCAGGGATAAAGTCAGGGACCAGAGCGGGGGGAACATTTACCTCGGTGCACATCAGCAAGGAAGAGGAACAGTTAGAGGTTCAAGGCAGAAAAACTGGGACTCTTCTCGGGCAAATCAAGGCAAATGTCATGTATATTTTTTCCCTAGTGATTACTATAGGAGTCGTAGTGAGCTCCTAAGAGTTTCTTACATGGATATTAAGAAAGCCCCAGGCAAACAACAGCAAAGATATGAGTAAGCACTCTTAATGCACAGTCTTTTAGTGGTCTGTAAGTTTTTACAGAACAGTAGTATTACCTGGGATGTCTAGTGGTTGGAGGAACATGGCGGCCGCTAGCTAACGGCCGCGGTCACGCTCCCTCGGGTCTCTCGTTGGGACCGACGCTGAAGCCCTGAAGCCCGGATTTAACTTAAACCCCCCTCCGGAGTTTCCCTCACCGGTTGGGTGATATGCGGGGGCTCCCATTCCTCCCCGGCCAAGACGGTGAAGCAGCCTCGGGCGTCTGTGGCGTTTGTGGTGTCGAGGCAGGAGGTCGGCGCTGGAGATGGGGAGAAGCCGCGCATGAGCGGAGACGTCGGGATATCGCCTGTTTGCTGCTCCGGTTCGGTGAAGGCAGGGTCAGCACCAGTTCTGGTGTATACTCGGGTCTCCAGCTTGGGAATTCTTTTGAGGTGGACAGCAAGCGGGTGGAAGGGTCACAGCGACCGGCTCTCCAGGAAAGCACCAAGGACAGTAGGTTTGGTTCAATCTACCCACTTAACGGTAAGCCAGAATTAGAAGGTGTTTTTGGGAGAGAGAGCCATACTGGCACTGGTGGTTTCCCTCTACATTGTCAAGTAGATGCCTCATTGCCTCAGAAGGGGAAGACATCTCTTTATTGCATGGAGAAAAGTGATGGGAATAAAGTGGATATTTCTTTGCCAAAAATAAGCAGGTACACTTTACGAGCTAGAGCAGCCCATTTATCTGCAAATACTGCCATCACTCAGTCGACTTTGCCCTCTCGGGTTTCCCCCCCCATTTCTGAGGTTAGAAGTTTAATTAAACAACGTAAGCAGGGCGGAAATATTATCGATAGTGGGACCCCAGTTAAAGGGAAAGTGGCTAATAAGGGCAAAGGAAGAGGCAGGGGCAAGAAAACTCCTTCTGTGAATTTAAAATTTACTCCATCTTTAAAAACCTATTATCAAGTTATGTCCAGTCCACATCTACACCCATGTCCACACTCACGTCCATGATCCCGGTGTGTCCAATCATGAAGGCACCAATTTCAATCAGCAGTGAAATTATAACCACGAGCAGTATTACGCAGCCCAGCTTAGGGGGAGCTGAATCTCAGGTCCCTCCTGCTGCTGCCGTTGGTGGAGTGCCCGAAACTGTAACGGATTCCGTGGTCCACCCTATGGTGAACCTTTCTAATAGATATTCAGTTTTGGCTTCACAAGACGAGCAGGTACAGGCACAGGGGCTGGAATTGGCCCGCAAGAGCATTAACAGAAGTCTTGTTACTCCTGTCTCCGAGGAGCATACAGTTCCAGTCTCTAGTACGCATTCATTAGCTGATTTACTTTTGGCTATGAAAGAAGAGATGACCAGTAGGTTCATAGTCTCGGAGATGAATCAAGCAGAGTTAGCCAGCAGGTTCTCTGTATCTGAAGCAAATCAAGCTGCGATTCGTTCGTCATGCGAGGTACTGGCTCAGAAATTGGAGGAAGTCACTCTGAGGACCGACACAATTGAGTCTGAGATTCCTAAATTAAAAGAAGCGATCCAAATGACCTCTGCTGACTTGGCAAAGTTATCAACTCAGAATAAGGAACTGAAGGATGATCTCGAGAGACTGGAAAACCACTCAAGGAAAAACAACCTGAAGTTTTTAAATATCCCGGAAGCTCTTGAGGGGGAGGACATTAAGAGGTTTGTGATTTCCCTACTAAAAGGCTCAGTTTTGAAAAATTTTCCAAATATTGATCTGGTACATGAAATTCAAAGAGTGCATCGGGATCCCTTTAAGAGAAACCCTGGAAGACAGAAACCCAGGAAAATTCTGGTGAATTTCTTGTCCTATTCAGTCAAGGAGATGATTTTGACTGCCGCACTAAAGGAAGGAGTGATTTCTTCTCCACTTTCAGATGTGTCCCCTTTTTCCTTCTCCATTAGATCTGATATCTCTCACATAACTGCTACGAGACAGTGGGAGTTGGGGAAGAGGTTAGCGGAGTTAAACAGTTTGGGGGCAAAGGCTCAACTGAGGTTTCCTGCCACACTACGTGTGATGTGTAATAATCACATGCAAATAATTCGTACAACTGATGAGGTAGACGCCCTTATTGTTAAGATTCAAAAAGATAAAGAGGGAGGGAAATGAAGGAGGGATCAGAGTATAAGGAGGGCTCGGCTGTAAGGTCCCAAGTTTTTAGAGTTAAGAATTAGTTAAAAATGTTACCCGAGGGAGAGGCGACCGAATAGGCTTAGCCTATTGGAAGGGAGGGTTCCTCAGGGTACAGGGGGGGAGGGGGGAGGTTGGTGGGGTTCACTGGGTGGGGAGCAGTGGGAGAAAAAAAAAATATCTCTCATCTTATCTGTATTTTAAGAAATGTTGTTTAATTCAAGGAAGGGGTGTACTAGCTGATGGCAGGCAATACTAAAAGGGATAATAAAATCTGTTTTATTTCGTGGAATGTGAATGGCTTAAGATGCCCACGTAGGCAGAGGCTGATATTTAAGTACCTAGAACTCTCCCCGGCCCAGGTTTTTCTTTTACAAGAGACACATCTGACTTTCATAGAATCACGTTTGATTTTCTCAAAAATCTCCTGGATAAATTGTTTTTGCTCTTCACAGCAATCAATTAATAGCAGAGGTGTTGCAATCTTGGTGAAGAGAGGGACCCCATGTGTAGTCAAATCTGTACAGACAGATCAAACAGGAAGATGGATATTGGCTCAGATGGATTTTGGGGGCGTAGAGTTAGCTTGTTCTTCCTATTATGGTCCCAATGTTGATGATCCTTCTTACCTTAGTAAATTGCAAGATAAATTGATGCAGGTGACCCCCCCTTAATAATAGGAGGCGATTTTAATATCCTCCTCGATCCATTTAAAGACAGGTCCAATTTGAGCCGTGCAATAGGGGCCCCGCGATCTCGCCGGGCCATGAAAAATCTGCTACATGACATGGGCCTGGTAGATGTCTGGAAGGCTAAGAAGGGAGATCTCCAGGGGTTCACATTCTATAGTAAAAAATATCATCATGCGTCTAGAATAGATTATATCTTAGCTAATAGGGAAGTGTCAGATAACCTATGTGAGATATCTGTTCTTCCTAGTCACCTCTCGGATCAGGCTCCTATTTTATTTTCGTACTCTAAGGAAGGTAACATTCTACAAACTAGATGGACGTTGAATAGATCTATGTTGTCAGATCTCGGAATTGTTCAGTCCATCAGAACATCCTCTTTAGAATATTTTTCATTAAATTTGGGTTCCACGGCTATAGATTATGTATGGGATGCATATAAAGCTAGTCTGAGAGGCATGCTGCATGGTCTAATAAGCTCCAAAAATCGAGCCAGGACCTTGGAATTACATTCTATTGAGGGGAAGATTAAAGAATTAGAGGCTGAGAGGAACTCTCTCCATCAGGGAAGCTTAGATAGATTAGCACAGGTTCAGGATGATCTGGAGGGGGCTAGGCAGGAGCTTAGGAGTCTGTTAGACCAGAAATGTAGGGCACAATGGCTTGTGAAAAATATGGAAAATTTCGAATATGGTGAAAAAGCAGGTGCTCTTTTAGCATGGAAAGCCAGGACTGATCGTTCAAAAAACAACATCAATGAACTGATAGTCAATAGTAATGGAGATAAATCTAGTAAGGTGGAAGACTTGCAAAACTGTCTTCTCTCTCTCTTTTCAAATCTGTATAAAGAAAATTTGGCTCCTTCCCAGGATACAATACATTCCTGGATAAAAAGTAAATCCCTGCCCACTCTAACTGAAGCTAGTCGGGTCTCTCTTGATACCCCTATTACCATAGAAGAGATCAGGGACCAAATAAAGAGGTCTAAAAATAGCAAAGCCTCCGGTTTAGATGCTCTTCTGAATGAGGTTTACAAACTTCTCTCGGATGAGTTGATCCCGGTACTGTATACTCTTTTTAACTCAGTTTATAGTACAATGGGTGTGGTCCCTAGATCCTGGAAGGAAGCTACCATCGTTTTAATATTGAAGCCAGGGAAAGATCCACTAAAGGCTGATTCCTATCGTCCGATCTCCCTGCTAAATGCCGATTATAAGATCTTTATGGGCATTTTGGCAGGGAGGATGGCTAAATTGGTTCCTAGTCTGATTAATATTGATCAGAAAGGCTTTATTGTAGGGAGGTACATTCAGGAACAGACCCAATTGTTGATTGGGAATATTGATTTGGCTGTGGTGAGATCTGACCCTTTGGCAGTGGTGGCTTTGGACGCAGCCAAGGCCTTCAACAGGGTCTGTTGGAGGTATCTCTGGGGGGTTCTCGAGGGCCTGGGCATGGGCCCTGTCTTTGTCCAGACCTTGAGGAATTGTTACCGGGGAGCCTCCGCAAGGATCCTGTTGAACGGCACCCTGACTTCTAGTTTTGACATTCAGAGAGGGACTAGGCAGGGGTGCCCATTATCCCCTCTTTTATTTGACATTTATATTGAGCCCTTGGCACAAGCTGTTAGGTTAGATGATTTAATTTGTCCTTTTAAATCACTAAACTATCATTGTAAAATAGAACTGTATGCTGATGATATCATTATATATACTAGTGATCCGGAGACAACTATTTCACGGCTTGAAAACCTGTTGCAGGAATTTGGCTCCATTTCTGGCTATCTTGCCAATTCCTCTAAAACGGAAGTGATGTGTTGGAACATCGACTACAGGGGAGGCCTCATCAGCAACGAATTTAAGTACCTGGGTATTAAAATTGTCAAAGATCGTAATAAAATTCCCATGATTAATTTGGAGAAAGTCACTAAGGAAATCGATAAACTCCTCGTCAGTTGGAGGAATCTTCCCTTGACGATCTATGGGAGGGTCAATTTGGTGAAGATGAGTATTCTTCCTAAGTTGACCTATTTGTTCAATGCAGTCCCTTTAGCCTTCCCCAGTAAAAGTATTAGTAAGATCCAGGGGAAAATTGGGAGTTTTATTTGGGGGGATAAAAGCGCTAGGATGTCCTGGAAAAAGCTGAGGAGGAGGCTCTTGAAAGGTGGTTTAGCCCTCCCTGACATTAGATGGTACTTAATTGCTTTTCAATTTAATGGTATTAGGATGCTGCTTTCATTTCCAGACGACTCAACATGGGGTAGGCTCCTTGGTGAAATGGCAATGGCTGAGGGGGGAAGTGGAGGAGAAGGTTTTTTATATAAGTTCGGGGCCCCAAGATTTTTTAAACGTGTGCGCCTCAAGGTTCTTAAGGCCGCCTTGGAGACATGGCATAAAGTGAGACGCCGATGGGGTATTGGATACTTCTCTGACTTTGCTCCCATATGGGACTCTCCTGGGACCCCACTCAGCCTTAGAGATAGCCTGGCATTACCAATCAAGAGAGCAGGTGTGGCTAAGTGGTCTGATCTGATTGATGTTGATGGAATTCTTCCATGGGAGGTTTTAAGAGCTAAGATAGGCCCAGCACTCTCTAAGTTTAAGTATTTTCAACTTAAATCATGGTATGAGGCAGAAGGGGCGGAAATAAGAGGCAGAGCGGCTATTGCAAAATGTCCAGCCAAAAAAAAAAGAGATATCCATGTGGTATACAAGGCTTCTTGAAGCTGATGACACAGACCTTCCTCCACAATCATCGGTTTGGAACCACTCTCCACTTGAGCTAAATATTGAAGATTTTTTTGAGCCATCTCTTAAATTACTTTATAAATATATTAAATCAGCAAGCTTAAAAAAGAATAATTTTTTTGTTCTTAACAGGCTTTACTACACCCCAGCCAAGATAGCCAAGTTTGCTCCGCTCCCCCCGCCTAAATGTCCTAGATGTAAATCAGCAAATGCGGATGATATCCACATCTTTTTTGAATGTCTGGAGCTAAGATCGTACTGGAAGGATGTGGGAGATTCTTTATCCAATATCTTTGAAGTTAACATTGAGATCAACTGCCAGTTGGTATTTTTTGGGGGTAATGATGCGATTAACCTGGTTCTATCTCAGATTCATAGGGGACTGCTGTTATACCTCATATTGCTCGCCCGGAGGGAGATTTGTATAAAGTGGAAAGATTCTATCCCCCCGAATAGAGAAGACTGGCTTAAAGCCTCATTCGCAATGGCACAATTAGAGCAAGAGGGGAATGAGGAGTCATTGACTAATATCTGGCATCCTTTGTTAAGATGGGGCCGGGATTTGCGATTAGTTTCTTCTTGATATCAGGATGCATAAGAGTGATGGTCTTCCCCCCCGCTCCGGGTCCTATGATTACACCAAGCCCCTACTACCCGGGGCAGGTCGGGCTGACCTAGGCGAATGCAGCTAGCCCTGGGGCGCCTAAATGTAAGATATGACGGCTTGTTAAAACTGCAGATGTCTATTGGTGAGATGAGGATAAAAAAAAAAAAAAAAGAAGAACAGTAGTATTAGCAACCAGGTCAGTAATAAGACGTCACAACAACCACCAGGAAAGAAATATTTCTAATTTACTATGGAGTTCCACAGTAAATCAGTATATAAAGATTCATGGGCATCTTATGTGAACTGTGTTTCCCACAAGATAGTTTTCTATGGGTTGGGCAGTCCAATACACTTATTTTTTGGTTAGCCTTAATGCCAGTGCCCGGATCCGAACAGTGACGACCAGCACCTACAGAGCTCCACCCATGCCACACCTTTTTATCTCTATGGAAGCCTTATCACCTTTGCTATCTTCAGAACGTTTCTGAAAATTACACCGATTTTTGCACTTTTCCAATTTATGATGATGAAGCAAGACTGCCATGCTAACGATAACATTAAAACTACCAATAATACTATTTACAGTTCAACTTGTAGCACAACAATACAAAGTGCTGCATCTGTTGTCAACATCCTTTTTTCTTAATTGCTTTTATAATGAACAGACGCTTTCACTCCATGGAACTAAGCTGTCTCCCCTGTGTTTACAAAATCTAGGAAACTGAACATTAATGCACCACACATCCTTAATTCATTACTTAGGACTTATTTGATGACACTACAGAACAGCATTTTTCATCCTTAAAAGACAGCAATAATGGCATCCAAAATAGGCAGCACTGAATGGAAACGTGGGGAAATGAAAAACACGCAGAGGAATGAGACTAGCGAAGAACGTGTTAAGATGTAAAAAGACATTGAAAAAGGCAAAAAATCGGAGGAGCAGTAAGGTCAAAGGAAGCTGGGATGGAAGGGGAAGCAGAGAAGGGAATCGAAAAAGAAGTAAACAGAGAAATACATGGAAGGGTGACAAAGAAAAAAGGAGTACAAGAGAAAGACATGAGGAAAGCGAAGAGGTAAACGGGAGATGAGAATGTAAAGAATGAGGAAAGGGAGGAGGACAAGGTGAGGTGATGAGGATGCAAAGGTGAAGAGATGAAAAAGAAAGGAAAAGAGAAAAAGCAAAAGAGCACAGTGTATGTAAGTAAGGCAGAAATTGAAGAGGGGAAAAGGAGAGCACAGCAGAGTGCAAATTCTAAATCTACAACTACTAGCAGGACAAAAAAATAAAAAGGTGTCATTTAGGAGTGGGCATGGTGCAAAAAATTCAAGAACATACAGGTTTAGGTATCTGGTATTTGAAAAAACAAGAAAAATAGTTTGAGAGCTGAAGATTTAAATTGTTGAGAAAATCCGATGGTCACGTAAAAAACACATAATTTGCAAATCTGTCAATTTGCATCTGCAGTTTCCTAGAGGAACTCCGTCTGTTGGTCTAAGGCTCAGATTTGCAACAGAGCACTTGTTTATAGTTTCCCAACCTTCCTTCCACACAGAAGCGTCACTTTAGAAAGGACCATCCTTACTGGGGTCAAGGCAACACTGATTTACATAGGGTTTGTCCCCATCTGTAGTGGTACAATGAGTAAACAAATGATGGAATGGAAAGGCGACCCAATAGCTTAGTTTCACATCAGCAATCCACCTATCACTAATCTGACTTTTTTTAAAATCCGGCTTAACAGGTTTAGCTGTCTGCTAAAAGTCTTGTAAATAATACACAGTGGGCTTTGGGTCAACCTCCTTCAACCACTGGTTTCTTCTACTCACTCCTTTTAGCCATTAGCTGGAGACAGGGTCAATCACTACTCTGATCAGCCCAGAGGAGTAATTCTGTCTCACCATCATACTATTGGCTATATAGTGTAATATTTCGCCTCATATGGAGTTCTTCAGTTGCAATGCACAGAGTGCATTGTTTTCAGGACCAGCAGCTGGCTAGGTCTACTTAGCTATTGGAGACTATCTTGAAAACATGGCATCCTCCAATAAAAGAAATACATTCCAAACGATGGGCAGACAATCTCTTGAAGTTTCATCAATCTAATATAATGTAAATACGCTATGATATTTTTCCAGAAAATACTTTGCGTGCATTGGAACACTAAACCAAAAAAACTAAACACATGACTTAGTCCACCAGTAAATTCTACCCCAGAATAGTAACTGATGGCAGCAACCAGCACACCAGCCTATGGATATCATTCCTTTATTGTATTTTCTCAAGATTAGATGATGCTTAGGGAGACGTCAACACTCAAATTCATTTTTTCACAGGGGGCTTTGATTAGTGGGATTAACCACGATGTTAGTTGGGCTATTTTCATCCGTAGCGCACTTGGACCCAGAGCCTTGTCCTACTAAAGAGTAAGAGAAAGACCCAATTTTTCTAGATGATTATCTAAGTCAATTAAAAATATCTTAACAAACTGAGTGCTCTAATCTTAACTGCATTCGGCTGGCTCTTTAAGTTTGATTCTGCTTGGGAATTGTCTTTATGTAAACATTTTTTTTTATATCTTTGACATTTTGACTCGAACTGTAGTGATTGCTACAACCAAAACTCTCACTGGAAGTTTCACGCCTTGAGCTGTGATCCAGTGGTAAACTGTGGAGAGGGACTCAATGTGAAGGCCCCTCCGCCTGACCCTGAGGGAGCGACACCAGTACAGCTGTAGTTCTAATGCAGGGAACTCCTGCAGATAGAAACGTATCCATTCAGGACACCATTGATAAACCAGTCTCCATGTACAAATGTGTGTAGGTAGAACTTCTAAAGTTCAATACAGCAACAGCACACTGGAAAGGAGATAGGGGTGTGCAAGATAAGATGATGTGCAAGAAGGAAGCTAATGTAATCAAAGGATGGCCTAGGATCCGGCAGCTGCAGAGGTTTGTAGGAGAGGCTCAGAGGTGGAGGGAACTTGGAGAATGCGGGGATATGGTTAAAGCACAAAATACTGTGAGGAGGCTGACTTTGGTACCTGAAAAGTTACATTGAGATGAAGAACTGCATTAAAAGTGACAACCTGAGCTCCTATTAAGTCTTGCATTAGCCAAGACCTTTTGATTTGAATAAAAATATATATAGCCCTCTACATCCATTGGTCTTTAGTCTCAATCACATCTTTCTTAAACCCAGTACAGCATGGAGCAATGAGTTAACACACGTCTGCCACTGTCTAACTTCACTGAGTGAGTGCATTCTGCTCTTTCTCAAGGAGAAATCTGCACACAAAATTAGTGCTTTCCTTCAGCGCCACCAACTTTATGACAATATGTGCTTTTTGAGGCCCAACAATATTTTTGCATTTAACCAGTGTGTTTTTATACTGGTGAGGTCCCAGTAGCTCCCCCAAAAATACAGTTGTATAAAAACCATTATGAAACAAAACAAGCGTGAACTGACAGCTAACGCCAGACCTACAGACTTTGTCAGTGTTTGCTTGAGAGATGGCGATTGTCGAATCACGACTGGCATTGAGTTCAACACTCCCACATCATAGAAGAAGAAATAACTGCATTTGGCATTTCCTTTCCAAACTTCCAGGATTTGTAGCTGCTATTGTTGCTGCTACCGGTTTAGAAAGCTGTCCAGATGGCTTGAGGTTGGTTGCCAGGAATGCTGGGTGACAGATGCAGACAGCTTTCTGCAAGATGCAGCAGTTTTTAAAAATGAAGTGGGTGGGCAGAGGGACCCCTTAATGCACAGTCCACCTACTAACAAACACTGAGCATGCTCTCTCATGTAACTGAAGTACAACACATATGAGAGATCAAACAGACTTTCCACTGATAAAGTTCACTGGTGCCCCTCCAAAACACGATGACCAAGCCGTGACCACTGCCAGTCTCGATACAGCTTGGTGAAACGGACATTAATCACCTGCCACCGTGGGTAGATTGCACCCTTTATCCAGCAAACCTGATCTGCGGGGCAACACCAAACTGGAGCGCACCTATGATGAACTCAAAGATGTGGAAACCTTAGGGAGTGGAAGTACAGGGTCAGCGAAAAAGGCCACACAGAGCGTGAATGTGAATTCTTGCGGCAGGAATTTAAAAAACAGTATTGTCTTTTGAATCTAGACAAGAATGTGAAGGTGTTTGGGTGGGACCTTTACTCACGGAATGCAGAAACACATTTATGGATTATACCCACAGTTTGAAAATCGTTCATAATGTGTGCACTTATTTACTACCAACTTGCATACATTAACGTGCTGTTTCCCCATTGTACAAAAACAGAATGACATGTACACGATGTGCATTTCTTTCACACCTTCTACATCACCGTCTTAAAGAAATATACTTATTTAGTGACCTATGGACAAAGCTCATACTCATGTGCCTATCAAATAACTCGTGCTTCATACCAAGGGAAACCGAGCAACAGCCAACAAAAAAAACAAAGCACAATGTAACACACATTTGTATAAACAATTAAGAATAAACTAACACTAACGAAACCTAAAACTATACTTTACCACATTATTTTGTATCTTCCCGAAATCAATTATTATTACCTGTGAAGTCCGGAAAAGCAAAATTCTATTTGGCACAACCTGATTTACTTGAGATTTACACAGCTGTTGCATGGCTGGTTTCTCAATATGCCCGGAAGGTAAAATGGCTTTCAAAGCCATAGCAACCCAGCGGAGGTGTAACTCACGCTTCATCAGATATTGCAATGTGATGCAAAAAAATAATTTGTGGCAGCACTTTGTCCCTTTTCTGTTTCTGCTCTCTCGGCTCCTGCATCTGATTTGTCCTTGCTGCTTCTCCCACAACCTTTACACCAGAAAAGAAAATTGGAGGGCTAATGGTTGTTGTCAGTTCTTGTGTGCCTCGGACAAAGAGGAGCCATGTCAAAGTGGGCAAAGTTAAGCCAACAGGTGTAGCATCCAGCAGGACTGTCAATGGTGCAGTCCTTTTGTAAACTTTCCAAACCACTGAGACCTCCCTAATACCCTACCATCAGTGTCAATAACATTATCCATTTCTAAATAAGGTACATCAAAATAATGAATGGGATAGTTCGTTATATCTCTAGACCAGCCTTCAACAGAGTCATACACAAGATGTTCCACCCTGATGGCAGTGTAACAGGAAATTGAGTCACCGGCAGCAACAATAGCAACCGTGTGATCATGTCTGGATTGGTTGCTTGTGGAGGTCAAAGTGGGACAGTTTATAAGTGTGGGGGGGTGGAGAATGTTTGGTAGGGGTTGGGAGAAACAGATACAAGTTAGGAGCATCTCAGCTCCTCACGCACAAAAGTGAAAATAAGTTATAGCAAGCGTGCGGAGTACAGCTGTAACATACAAGAGGAAGACTTTAACTGCACAGTACCGCATAAAGGGATTCAAAGATGGCTGCAGAATCTTTATGGAAGCGAATATGGTATGTTGAAATTTCTAACCAAGGCATTGCTTTAAAGCTGGTCAATTATTTAAACAAACGGTGTTAAGCATCCTCCCCAAGAGTATGACCAACAGTGATGGAACAGGGATGCAGGCCAAGGTCTCTGTATTGCTATGTGGCAGCCAATCACCAATTCAGGGAACGTGAGCAGAAAGAGTATAGGAACAAAAGTTGGGGGCAGCAATATTTTTCTTACACAACAGGCCAAAAGTGAGGCAACCATGCTGCACTGCCCTTTCACTGACATAGCCTGCATAAAAGATGCATGTCTAACCAGGGACTAATAAATGTAGAGGGATGGGCATTCGCCCTTTTAGCTGCAGGTGGTTAAATTCCACAAAAGAAGAATAACCTCCAGGATATAGATGGGATAAAGGGAGAGGTAAAAATAGATACGTATGTATGCATGTGGTATTTATATCGCACGAACGAAGCCAGGGGCAGCAGAGCAATGAACATAAACAAAGTGTTCTATGAAGGGTTGCATCTTCAGCTCCTTCCTAAACTGATGGGAGTATGAGAGCAGTCCTGATGGAAGCGGGGATATCATTTCCAGACTGAGAATACCTGTCTCCTGTTATTTTTAGGTCGAGCCTGGGCAGCACATGCGCTGCTCTGCAAGGCATGCTGTATTCATGGATGTACTTGAAGCTCTGCCCACTCTCCGCCCATATTTTTCATTGGCTTGTGTCATTGCCCACAGTAAACTGTGGCTTTCCATTGGTCAATAGGCTTAGTAGTCCCTCCTTAGTACCGCCTTGTCTTATTTTGTAACCTCCCATGAGGACAACCCCTGTCACGCGTGTTGTTACTCAGTAGGCTTTAATTACAGCCTCCGAGCACTATTTTCTCAAATAGGTTTGTCCTGCCTGCTGCTGCAAGCAGGACACGCTCTCTCCTAACGCTTTAAAAAAAATCTTTATAGCACGGGCTCCGAACACATTTGCAATTTAATAGGTCTTGTATTTGCGAGAGTTTAAGCTATTGGCATTGTAAATGACAATGCCTTTTATTTATGTTTTAAAAACAACACATAAATAAAAGGCATTGTTATTTACAATGCCAATAGCTCAAACGCTCGTAAATGCGTGACCTATTTAATTGCAAATGCTTGTTCTTTTCATCTCTAGTCTTGCGGTGTTATGTTTGGGAGGGTGTCAAGAGCCACAGGGGATGGCAAGCCCGCCATCGAGGTGGGCTGGGCACGATGGCTTTGAAGGTGATACAGCTGGTCTGATGTACTGCCCTCCCTGGCTAAACAGCATCTTTGCTGATTGGCACAAATCTCTTCAGAGCCTTAGGGCCCTGAACTTTTCGGTACATAAATGCGACTGCAAGGCCAGTGGAATTCTGTTTACAAACACTGGACTATTGCTGTAACATCCTACTGAAACTGCAAACATGTCTGCTTTACACACTGAAAACAGAGTGCAGAAACTGAACTACAACAAGGCTCAAACTAAAATAACTTCAAAACGAGATTTAAAATAATTGTGCTGGTTTTTAATGAAATAAATGATCAATTATAGACCATAATTAGAATGCACAGATCCTTTCATAAATCAGGTCCAAAGTATCTCAAAATGAAAAGCAGAAGATGTAGAAACTGCTAAATCCTTGCTTTTTTCAGCAGTAGGGTTTCTTTGTACTGGGCTATTGTTGACCGAACAATCTAGCGCCAGGACACCTGATGGCAATCACACGTGTCTACAAAAACAAACAAATACAAATAAATAATCCCCGCTGGTGTATTATGCTTATATGTCGGCCAGTCTACAGGATCCCGCTACTTCCGACAAAGCCATTAAAAAGGGAGAGGGCACTTTTTATATGATTAATGTACAAGGCATGAATGGATACTTCTCCCACCCGCTTTCAAAAACCTCACAGAAAGATCATCTCATATTTAAAGAGAAATCCTCAGCTTTTCCATAAAGGCCTATCCCTGACTAAAACATCACTACCGTGTAACTGTACTGTAAGCAAGACAACGTATTCATTTTGAAATTCTTCAACTTCCCACATTAATACATTGGAAATCTAAAGAGTGGGAGTCTGAACGCACCGTAGGACAAAGAGGGTTTGTAGCTTTTTTTGCCTTACTAGCCCCAAACTGTGTAACCCACAACTTCAAAACACCTTACACTCCCCTTTCATTAAAGGTATGCCCGAAATCTATCATGCCAGGTCTTCAGAAAACCTGTGAACCTGCCACACCAGTTAAGTTAGATGATAAAAACAACTGAAAACACACCCTGCTCCTAAATTACTTTGCAGGTTTTTAGATCTTGCTCCACAATGTAAGTGCATGGGAGACCTATTGCTAACAATTCTTTAAAAAATACACAGACTGGACTTTGGCCTCCCACAGAGTATTTTTTTCTCACATTATGCTATTGACAGTTTGGTGTATCATTCCGCCTACCACAAAGTGCTTGTTGAACAAGTTACTTACCTTCGGTAACGCATTATCTGGTAGACACTATCTAGCTGCAGATTCCTTACCTTTGAATTTCCCAGGCGTCAGGCTGGAACCGGAAACTTTTGCTGAGCAATACCCCTTGCGCGTGATGTCGGGTGGCTCCATTCGGCTCCGTGTGACGTCGTCGGCAGCGTCGGTTAGGACGTCGCGGTGCCTATACAGGCACCACCCAGGTGCGCAGACGTCAGTACTTTTCGTATTTTCCACGCCAGAAGCGCAGAGCCATGAAGTAACTGACGTAGTCGTGTGCAAAACTAGGGCCCTGAAAGGGGGAACAACCCTAGTCCTACTTTATCAATCCGCAGCGGGGAGGCATGGGTGGGGCTGTAAGGAATCTGCAGCTAGATAGAGTCTCTACCAGATAATGCGTTACCGAAGGTAATTAACTTGTTCATCTAATAGAAACTTCTAGCTGCAGATTCCTTACCTTTGAATCAGATACCTGAGCCATACCATCCCGGCGGTGGGTTGCGGACTCATGATCTAAACTAAGAAGTCTTGCAGGACTGAACGGGCAAAGTGCCCATCCCTGCGCACTTGACCATCAAGGCAATAATGTTTTGCGAACGTGTGCAATGATGCCCACGTTGCTGCCTGACAGATGTCTTGGACTGGGACACCCGAGCCAAGGCCGTAGTCGCAGCCTTTCCCCTGGTGGAGTGGGCCCTTAATCCCTCAGGGGGCTGCTTCTTCGCCAAGGCGTAACAGATTTTAATGCAGAGAATGACCCAGTGAGAAATGGTCCTTTTTTGCACTGCCCTTCCCTTCTTTGCTCCCACATACCCCACAAAAAGTTGGTCATCCACCCGGAACTCTTTTGTGCGGTCAAGGTAGAACGACAATGCTCTTTTTGGGTCCAGTCGGTGGAGACGCTCCTCTTCCTTAGAGGGATGTGGGGGGAGCGAAGAAGGTGGGCAAAGTAATGGACTGACCCAGATGGAATGGGGTCACCACCTTTGTTAAGAATGATGCCCTCGTGCGAAGCACCACCTTGTCCGGAAAGGACATAAGATAAGGAGGCGAGCTGGATAATGCCTGCAATTCACTCACCCTCCGGGCCGATGTAATCGCCACCAAGAAGGCTGTTTTGATGGTCAACAGCCGGAGGGTACAATTGTGCAAAGGCTCGAAAGGAGCGCACATCAGGTAAGTGAGGACCAAATTAAGGTCCCATTGTGGCATAACAAAGGGCGCAGGTGGAAATAAATGGCCCAGCCTTTTCAGAAATCTAGTTACAATAGGAGATTTAAAGAGAGAAGGTTGGTCTGGCAGCCGCAAAAAAGCAGACAGAGCAGAGAGGTAACCTTTGAGAGTTGCCAAAGCAGAACCCTGCTGGGCAAGAGTTAGAATGAATAAAAGGACAGTAGAAAGAGAAGCAGAAAGAGGGTCAATGGACCTTTCTGTACAGCATAATACAAATTTCTGCCAACGGCAGGCGTATACCGTCTTAGTGGAGGGCCGCCTGGCCGCCAGAATAACATTACAGACTTTGGGAGGAAGGTCAAAAGCTATCAACTGTCGCCGCTCAATCTCCACGCATGGAGGCACAACGTTGACAGGTTCGGGTGGAGAACCTCCCCTGCTGCTGCGAGAGAAGATCCTCCCAAAGGGGCAGCCTGATCGGAGGATCGACACTCATGCTCAGAAGCTCTGGATACCAAACTCTCCTTGCCCAGTCCGGTGCCACAAGAATGACTTGGGCCCTGTCGCTCCTGATCTTCTTCAGAACCCTGGACAGGAGTGTTATAGGCAGAAAGGCGTACAACAGGCCTGAGCTCCACTCACGACGAAACGCGTCGCCGAGCGATAGCTGCCTTGCAAACTCCAGTGCGCAGTACTGCTGACTTTGCACGTTCTCTTCAGAGGCACACAAATTTAACCAAGGTTCTCCCCACTGCTGAAAGAGACCTTGCGCCACCTCCGACTGGAGACGCCATTCGTGATTCTGAAGGCATCGACGGCTGAGATCATCCACCCTGGCGTTCAGAGAGTCTGCCGGGTGTTGAACCACCAGGGATATACCCTGCTGTTCCAGCCATGTCCAGAGACGCAGGGCCTCTCGACAAAGGGTCCACGACCCCATCCCGCCTTGCTTGTTGCAGTACCATATGGCGGTGGTGTTGTCCGTGAACACTTGCACCAGCTTCCCCTTGACAGAGGGAAGAAATGCTTTCAATGCCAACCGAATCTCTCGGAGCTCCAACAAGTTTATGTGGAGTCCTGTCTCCGCCGGAGACCAGTGACCCCTGATCTCCACCTCTCCCATGTGGCCGCCCCATCCCAGAAGTGACGCATCCGTCACGAATGAAATCTGGTTGGGGAAGGGAGAGAGGTTTGCCGCTGACCCAATCGCGGTTCGTTAACTACCACTGCAGATCTTTCGCAGTTCCTTCCGAGATCTGAACCACGTCGGTGAGATTTCCCCAATGCTGTGCCCAATGGAACTTCAAGTCCCACTGCAGAGCCCGCATACGCCATCTGGCGTGCCTTACCAACAGGATGCAGGAGGCCTTGAGACCCAACAGCCTCAGAGTCAACCTCACCGAAATCCAGGATAGAGGCTGAAATATCGGAATCATAGCCTGAATATCCTGGACTCGCTGCTCGGGAGGATAAGCCCGAAACTGCACTGTGTCCAGAACAGCTCCGATGAAAGGGAGCATCTGAGAAGGAGTCAGGTGTGACTTTGGCACGTCTATAGAGAACCCCAGCGAATGCAGGAGGTTCGCTGTAGTCTGAAGGTGGGAGACGACTGCCTGGGGCGAGGACGCCTTCAACAGCCAGTCGTCGAGGGAGGGGAAGACTGACACCCCTAACCTGCGCAGATGAGCTGCAACCACCGCCATTACCTTGGTGAACACCCGAGGGGGCACTGGTAAGACCGAAGGGGAGCACAGTAAACTGAAAGTGCTCGCGGCCTACCTTGAACCGCAGGTAACGCTGTGGCCCGGCAGGATGGGAATGTGAAAATACGCATCCTGCAGGTCCAACGCCACCATCCAGTCTCCTTGGTCTAGGGCAGACAAGACCTGAGCCAAAGTGAGCATTTTGAATATCTCCTTTTTGAGGAAGAGATTGACGGTCCGAAGATCCAAAATGGGCCGTAGCCCCTTGTTCTTCTTCGGAATCAGAAAGTAGCGGGAATAACAGCCACTGCCTACTTCTGAAACTGGGACCCTCTCTATAGCTCCTTTGGCCAAAAGAGCCGTAACTTCCTCTTGGAGCAACTTTAAATGATCCTCCACCAGCTGTTCCTGACTTGGCGGAATAGGAGGAGGAAAAGAAAGGAAAGGAAAGGAAGAGAATAGCCCTCCTGGACGATCTGCAAGACCCACTTGTCTGTTGTTATAGATCTCCAGCGGGGAGATGATGACTAATTCTCCCACCCACTGTGTGGTCCTGCAGAATCAGCCTAGGAGTGCTTGGAGGCTGCGGCTGCTGGGGGCAGTGTGGTAGACGACTTCTGGCCTCCATTCCGAGGACGGAATGTACCGCGTCCACGTCTATGCACGGCTTGGGTAGTCTGAGCGGGACGGTGGCTAGGATAGGGCTGACACGGCTGGAAACCCCTTCCGTTGCCACAAAAGGGGCGAAAGGAAGACTGGCCACGAGGAGTGGAGGAGAGGCCCAAGGATCTGGCCGTAGCTCGAGAGTCCTTGAACCTGACCAGGGCCGAGTCTGCCTTTTCCCCCAAAAGGCGGGTTCCATCAAAGGGCATGTCCATCAAATTGGCTTGGACATCCCCCAAGAAGCCAGTTGTACGAAGCCAGGCGTGTGGTCTCAGGGCCACCGTCGTTGAAATCGATCTGCCCAGCAAATTGGTCGTGTCTAAACCACGCCATATAGTGAATTTTGCTGCATCTCTCCCGTCCTTGACAGCTTGGGAGAGCACAGCCCGTGCCTCCTCCAGGACTTGTGGCAGCACCTGCGCAACCGTCTCCCAAAGAGAGGGGGAGAAACGGCGCAATAAGCACGCGATATTCACCGACCGCAATGCCAGACTGGAGGAAGAAAACATCTTCTTCCCAAATGAGTCCAGTCTCTTGGATTCCCTATCCGGAGGGGCGGAAGGGAATGCGCCTTGGGACGTAGAGGCCTGCACCACCAAACTTTCTGGGGTGGGGTGTTGGCTGAGGAACTTTGGGTCGCCCGGAGCTGGGCGATGGCGGCGTGCAATCGACCTATTCATAGGAGCCCCTGTGCTATGCTTGGACCATGTTCCTAGAAGGACGTCCGTAAGTGCCTCATTAAAGGGCAATAGGGGTTAAGAAGTGGAAGCCCCAGACTGAAGCACATCAGTCAGGAGATTAGTCCTGACCTGCACTGAGGGCAGCTCCAGTCCTACTACCTCAGCGGCCCTCTTAACCACCAAGGCATAGGACGCCCCCTCCTCCGTAGCCACTGTAGGCGGAGAGAGCATGCCAGTGTCTGGGGAAGTATCCAGACCACTGGCTTCCCCAAGTCCCCATACCAGTCCATTGTCTCCTCAGAGACATCCTGGTTCTCAAGAGGGTCTCCAGACTCCTCCCATTCCTCTCCTGAGCCCAGAACGTCCACAAAGTGCTCTGGCGACAACATAGAACCCCTGGGTTCTGTCGAAGTCGGAATATGCGTCGCTAGACGCCGTTCCGGCTCCGTGTCATCAGAGATGAGGATGGGGCTTGCGCCACCGATGGGCATCGGTGACGTCGCAGGCACCGACTTCGGTTTCGACGCCGGGGAAGGTCGCGTTGGCATGACCGGCGTTTACCCGGATTCGGGATCTGATTCCTGAGGCCCCACCGGCGCCGTGGCCAGAGCCGATGGCGTCGAATCTGATGGGGCCCCATCCGACCCTGCGTCGCCCGAGGGCTCACCAACAGGGTCGTTCCGCTCAAATACGCAGCGCATTGCCTCGTAAAACTCTTTAATTTGAGCGGGAGTCGCTCTAGCTCCCGGAAAGGGTGGAAGGCGCGAAGTCGGCTCTGGCTCCGCAGAACCGTGCCAAGAGTGTCGGTGCTCCTTACCTTTCTCAACAACAGACGCCAGTTGAGGTGAAGTCGAAGTCCGCTTGGTCGTCTTCTTCTTCTTGTACCTCTTCCCCGAGTGTCCAGAGGACCTCGAATGGGAGGAAGAGGACTTAGGGCTCCGTGAGCGGTCCCGCGACCTCCTCTTCTTCGAACGGGACCGTGATCTCCTCGGAGTCTCGCTTGACGGTGTCGACTGCCGGGCCGCATGCAACTTCATCGCTCGCTCCCTCAAGGTCTTCGGGGCCATCGCCCGACAGTCTGAACACGACCTCGTATCGTGGTCACGTTCAAGACACCACAGACATACGCGGTGGGGATCGGTGACCGACATCATGCGGGAACAAGTCCCACATGGTTTGAAACCTGTCTTTCTCGAAGACATCCCTCGCACATGAATTTGAATCCAAAAATATCGAGAAAAGTCAAGAAAAAGCCTGCCAAAAAGCGGCAGAGGGATAGCTCTTTCCGGATCGGCGCTTAACTGGCGCGGAAAGAAAAGAACTGACGTCCGCGCGCCTGGGCGGCGCCTATATAGGCACTGCGACGCCATAACCGACGACGTCACGCCGAGCCGAATGGAGCCTCCCGACGTCGCGCGCAAGGGGCATTGCTCAGCAAAAGTTTCCGGATCCAGCCTGACGCCTGGGAAATTCAAAGGTAAGGAATCTGCAGCTAGAAGTCTCTATCAGATTTGCAATGCACAAGAGACTATTTCACATCACAACAGGGAACTGAATAATCACATATTAGATTATTTATAATATATGTGCATTGTATACAGAAAACAATCTTTTAGTTGGTTTTGTTTTTTCACTGCAGCAGGCTTTAAGTCAGGACTCAAAATGCAAGTCAGACCTGTTTGCTTTGCTATTTAAATGATGAGAGCTCACACAATCTTGCCAAGAGAGTTCTGCATGTCACTTTTTATTTCATAACACTTCTCTAAAAACTGTTCAATTACTTGAAACATCTGAAGTCCATGGGCTGCTGAGAACAGCCATAAGCACGTCAAGTTTGCAAAGGCTGACTTGTTACACGAGGCTAGTAAATTATTCAAAAAGCCATCAACAGGGTAATTTGACACCTTGTTTGTTTTTGTGTCCAGTTAACAAGCAGCAGGAAATTCTTAGCCATAGATTGTCAGTGAAATCCACTACACCTGCTGGCATGCCTCAGCATCAGGTGCAAGACCCGGCCTGCCCAGCACCCGTGACACACCCCACCAAATTTCACAATTGTGATTACAAGCAATTACGTAGGTGAGATACTAGGAGTGGTTCGGGTTTGGCTTGGCAGAAAACTGCGTGAAGTTTTCTAAGGTCGTTACATTTTACAAACGCGTTACACAAAAAGCCAATTAGCGCAATTGAACATTTATCACTTTTCCTTTTATCAAATGAAAACATTTTAATTGAAAGATCCACTGGCAAAATGGCTCCAGTTCTGGCAATGGATGGATTCACTTCCCACTCGCTTTGTGTGATACACACTATGCAACAGTTTGCGCAGTCCATGAACCTGAGGCAGACAGGTAAAACAAAGTTCTCCAGATGCTTCCACCTTCTCCCTAGAGAGATGCAGAGACCTTTGTTTTCAAAAGCGGTTGTTGTGGCCGATACTGCTACTTCTAGCATAATATTAAAATTGTAATTGCATTTATATAGTGCTTACTTCCCCTGACGAGGCATCAAACCGCTTTTCGGCAAGTAGCACACTACTACGGAACCCAAAAAGGATTAGTGGTGAATTAGTAGAGGGAAATATGAAATTTGTTTGAGTGGTGAATATGTGAGTCTGTTTTTTGGGCTGAAAAGAATAGTGGAGGGGTAGAAGAGGAAGGGGGTTAGCATTTATATAGCGCTTGGTGCCCCTGATGAGGCATCAAAGCGCTTATAAACATTTTAGCTGATCAGTACGGTCACATGGAAGAGAGCATAGATGTTCCACCATTGGGAACATTTGTTGCAGATGAACAAACATTATGCACTGCCATGTTTCTTTTTACAAAAGGCATGTGGCAGTGCATGTATGATGACCGCCACCCCTTTCTCCCTGCAGAATCTGATGAGGAGCGTATAAATCTCCCATATATCACAGATATTTTTTTTTTTTTTTTTTAATCAAAGCTATGGCCACTGAAACCTTGTGCATGTGCCAGTCATTGATATCTTTTTTTTTTTTTTTTCAAAGACCTTTATTGAAAAACGTGCACATCAGGTTACAAAGCAATCAGATAGTGTTGTAACACATTGACAGGAGAAAATGGAAACATTGCATCGGTCATAGACAGCATAGAGACAATTATACCGTAGCGGCACATCGCAAGATGAAAGGTAAAGTTGTAGGATGCGGAGCATGAAAGGGCAGCGGGGAGCATCAGATGGGGCGGAGTATAGGTGTAAGCGGCGCGAGAGGACGGTAGCAAGGCAGGGGGGAGAGGAGTCCTATAGACCAGCACCGGTGGCCGCCGCGGGCGGAGTGCCGGCAGGGAGCGCGGGAGAGGTCGCAGAGGGAGAGGCATTCCGGGAAAGGAGGTATGAAACAAGTGGGCCCCAGATATCACGCGGTCGGCCAGCAACCGGCCTTAATTCCCAAAATTCCGAAAGAAGCGTCTGACATCGCGCAGCATCTTCAAGCCAGGCACTTGCCTTGGGCGTGGGCCTTCGACCCCGATGTATGGCTACTCTACGACGCGCGAGAACGAGCAGCATGGCCGTGAGTCGGCGGGAGGCATCAGGACAGTGCCTCACTAAGCCGAGTAGGCAGGACAAGGGATCCGGCAGGACGGGCGAGGAGGTAATCTCCATAATCATGGCGCACACCTCGCGCCAGTATGCAGAGACCAAAGGGCACAGCCAGGCAAGGTGAGAGAAGTCCGCCGCAGGGGACGAGCATCGAAGACTTTTGTCATTAGGGACGAGACCCATTCTAAATAGCTGAGCGGGGGAGCGGTACAGCCGGTGCAAATATTTAAAATGTATGAGGCGCAGGCGGTAGTTAGGAGATAAGCGTTTGGTCTGCTTACAACAGTACAGCCAGTCCTCCTGGGAGAGATCGAAGCCTAAGTCCTCGCTCCACGCCAAGCGGGCGCGATCAGCAGATATCGAGGAGGCCGCTAGCGTAGTGGCATAAAGCCTAGAGACCAGTCTGCAGGGAGAGGGGGAGGTGTATGTCAAATCAAGGGCAGCCATCGAAGGGGGGGGCTGTGGGAACGTGGGGTGCAGATCCCGACAAGACGCTCTAAGTTGGTAGTAAAGCAGTGTGTTCATTGGGCCAGATTCGGCTGGTAGCGAAAAAAACCAACTGTTAGGGTAAAGGTCAGATAAAGTGGCCAGACCCATGCCAGCCGCATGTTTCGCCATTCCAGCCGTGTGCAGCGAAGGGAATGCCGGGTGATATGCGACCGGCATGGTGCCGGCGGAGAGCAGGTCAGAGACCGAATATTTCCAAAGACCGTCCCATGCCCAGCGCAAGGTTTCCACCGTGTCTATTTCTCCACGTGGTGGTTTGGCGGGGGCAAAGATCGCGGTCTGTAGTGGTAAGAGGGCCACCAAGTCGGCTTCGACCGCTACGTGTATGTCACAGATATTAATTGACGTTGGGATGAATGGGGACCCCATGAAGGGTTGGGGAGTCCCTGTGCCGCAGGAAACTGCATTACACTCCTGTGCGCAGATCAGATGTACGATTTTCACGCTTCACAATGAACATTTTAAAGCTGGTGCAAGCAGGACCCTCCCTGTGGTTTGCACTGAAAAAGAGACAAAAGACAATCCCATGACCTCCTTAGCATGAAAAATAGCAGGGCTGCAAAGGAGACATGTACTGACCCATGCCAGAACAACTGCACCCAGGAGCCGCTCTACATGCTAAGGGTGTAGGTAAAATTGGATACACCGCATGTCAAGCTGTCACGTAGTTGCCCTCAAGAAGCTCCCTTTTTTGTTTTTTTTACCATACCTGGCTGGATTTTGAGAAAAAAAGGCAGGAAAACAACAGTGTGTGGGGCTAGAGAACCTTAAATAAATATGCCATTTAACTGTCATGTAGTTGAGCTGTGATGGACTCTAATTTGGTAACAATAAAAGTCCTGGGAATGTGAACGCAGAAGGCAGATGGGAGGCTAAAGTCTGAAAAAATAGTGTAGAATACATTGAACTTCTTTGGGTGCACGCTTCCTGAAAGGAGTCTGTATGTCGGCTTCATGCCATCACCTTTTATGGGTAACTAGTCCAGCTAACAACCTCACTCATTCGTTCAGCGGTATCAAGAGTCTTCTATCTGCCATTCGCGGGCCAGAGTGGGCAAAAACAAAGTCATGAATACACAAATGGTATTCTTCCATAAGACCTGCCCCCATCCTCTCTGTCACCGAGGGCAGACATACACAAAGTACCTGGCCAAATGCCATACCCTAGCGGTCTCCAAGGGACATGGCCCCAGGTGATGCTGAGATGAGACAAAGGTCAGCGCTTCAAGTATACCATCACACAAAAAATTCACTAAAAAAACTCTCTCTCTCGTCAAATTACCTGCTAACCAACAATATAAAAATAATCTTTAAAAAATGCAGGTGAATGGACATTATGGTTTACGATTCAAAACCTAAAAAGAACTGATATGTGCTAGTCATGGGTAGCTATGCAATAATGTGCCCCTCCCAAAGCACTGAACATTTTAAATCAATAAATTGCAGATAGACAATCACAAGCTAAATTCTTCTCAACTAAGCCTAGGCAAAATTTGGTTTACGAAAGCGTAATCTCAGGTAATTTCTGCTATTTCCCATTAAGGTTTTTAGGCGAAATACCAGAGATTATGCCATTATGCCACATTGCGTATTTGAGATTTCATCTGGGTAAAAATCTTAGCAGAGCACAAGAACAAACAAACCAAACGTGAATGACTTTTGTTCATGTCACATGTGATTTTGTGCAATTTTTGAGCATGAAATGTTTTCCGTGATACAAAATAGGGCAAAATGCTGGATCGGCATTTCGCATAATAACACGTAATCATTTTGTGTTGGGTGTGAATTTTGCCCAGGCCTATTCTGAACCTGAAGTACAGCATGCCCATTTGTGGGGAAAGCTGTTGACTCAAAAACCTGATGTAGTTAGGGTAATCTTAAATTCATATATTTGGTGGGAGAGCTTAAAGGGTCATCTGGTCAATGATGTCACGATAGGTCTCAAAACCCCAGCTGACCTCAAACAGCGCAACATTCTGGAACGCCTACTGTTGGTGATTGTTGGAGAAGCAGGTCTGGGCAAAGAGAACAGTTTTAGCTTCTCTACAATGGATGGAGCCTGTACACTTCAGCAAAGCACAGCGGTGAAGCGATAGAGCGGTTACCTTTCCTTAGCAGCTCCTGCAGGCTCTCCACACTCTGATTCAACACTGCCCAGATCTCCTCTTCTTGCAAAGGCCCTCCTCGAACTTCCAGTGCCTCTGCCAGTGACACGTGCATATTACCTGTGGACAAACACCAAATGGTTAGAGCGGGCAGCCATCTTGGATACACACAGAAAGACAAATCTTAATAGGAGGCACAAAGAGGAAGGTCTCCTTCATCCAGCCATGTATTAATAACAACCACTGACCATGTGAACGATCTCCATCTAAGATTCATGCAAATATATCACACAAGCATATTATAAAAACATGGAATAGATCGGACTCTTATTAAACAATGTTGGCCTTATCTATTTTTATCTAGATAAGTGAAATACATCAAGAAGGTCAGCAAAACGATCCGTGCACAATTCTCAGCCTGCCGGACTAGGATGAAAGCAGTTCTGTGGCGCTACCAGATAAGAACACGTTGCCACCTTAAGATGTTTTGGCAATATGATTGGATACAGTGCGCTTTCCCTCTCAGCTGGGACCTTTTCAGAAAGGTACCTTCAGATTACGACACAACACTCATGGCAAGATATGGAGCGCACGAGCCTGCCAGACTTCCATCGAAGCTGCTGAGGTGGGCGGAAGGGTGTGTAGGCCGTAGGAGAGGAGACGTGGGAGCACATCTGGGAACAGAACTGGTTGAGGCAGATGCTAAAGGCACATACAGGAATTTCACTTTTTCACAAATAATAGTTATTGAGGGCGTACCCTGACAACTGGAAAAAGCCGGCAGAGACCACAATTTACTGTTTTTTGTTTGAA
The DNA here is from genome assembly GCA_963921515.1 of Calotriton arnoldi. Taxonomy (NCBI): domain Eukaryota; kingdom Metazoa; phylum Chordata; class Amphibia; order Caudata; family Salamandridae; genus Calotriton; species Calotriton arnoldi. Next base: position 814,789 of record CAWUFW010006011.1, read on the forward strand.
ATGCTGTAATGAAGAGAAAGTTGCTCACACTAGATGACAAACATCGCAGCAGCACTTTGTTGACGAATAGGGGGTTGCCACGTGGTGCTGCATACTTGAAGGGAAGGGAGACAGGGTGTCGAAAGCACAGTCAACTAGTCCAGAACAATTAAAAAACAAGCACTGGCAAAGCCAACCGGTCCAGTCTTGGCAGGTTTACATTTTTTCCCCCAAACCATGCAAAAAGAATTTGGGGGAAAACGTGTAAAAAAAATAGCGGACTAGCAGCTCTCCTACTGAAATGCACTTTTTTCAAGCAGATGTGCACATGTGATCAGGCAAAAAGCATCACTCTAAGTAGAAGAAAACCAATGACTGAAGTAGGCTGACCTATTGCCCCTTTCTGTATACTGTGGTAGGTCAAAGCAAAATGCGAATGACACATTATGTACTTTTATTTTGTTGGATACCATGAGTCACACTTAATTTGGAAAACATGGGGCCATCAACCAACAAAATTGTCTCCAAGCCAGACCTAAAAAATAAATAGAGAGCCTACAAGGGGAGGAGAGACAGAGGAGCAGAGAGAAAAAGGATAAGAATCACAGCAGGGGACCCATCACGCATGGAAGTGGCCCACAACAATGGCAAACAGCAGAACCAGCTAGAGAGGACAACTTTGAGGGAAGAGAACAATTTCAGGCCGTATTTTACTACCCAATACACAGGGGAATAAAATACATCTATAAAAAAGTCACAAAATATTTTAAAATCATATACAATTTCTGAATGTTCCATGCAGAGACGGCTAGATGTATGCAATTCCTAACCATCATCCATCCCCATGATTTTAGTAATCTCATGGTCTGATCCAGATCCTCCAAAACTAATTTGTCCCCCACCTGAAACTAAGAAGGCCCCCCCGGATTGTTGACTAACCAGTTCCCACAAAAGAGAAACTAGGCCCACTCAGATGTGTACAAAAACTACCATGCCAGAGGTCCTCCAGCATCTTAAGGATGCTGAAGGACCCCCGGCATCCTTAAGAGAGAAGAGCCTGGGGCATAGCTTGATCCCCTGGCGCAGATCACATCACTCCTTAAGGGGCCACAAGATGGCACACCCAGCTACTCGGTGGACCACAAAATAATTTATATGTGCCCACCCCCAAACCCTTTCAAGAATTTAAGCCCCGACATCCCATGAGGTCCAAATGAATAGCCAACTATATTTTCTGTGAGTGACCAAGTTGACCAACAGTATCACTGGTATCACTGCCAATCATGAGCCCAACCGCTCAAAAACAACATGAAACCCCCAAAAATGTTAAAGTCAAAACTTCAAACAATAAAAAAAGTTACCAAAAGCAAACTTTCTAAGAGCAAAATTCAGGTTTGAGTAGATGGGTAAAAACACAAAGTTCCCTGCAGCTCCTGGCTGAAGAGCACCCGGGGCGAAGGCCGGCAGACATGAGGCAGCAAAAGAGGACTCCTGACCCAAGCGCCCACATTTACAGGCTAGTGGGGCATGCCTACAGCAGCCTCCACCCACTGCAACACCACCCCCCACCCTGGCTTTCTACCAAAGGCCCACTATCAACAGCCTGCGGCCGCTTGAACACAAGGAGAAGCTCTTGCGTCCATGCCTACCATTACTGTTTAGTCCCTTTCATTCCAGTCAGGCATGCTCCTATTGGTGGCCGCCTTTATGCACTGGAATCGGACGCAGGGACACGGGATAACAGTATGGTAAGGAGAAGTCAGGTGGTCAGAAAGTGTGAGTGGAAAAACAAAACTTTATGCTATAGATCACTGTAGAGTTCTTGAAATCAAGCACCTCAAATAGATTAAATATTTTGCAGCAAGCTTAATGTCATGGTTTGCTATGGGTTCAGGTGTAAAAGGGGCTGGCCACCATTTTCATTACGTAATCATAATCTTGCGCAACTCCTGTTTTGTGAGTTATGCATATTTTGTGTCCCTTTTAGCTGCATGAGACTGCTTCAAGGCAGAAATGTCCTGTTGGAACTGTGTGTTCAGGCCCTGAGATAGTTTCCTGCCTTAACAAGTCTCTCGCCGGGATCGCAAGGGAATTTTATACAGTCAGCCGGGATACCGGCAAAATGTATTTAGCACAATACACTTGACTTTCATAGCGTGCAATTGAGGAAAATTATATGTATTACCCAAAATATAAATTTCACGATTTCACCCAATCCTAGGTGGCAGATGAATCCACTGCTTCTCCTCCCTGGAAAGCTCAGGTTTGGGCAGCCTCCTGCAAGGCAGTCCTTTCACTTGGGCCTTGTATTGCTGCACAGAGAACGATCTCTGCGTCACAGATCCATTACATCTTCAATGTGATGGGAACACAACAGAGGAGGGCATGACTGTTTATTCAGCCAGGGTGCTGCCACAGCAACCAGCTCGGGAATGCCCTGAATGTGTTAGCTTCCTTAAGTCAGCCCCAGATCTCTATTCAAGCCTCAAAGCTCTCAAATAAATAATAAAACCAACACCATGTACCTGCTGTGGCTTATGATGAAAAGAACACTCTTTCCAGTGACACGCAGCTACAGAGCAAGCATCGAAATATCCGTCTTTTTCACTTAAACATTTCCATTCCTTTTCTCTGTAATTTACCCCTGCACTGCTGCTCCTCCATATCCTCAAAGAGATTCAGGTCCTTCCTCACCAGGATAATTCAACGCATTCTCCATTCCCTGTCACACCAGATGTGGTCACTCACCGCTGAAATCCTGGAAACAACTGCCTTTGTCATTGTCCAAACCTGGAGGAAGCTTTAAACCGTGCTTCATCCCTTTTTAGGTCTTGCCAGCGACAGATATTGTATACAACAAGGGGCCTGCAGCCCGTCCACAGCTTACCATTCATTGGCTTCCTTGACACTCTTATTTCCTGCCTTCTAATTGGCCCATGCTTGCTGGCTTCACTCTTTCTTTTGGCTGGAGCATGGACTAAGTCTGATTGGACCAAGTTCTGATCGCTTCAGCTTGATTGTGGTCCTTCCGCTGATCGCGCTGTGACTGAGGTACCTCTTTTATTCTTTTTCCCTGTCGTCTTTGTTGAACCTCTTGCAGCTATGTTTTACTCTGCCGCACACACTTCATAGAAGCCCTTATCTCCTTTGAAATGGATGTTTATTGTGACAACAGATGCCATCTGTTTCCAAATGTATTTTCACTAAGACATGGGCGCAACCGCTTTCTTTATGTAATAGGACTTTTTGCCAAATGTCATATGTTTTTTCTTTTTCGTGCATGTGGAGGATAACTGATTTTTTCAGAATCACAGGAGTGTGGCGCCAAGAACTAACAAGCATTGGCAAAGCCAATAAGTCTCGCCTTTGAGACTATTGACTCTGCCGTTGCTTTTTGTTCATGCTGTACAGCATGGGCATTGTCGACTATGGCAATGATTTGTAGCCATGCTATATAGCAGCGTGGCTCATGTGCAGCAGCGCTAAAAATAATACGAAGAAAGGACTATTTTTACATTTGTTTTAGCCACACTGCAAAGCGGTGTGTAGCATGGGTACATAACACTGCCAAAGTCAATAGCTCTCATAGGTGAGACCTAATGGCTTTGCCAATGCTTGCTTTTTGGTCCTAGAGTCTTGCTTGCCACATCTCACCACTATCCAACATCTTCCAAGGCTTACTAGTTTAAAAAAGCTACCTCTGCCACCAGCATTAAAGAAATGTTGTTAACGCTTGTGCTTTCAACCATGTGTAGGACAGCCCTCCTCCTACCTCCCTCGTGCTGACCTCCCTAGAATGCCTTCTTTGCTTGATTTCTCCCATTATCCATATCGACCATCCAGCAGCAGACAACCCAAAACTAGCAGACAATACTCTAAATACCCTAGATACTCTACAGTGCCAAGAAGCCCTGGAAATGGGGAATTCACTACTATGAAACATGTGATATGCAATATACACACAGAGCAGTATTGCTCTGCTTTGCTAATATGAGCAGGCTCGTTATACCATTTGAGCAAATGGTAACTGTCAGGAGGAGCCCGGATGGGGACCCCGTAATGCCTACTGTGATGTTCGACCCTCGGTCGCACAGAGAATAACGTCCGGCATCCGTAGGGTTAACAACTTCCTCAACCCCTCTCCTCTACAGGACGACGCGGAGGTCACGAAGGACAACGTCCAATCAGGGCCGGGAGAGGCGTGGAAAAAGGGCCTCTCGCGAGAGGACGACAGAAAGGAGGAAGCTGTCGAGGACGGAGACAGCGCAGCCACGGACGCCGAGGAGGGAGAAAAGCAGGAAGATCTCTGGACAGCGGAGAGGCGAGGAGAGCTGGAAGAGGAAGCCCCGAGGAGAGAAGACCCCGCCGTCACCGAGGAACCAGAGACGTGGAGCGAGGACTGGTGGATACCCCCGGCAGACACGAGTTTGCCGCCGTGACTCAGGAGAGTTATGGCCCTGGCGGTGAGTACATAGAGACAGGGAGAACAGGGGGGGAAGGAGGGATACGGACACGGGAGCCGGGGCGGACGTCTGCTAGTGGCAGAACAGTCCCGCTTCTTTTTCTTTTAAGGCGATTTGCCTTCACCTAGGGGAGTCCTTTCCCTTAGGAGTATTGTTTGTAGGCTGCTTAGGCCCTGACAGGTCTTTATGGTGGGAGCACCAGTAAGGGCGAGTGCTTGACCATTACTGATAAACCGGACCAACCTTGCACTTTAGAAGTGAACTCTCATTATCCCCCCCCCTCACAACCTATCCCAAATCCGTTACCCCTTCCCTCACGTGTCTCACCACCATCGACCACTGTACAGCACTATCTGCACCGGGAATGGTGAAGGGTGTCGCAGTGTCAAAAAGTTAAAGGCCGGAAACTTACCGCCACTCTTTGTTTCTTGTCTTCCCTTTGAATATCCTGGGGAGCCACCACGCAAGAAGGAGAAATCAAGATTCCGAAGGCAAAGCCACCGAACATACAGACATACATCCCCACCTACTGACGGACTGTATTGGCCTCAACCACCCACCGGCGTTGATTTTGTTCTCTACCTTCAGCCATCCTATAAGACCAATAAAAATCTTTTGACATCACGCAACCTATCCGGCCTCCTAGCTTTCATTTCCGACCCTCCCTCCGACAGGTGGTGTCAGAAGTGGGATCGTCGGAAATGGAGGCCGCTTTGAAGAAGATGGCCGACAACCAGGAGAAACTAGGACAAGTCATGGAGAAGTTCCTCGCGGTAGCAGAAGAAGACCGCGAGAAACTCCACAAGTCCCTCACAGAGCAGAGCCAGACTCAGGGAACCGTGATTACTCGACTGGCCGAAACCCTTACACAACAGCGGGGACATCCTGCCCTCCCCTCAGTCGTGTTACAAAAGTATGTCAGCGGGGAGGATCCGGACTTCTTCTTCGCTAACTTTGAGCGGATGGCCCGAGTAGCCGCATGGCCAGATGATAAATGGGGCCAGTACCTGGGCCCCCTTCTCTCCGGTGAACTTCAAGCCGCCTATCAGGCCGCAAACCCCCTTGGGGTTACCCCTTATCCTGACATTAAAAAGACTATTCTTGAACACATGGGTCTAGATCATGAGACCTACAGGATCCGGTTGCGCCAGATTAGGGAAGGGCCCCAAGAGACTCCACGGGCACTGTATTATAGGGTACGAGACATGACGGACCGCTGGTTAAAACCCGAACAGTCCACGAAAGAGGAGATCATGGAGAAAGTGTACCTCGAACAGTACCTGACATCCCTCCACCCCCCTATTCAACGATGGGTCAGGCAGCATACCGATCTCACTCTGGCAAAGGCAGTGGAGATAGCAAGCGCGTACAACCGAGCGCAAGAAATCCAAAAAGGGAGGGACGAAGGACAGTGGAAATATGGAGGGGGGAACGTCAATCCTCGGGTACCTAGACCACCTCCTGGGAGAAAACCAGAAACTGTGACTCTGTTACCTGGACCACCCCCACCTACCTTTCGACAGCCAGCGCCCATGGGTCCTCAATGCTTTCACTGCGGTGCACAAGGACATATTGCACGCGTCTGTCCCCAAAAAGAGGAACCCATGGAAATCGGGCTCACTAGGTCTTTCGTTTGTAACCCGGTTCCACGTGGGGCTCGCCCCTACCATAGAATAGTGAGGGTGAATGGGGAACAAAGAGGAGCCCTCATAGACACCGGATGCCTCCAGAGCGTTATTCAGCCACAGGTCATACCAGGGGGGGGTAAAGTCAAGGAAAGGCATAGTAACTATCCAATGTGTACACGGGGACCAGAAGCCCTATAACACCACCGAGGTATACGTCCAACACGCCCCTGATATCGACCCTGTTCCCCTCAAAGTGGGGCTGATTCCCCAGCTCCCGGAGCCCTTCGTACTTGGGACAGACTATCCCCACATAAGCCAACTGGTCTTGGAAACAATACCCGAAGAAAAAGAATGGGGACAAACCGCACCCTTTTCCCGAATACCTGATTATGAACTGTGCCCAGGGAAGTCCCGAAAAAGCAAGAAACAGAGAAGAAACGAGACGCATCAGGGGGTCCCTGTCTCCCTAACTCAGACTGCCACCACCAAGGTATGGGAACACGATCAGGGCTTCAGGGTAGCCCAAAGAGAGGACCCCACGTTGCAGGAAGCATGGAATAGGTCTTCAGAACAGGAAGACCCCGATCTCGCAGGTCCACAGTTTTTCAGGACCAAGGGTCTGTTGTATAGGAAAGGAGGGAAAGAGGCGAATCCCCAATTATTAGTACCACAGTCACACCGCGAGAAGGTTTTGTATCTAGCCCATAGCCATCTCCTAGGTGGCCATTTCGGGGGAGAAAAAACCGAGAAGGCCATCCTTGAAAACTTTTATTGGCCGGGGGTGTACCATCAGGTCCGGAAATATTGTAGAGAATGTAGCATCTGTCAGAAGAACAGCAGGGTTATGCCCCTACGGGTACCTCTACACCCCCTTTCGGTGATCGAGGAACCGTTCTCCCGGATAGGGATGGACATCATTGGTCCTCTTCTTCCCTCCCGTAGTGGGTACAGATACGCCTTGGTTTTAGTTGATTATGCCACACGGTTCCCGGAAGCAGTAGCCTTAAGAAAACCAAACGCTACTCAGCTAGCAAAGGCCATGATTAACATCTTTTCCAGAGTCGGATTCCCCAAAGAAATTATAACAGACCAAGGTACTCCTTTTGTGTCGAACCTAATGAAACAAGTGTGTCAACAGCTTAAAATAAAACAGATCAGAACAGCCGCATATCATCCCCAGACAGATGGTCTATGTGAAAGGTATAACGCAACATTAAAAACCACCTTGAAAAAATTGCTCGAGTTAGAGGCTCGGAAATGGGACGAAATGTTACCCCTGGCTCTTTTTGCTCTTCGCTGTAAACAGCAAAAGAGCACCGGTTATTCACCATTTGAGTTATTGTACAGAAGGCAGCCCCGTACCCTTCTAGATATGATAAGGGAGGAATGGGAAGAGGAACCTGAGGGGGCGAGACCACTGCCGGAGTATGTCCTGGGGTTGAAAACCAGACTGTACAAAATCCGAAAGAACAGCAAAAAAGACATTACGACAAAAAGACCAAGGAGCGAACATTGCTTATCGATGATTTTGTACTGGTTATGAGGCCTACGTCAGAGCATAAAATGTTGGGACAATGGCAGGGCCCCTTTAGGGTCCTTGCACAAGTAACCCCGGTGACGTACCGACTAGAGCTAGACCCTAAAGAGAAAAGAAACACCCAGATCTACCATATAAATCTCCTGAAAAAATGGGAAGGACCCAGACCGGTCTTTATGGCTACCCTGGATGGTTGTGACCCCCTGTTTAAACAAAGCATAGATCACGATCTACCCTCCTTCCTACAGAAGGAACTGAGAAATAGGCTGACGCCTCTGGAGAGGGTGTTTTCCCTGACACCGGGAAAACCACCCTAATCCATCATGCCATTCACACTGAACCAGGGAAGAAGGTGCGATTAAGACCATACCGAATACCTGAGGCAAGAAGAGGGGCTATCGAGGCAGAGGTTCAACAAATGTTGAAAATGGGCATTATTGAGCCTTCCAAAAGCGAATGGAATTCCCCAATAGTGCTCGTGCCCAAGCCTGATGGTTCCATTCGCTTTTGCATTGATTTTAGGGAAGTCAATAAGATCTCTCGTTTCGACGCATACCCTTTACCCCGCGTTGACGAGATGATCGAAAAGCTAGGGAAGGCCAAATATATCAGTACCCTGGACCTGTGCAAGGGGTACTGGCAGGTACCCCTTAGAGAATGTGACAAGGAGAAAACCGCTTTCTCCACCCCGGGAGGGCTATTCCACTTCAAGATGCTGCCCTTCGGTCTGCATGGGGCACCAGCCACTTTTCCGCGCCTAATGAATCTGATCCTGGAGCCGCACCAGGAATATGCCTCAGCATACATAGATGATATTGTTATCTACAGCGATACCTGGGACCTCCACCTGGTCCACCTAGAAAAAACCATTCAGGCACTGGAAGAAGGGGGACTCACCATAAACCCGGCCAAAAGCCATCTGACCGCTCGGTCAGTAAAATACCTTGGTTATCTTCTAGGAGAAGGGTTTATCAAACCACAAGAAGAGAAAGTAGCCGCAATATCGCAGCTGCCATTCCCCACAACACGCCGGGATCTCCGGGCTTTCCTGGGTATATTAGGATACTACAGGAGATTCATTCCTGACTTTTCAGAAGTAGCAGCCCCCTTGACCGATTTCTTGAAAAAAGACGCACATACTAAGAAAAACCTGAGGAATCCCTCCCACAGTGTACAACAGGCCTTTACACACCTAAAAACCCTCCTCACTACCAAGCCGGTCCTCCTAAGTCCTGACTACAACCGGTCCTTTATATTACAGACCGACGCCTCGGAGAAAGGGCTGGGGGCAGTTCTGTCACAAGAGGACTCAAAAGGCCAAGAGAAGCCCGTACTCTACATCAGCAGAAAGCTGTTCCCCAGAGAAAGCAAGTATGCCGTTATAGAAAAGGAGGCCCTGGCTATTAAATGGGCTGTGGAATCATTGAAGTATTACTTGGAGGGTAAGGAATTCATGCTATATACAGACCACGCTCCTTTGGAATGGCTTGCCAGAAACAAGGGACACAATGACCGCATCTTACGATGGTTTCTGGCCCTCCAGCCGTTCCATTTCACCACCCATCACAGAAAAGGCAAGGACCAAACTAATCCCGATTACCTCTCTAGGTATCCACTTGAACGGTATCCTGCTGGCAGGAAAGTTAGGGTAGGGGAATGTCAGGAGGAGCCCGGATGGGGACCCCGTAATGCCTACCGTGATGTTCGACCCTCGGTCGCACAGAGAATAACGTCCGGCATCCGTAGGGTTAACAACTTCCTCAACCCCTCTCCTCTACAGGACGACGCGGAGGTCACGAGGGACAACGTCCAATCAAGGCCGGGAGAGGCGTGGAAAAAGGGCCTCTCGCGAGAGGACAACAGAAAGGAGGAAGCTGTCGAGGACGGAGACAGTGCAGCCACGGACGCCGAGGAGGGAGAAAAGCAGGAAGATCTCTGGACAGCGGAGAGGCGAGGAGAGCTGGAAGAGGAAGCCCCGAGGAGAGAAGACGCCGCCGTCACCGAGGAACCAGAGACGTGGAGCGAGGACTGGTGGATACCCCCGGCAGACACGAGTTTGCCGCCGTGACTCAGGAGAGTTACGGCCCTGGCGGTGAGTACATAGAGACAGGGAGAACAGGGGGGGGAAGGAGGGATACGGACACGGGAGCCGGGGCGGACGTCTGCTAGTGGCAGAACAGTCCCGCTTCTTATTCTTTTAAGGCGATTTGCCTTCACCTAGGGGAGTCCTTTCCCTTAGGAGTATTGTTTGTAGGCTGCTTAGGCCCTGACAGGTCTTTATGTTGGGAGCACCAGTAAGGGCGAGTGCTTGACCATTACTGATAAACCGGACCAACCTTGCACTTTAGAAGTGAACTCTCATTATCCCCCCCCCTCACAACCTATCCCAAATCCGTTACCCCTTCCCTCACGTGTCTCACCACCATCGACCACTGTACAGCACTATCTGCACCGGGAATGGTGAAGGGTGTCGCAGTGTCAAAAAGTTAAAGGCCGGAAACTTACCGCCACTCTTTGTTTCTTGTCTTCCCTTTGAATATCCTGGGGAGCCACCACGCAAGAAGGAGAAATCAAGATTCCGAAGGCAAAGCCACCGAACATACAGACATACATCCCCACCTACTGACGGACTGTATTGGCCTCAACCACCCACCGGCGTTGATTTTGTTCTCTACCTTCAGCCATCCTATAAGACCAATAAAAATCTTTTGACATCACGCAACCTATCCGGCCTCCTAGCTTTCATTTCCGACCCTCCCTCCGACAGTAACCTAGAAAAACACACAGAAGTTACCTTGTGAATGAGGGGCATGCTGGATGCACACATGGGGGGTCTATTGCACTATTGTGAGTCTACTCTGAAACACAAGTATATTGAACCATGTGCATCAGTCATATCCGGGATTCAGACAGACAATGTAGCACTATATGAACAAGTGATATGCTGGATATTTGAACTTCAGTGTCTCACGCCCAATTTGTGCTAAAAAAAAAAAAGTAGTGCAAAAAACACAACTGCCATGAGCAACAGCTGCTCGTATTCTGGTCATTCACATTGTTTCAGTGCTCCTGCTAGAATTTTTATGTCAACGGTCTTTAATTACGCGACCAGGTGTAATAATGGAATTTCACATGACAAGGATAATGCAAAATGCCAGAAATTACGTAAGATTAAGCGGGCATAACAAAATTTCACCTGTGCCTAGAAAAAAGGCATGTGGAGGTGTTAAGGAACCAAACAACTGCGAAGCAAGGTGTCCACTGTGCTAAGAAAAACAAGCATTTGCAATGCAATAGGTCTCGCATTTACGAGAGTTTAGGCTATTGTCATTTACAATGGCAATAGCTCAAACTCTTGTAAATCCGAGACTTATTTCACTTCAAAAAAGCTGCCACCATTTGTGAAAGGCAGCGAGTCTTCTAAGACCCTCAATGCTGCCCGGTGCAGGGTTCCACCTCTAATTCACTTTGGGTTCGCTATCAAAATAATGAGGCAAGGCGCTGGAAACTGGAAGACAAGAAGAAGGTTTATTTCTCATGAGGAGATCGCGTCAACTGAGACACCGGGATGTCTCAGTGAGGTGTTCTGCTGGCAATGCTTTTGGCTCTTCCTTTTATACAGGTTTTACACAATGTATTTGTTTCATTTATCATGGTTACAAGCTTGGAGTCTCCGCCCCGGGCAGGTTGTCACACAAGCCCGACATTGTTTCATCAACATGGTTACACAAGCCCAACATTAACTCTCCTCCCGCCCAGGTCAAAAGCAGACAATTTAATTGCAGCTGGACCTTGCTTCAGGGTCTAAAAACGAGTGAGACCGGCCAGATCTAAGAGTCCGTTCTGTTGATAAAAACAGGTCCCATTGTTGGCAAAAAACAAGTCTTGCTGTGTGCAGTGCAATAAACCATGCTTGCAAGAGTCTGTTTGGTGTTTGTAACCTGTTTGTGCAGGGATGAGAGGAAAGACGAGTTTGAGGCAGCAGGTGATGTTGATGGTTGTCGTGGAGATAGTTTATAGCCCCCAGCACACATATCAGGTTTGGTCAGAGAGTCAGAAGGCTGAGAGGACAGGGTGAAATGAAGGTGACCAACAGAGTACAAAATGGCTGTGGTCAATCAGAATGACTGTAGTTTATGTGCACGTAGGAACTTTCATCAGACAAGATGGCGCAGAATGTTCATGATTGTTGTTTTGTTCTTAACAGTCGCCCCTTTGAACATAACTAGCCAGCTTGTCAGTCTATTTCGATCTCCATAATGTCCTGTATCTCTTGATCATACATTACTCTCATTTTTGTTAGCTGAGTGTCCATAGTCTTAGGGTGCAAGGTAGTTATGCAAAGATAACACAAAGGTGGTATACAGTGTATACCCAAACAACAACCACATATTGTCAATACTGGGACCAAGAGAATCATTGATATTTTCCAACCCCACTCCTTCAAGATGCCCCAAAGCCAACTTCCAATTGGCCAAGTCTCTGATCCTTGATGAATTTCTGAAGATAGTCTATGGAGATGTTCGATTGCTTCATAGACAGAAGGTTAATTATCAGGCTGCGTCGAGGAACTGTGATGAGGCAGAGTCTGTTTGATCAATGTCTTTAGAACGCTTTTCTTGATGATGCTCTGCAGGGGCTGTGTAGGTTGGTGGTAGAACAAAGGCGATGTAGCACGTGCCCCCTAGTTTCCTGGGAGCCAGGTGTAGGCTTTGGTTCCACAAACAAAGTACATATTGGGTGATGCAACAAGCGCTGGGGGTTGGCAGTGTTCAAAGTCCTTACAATGTTACAAGTGCTGTGGCCCACATTCTTAGTTCCACGGCCTTCAATGCATACAAGGCCTGAGACGTTCACCACAGATAGGGCCACAGTCGGTGTTGCAGCAGTTCTTTTCTTCAGGTAGGAAAATGTGGCTCTGACAGGATTATTGAACACTTGTATTTCCACTCGTTCTTTGGAGGGGACATTCATTGGGAATGTCGTATTGGAGGTGTGAGGGCAAAAGGGAGCTGCTGTTCTTCCTGTTTGGTTTGGCCAGAACTCGTTGTAGAACTGAGCGATTGTCCCATCGGAAGTGGCATTGTCTTTGTAACTTTCTTGTAGGAGCATCATCCAGGCAAGGCAAGATCCATGAACAGAAAAGGGTGAAGGGATGAAAGGGATGGAATGTTCAGTGGCATGTGGTAGCAGCCCACAGACCCAACAGTTAGTGGCATTGGTGGCAAGATTGTGCTGGTGCAGCATCTGTACGAAAGAATTATTCCAGAATTCTTTGCGTCGTTCTCGGAGATGTGGCGGTAGTGATACCAGGTAGTGTTCTTTCTTTGTGATTGGTTGCATGGTTGGTGACAATGTTCTGTATGCAGGTGCATTCTCTTCAATGATCCAGAGTGTGACCATTAGCAGGAGGCAGGTGAGAAATGCAGCTACAAGTGCAATTGTCTTTGTACTGTGCAGTTCAAAAGTCTTGGTGTCTTTGCGGTGGCTTTGCAGGTGTTCCGTTTCTTCCATCATCTTCGAGGAGCTCACCAACTGTTAGGACCACAGACTTTTGACTGGTGTTTTTCCTGGTAGCGTTGTTTGGCTGTGCTACCGATCTGAGACTCTGACTCAGTTAGTGGCCTGGTTGTTGGAGCTCCCCCTTTTCGTCGATCTTAGGTTGTACCCTTTCCTGGATGGCACCGTGGGGTCGGGAAATTCTGACAGTTGGAGGGTGTCTTCTTGTGGGTAGCAACTCAGAGCTGGTCGGTCTTTTGCGAGTACTTCCTCTTGCACCTCCACCCCTTCACAGGTTGCCAGGGTTGGAGGGACTCGTTTGCAATGGAGCGTGCAGTCAGTTTCATTTTATTTCCACTCAGAGGGCAGTTCGGGTGGTGCTCAGGACTTGCCAGGGGCCCGTCCACCTAGGCTCCAGATTCTTCGTTATCAAACATGGTCGCCTGGCTTTATTTCATGTCCCGGGCCCCTGGATAGTCAGGCAAGGCTTGCTGCACCTGTTGGTGGATAATTGTTAGCTCGTTTGTCAATTTATGCAAGTAATCTGCGTAGTTCTCTCTCCTGCCGTGGCTCGGGCAGTAACTTCTGCTAGTGCATTTCCCTGTCCAATGAGATCAGTCACTTTCCTATGTGCTTGGCATTTTATCACTGCTAACTTCTTGGGGAGGAGGACTGCTTGCGTCAAGGCGGAGACTAAATCTCCATGCAGGATGGGTGTACCGTGTGAAGTCAGGAACCCTCTTTCTTTCCATAAGATTCCAAAATGGTGAACCACCCTGAAGGCATATTGGCTGTCGGTGTATATGTTAACTGTCGTGTCAGTCGCTAAGATCGGTCGGGACAAAGGGTTGGTGGAGGGCGTACCGTCAAATCCTATTGAGGTCACATGTGAGCCTGACAAGGGTGCCTTTGAAATCAGTCGTTTGGATAGTGCACTACGTGTTGCTCCCGTGTCTACTAGAAATGGCGACTTTGTGCCCAGGACCTCAGCGGTAACATAAGGGCCTTGCTGATCAACATAGAGCTCGACTGGATCCCTCCCTTGCCCCTGGCTGTCCTATGCAAAGTCGTACGTATTGTCATAATCTGTCTGTTGGTACTGATTCTGTTTGGGATGGTCAAATGTGTTCACTCTTCCCGGCCTTTCCTTGCTTGCTTCACTCGTGTACCCTCTCCCACGTCCTCTTCCTCTCTGTCCACTTGCTATTTCCCTCGCCCCTCTGCCCCTACCAGCTCCTAACAAAGCCGGGCATTGGGTTTTCCAGTGTCCATATTCTTTGCAAAATGCACATTGATCCTGTCCTAGGTCTTGGCGTCCTACATATGATGTCGATGAATTGTTACTAGGTGGCTGTACTCTAGGGGTATTCTGCTGGTATCCTCCCCTATATTGCTCCCTTCCTGTATTCGCCCCCTGGAGTTGTGCTACCATTACCCTTTCCTTCAAGTCCTTCTTTTTCCTTTCTGTAGCCCTGTCATTTTCGTTTTTCTGATGCTCATAGTACTGGGCCATTTGGAGAATGGCCGCCGGTTTAGATGCTGCCCAACTACTTTCGCTGGCTTGTAATTTCTGGGATACATCTGGCAGTAGTCCTTTTACATAGTTCTGCACAAATAAGTGGTGTCCGGTTGCGGTGGACATGTCTTGTCCACTGTAATCGGAGAACACCGTTTCAAATCTGGAGAAATACTCTGAGACATCCTCTTGTGGTTTCTGGCGGCACGCGGTTACTATGGACCAGTCTGTCTTTTTCTCTGGGATCAGCGTTTTCACTTTCTGCACTATTTTGTCAGGGAGGTCCAATATTGCTTTAACCGGTTTTTGACCAGGGTTCCGCTGTTTATCTAGTGTGTTAAGTTGTTCCCAGGTATGACCAAGCAGTTCGGTATGGTCTATTTTCCTAATCTGTTTCCACACATCTGCTGGCAAACATAACCCGAAGAACAAGTCTATGTCGGTAAGTGTCATTATTGTTGATCCCAGAGCGGTACCTAGCTCGGTGTAAAAGGCGGTGGGGTTCTTTCGTAAATCCGGTAGAGATTTACGGAACGTCAAAATGTCCTGTCTGTCCCATGGTTGATACACCCAATTGTAGACCACCCTTCCTCTAGCGTCTTGATGGTTTATATCGTCATTAGTCCCTTGTCCTCTAGGAGGTACCCAGTAAGGGGCAGCTTCTTTTATTGGCATCATGCTATCTGTTTTCTCCACTGGGGGTCCTGCTACCTTAGTTGTCCTGTCCCTATGTATCTGTCCTTGTTCTATGAGGTGACGCAATACTTCTAGTGTGGATGAAAATAGTTCTGCAACATCGTTGTCGCCTTCATCTCCGATGTCTACCTTCCTGTAGAGAGCCACTAATCGCTCGGGCCCTACGTCTTGGTACTTCTCTTCATATGCAGTAAGGGTGTGGTAACAGAGACGTACAATAAAGTATTGTTTGCGGTTTTCAACATAGGAGTCGCATATGTCTGTTACGTGTTCTTCTGTTTCTTTCCTATCTATGAGGGTTTTAACTATTTTATCAATGCCTGCTCGCTCATTTTTACTTAATCGCGGGACCCTGGGCGCTCCTATTTCCTTGGTTCCTACCTCTACTACTGCCTCCTTTGATGAGGCATTTGGTGTGGGTGGCTCGGTGGGAGCAGAGGCGGTGGAGACTGAGGCGATCGTGCCATCTCCAGCTATACTTTGGGGGTCCTGGCGTTGTACTACGGGATGAGTAGGGGCATAAGGGGGTGGCATGTATATCATTGGGGGACCTAACAATAAATCATCATCTACCCCCTGTTTTGCTGGTAACTCGGGGTAAAGAGTTAAGGGCGTTCTAACAGGGCATTGACCTGATATTTTTGATTCCTGTTCCTTTTTATCGATTTCCTTTTCGTTCTTCTTCTAACTTTTTACAGGCTTGGTAAGCTGATTTTCGCGTTTCTTTATCTTGTCTAGCTTCGTCTCTTTTCTTTCGTTGAGCTGCCTCTTTTCGCCATAAACCAAAACTATCAAACATGGCTGGTCTAGTTTTCTTTTTGTGGAGAGCTAATTCTAACATTTCTATTTTAGCGGGATGGAAAGATCCAGTCAGTGGCCACTGATTTACCGGGTCCTTCCTAGTGTATTTATGCCATAGTTTGCTATAAGCTACGCTGGCTAATCCATACTTTACGTACATGTCCTTGTTAGGGGTGCCTTCCGGCGGTGCCGGCTGACTGACCTCTAACAAACGGTCTGGTCCAAAACAATTACAATCAAACAATCTAGAGAAAACAGGCATGACGTATTTATCGGTCAAAATGAATATCTCAATCAATCAATTTAGACAAAAAGTCTGCACTACCTGTCCTTCGCTGTCTGCAAAGAGAGAATATTCCTATTCTACGTTGTTTGCAAGCAGGGAATGTCTCAAATAACTCGATATCAAAAAAGGAATACTAGTATTTCAATCAAACTATTCAATCAATCAATCAATCAATTTAAGTCGTTTTTCCACGACCTTACCCGGACCGTATGGACAGTTCTTAGTCTTCCCCTTCCAGCGCCTGGTTGTCCTCTCACTCCAACAATCAATGCGGCGTTCCTCTAAGGTCCCAGTCAGGACCGCGGGTCAATCGAGAGAGGTCCGTTCGGAACTGGTGAAGTTCAGACGATCGGCAGCCAGACAAGGGTCTTCTCAGGCAGGTATACCCCAATCGTTTAGTTGTTCACTCCGTCGTTAGGACCTCTCCACCGGACCCGTGCGTCGCTGATGGGCCCCTACGCTTGGGCGCCAATTTGTGAAAGGCAGCGAGTCTTCTAAGACCCTCAATGCTGCCCGGTGCAGGGTTCCACCTCTAATTCACTTTGGGTTCGCTATCAAAATAATGAGGCAAGGCGCTGGAAACTGGAAGACAAGAAGAAGGTTTATTTCTCATGAGGAGATCGCGTCAACTGAGACACCGGGATGTCTCAGTGAGGTGTTCTGCTGGCAATGCTTTTGGCTCTTCCTTTTATACAGGTTTTACACAATGTATTTGTTTCATTTATCATGGTTACAAGCTTGGAGTCTCCGCCCCGGGCAGGTTGTCACACAAGCCCGACATTGTTTCATCAACATGGTTACACAAGCCCAACATTAACTCTCCTCCCGCCCAGGTCAAAAACAGACAATTTAATTGCAGCTGGACCTTGCTTCAGGGTCTAAAAACGAGTGAGACCGGCCAGATCTAAGAGTCCGTTCTGTTGATAAAAACAGGTCCCATTGTTGGCAAAAAACAAGTCTTGCTGTGTGCAGTGCAATAAACCATGCTTGCAAGAGTCTGTTTGGTGTTTGTAACCTGTTTGTGCAGGGATGAGAGGAAAGACGAGTTTGAGGCAGCAGGTGATGTTGATGTTTGTCGTGGAGATAGTTTATAGCCCCCAGCACACATATCAGGTTTGGTCAGAGAGTCAGAAGGCTGAGAGGACAGGGTGAAATGAAGGTGACCAACAGAGTACAAAATGGCTGTGGTCAATCAGAATGACTGTAGTTTATGTGCACGTAGGAACTTTCATCAGACAAGATGGCGCAGAATGTTCATGATTGTTGTTTTGTTCTTAACACATTGTCCGGGGCTGCTTGAAAGTGAAAGCGCACATGGGGAGGAAAGCACGTCGTGCCTGCAGTAGGGGAAACCCATTAAAGAAAAGAGCGCTTACAGACTAAATAACATAGACACAGAAGAACAGGAGTATACCCGTTAACCCAGTCGAGACCCGGGTAAAGTATGCATACAAAAAACAATGTCTCAACCGGTAATTATTTAGCAAGGCAAGGTTGCGTCATTGTAATTTGGGCACCGGTACGGGTCGTTTCATTCCGCCCGCTTGCCCCAGGGTGTTACTGTCCTTCGCTTTGACCGCACTTTACTTACGGCGGCTCAGCTTCACTTTCTCCCTCGCCCTGACCGCCATTGACCGTGGCGTGTTGTTGCTGCGGCGCCTCCTTCGCCTGCACACTCCGGCTTGCATCCATTGCCCTCCATTACGAAAATCGTTCCTGCTATTTAGACCTCGTTTGATCTTCATCAGCCAATTTTCTTCAGGCTTAATCTTCCGCGCCTAACTGAATTACCTTATGCACGCCGAGGGGACAGTCATCAATCCTACGGTGTTCTACCTGTCTCCTGCAGATACCACCTGGACAGTCTTCTCCCCTCCACCCTCCATTTGGGACACTTTCACCCAACTTTCAGCACTATTACAAACTCAACTAACCTTGTCCTGATGACGACGCTTAACTCAGACAGGTCGAAACGCCGTCGACCACCCAGCGTTACACCTTTGGCTCCAATGTGGTCAATTAAAAAAATTTAAAAACGGAATACTTACCCTGTATATACCTTCTTTTTGTTATTGACCACAAATTCTGTTATCTTTGCGCCGTTCACGCTGTTTTCTCACCGTATTGTGTCACTGCGCCGTTCACTGTCACAAGCACGTTCAGTGCACAACCCACATATGGTTACTTATACATACAATGTATTGTAGTGCTGTTATAACTACTTGCAAATAAGAACCTTTTGTTTTTCTACCAATTCTTCTAGGTCTCCCTTTGTTCCAACTCTCCTTTTGATTAATTATTTGTGTTTAAATTGCTTTGCTAAATAATTACCGGTTGAGACATTGTTTTTTGTATGCATACAGACTAAATAAGCCATACCGTGTGGCATCCGAAGTAAAAGGGCCAGTTGCCATGGGAGGTTACAAATGCAGACAAGGCGGTTCCAAGGAGGGACTAACAAGCCGTATAACGACTCGCAAACCAGCGTTTATGAAGGACAATGACAGAAGCCAATAACAAATATGGGCGGAGAGTGGGCAGGGCTTCAAAGCCATACTCCAATACTGCATGCCTCGCAGCAGCGCATAGGCTGCCCAGGCTCGCCCTAAAAAAAGGCAGATGGTGGGGAATTCATCAGCGTCGAGCGTATACCAGGAAAATGTAATGAAATCATCAACAACCATGTACACCAGATCAGGAAGAGCCATACACGGAGACATTTTGAGAGACACTCTCTCTGAGGCAGGAAACACACTATCAAAAGACAGGGATTACACCAACTACAGGACAATTCTTACCTGTGACATGAACATACAAGTCCTGACTCCCCTGGAGTTACACAACGCCTGGAAACCACACAGCCACAGGTCACTAATATGCATAACTAATCATGCCTCTCAGCCAAAGAGCTGTGGAAATAGTGACCTCTACACTATACTAAAATGTGTATGGCAACATCGAGGATAGGTTTAATTTACCAGAAAAGTAAACAATTTGATATTTCATCATACAGACATAACATCTTCCAGTTTCAGAAACAACTGACAAATAGGGACAATGGATAAGGATGCAATGTTATATTGAATCACATTAATGCACAATTTTAGACATTTAAGTTCCCGCAAAGTGATAAATGAGCATCGCCCAACCAAATGCAGACGGAGACATAAATATGAGAAATTCCCTGGAGTAAATGCATTTAAAGGTGCCATTTGAGAATGAGGGAACAGGCGCTGTTGTAATGGATTTTAATTCATATCATTCTCCTCTTCTGTTTTACACATGCTCCTCTGTGCACAAGCGTAACAACAATAAGGAGCCAGACTAACTTGTTAGGAATGAACTGTGCATGCACCCTCTTAAGGATACTGTGCATCACATCTTAACACAAGCGCCAGGGACATCTGTATTGGAGCAAGTACGATGTAGCATGGCCTAGCAGCATCGGGTGAGCATGGCTCACAAAGGGACGGTTCTCCCAGATAAGAAGATGTACAGTCATGAGACACACCTCGGAACTTAGACTGGAAGTCTTATCTTTAAGAAGCCAATGTTGCCTCCATAAGAAAAATAAGAAATACAATATGAGTTATTAGATGGTGCGAGCACATCTGCAAATGTGCATTTTTCCCAAAGTGCTCTTTGCCTTCGGAAGCTCTCTGATTAATTTTATGAACATGTTTACGTTAACTGCACCTCCTCCTGCAAGGGGCTCTTGAACGTTTTCCAACACATGCACCCACCTCCCAATGGCAGTCATTACCAGTGCTCAGCATTTTTGCGACTGAGGGAAACATGGTTGAAGTCAGACAAAATAGATCAATATGGTGTGCTGCAATAGGGCTAGGCATTAAGGTGGCGGAGGACAGCTGGGTTGCATTTTTAAGAACCATGCTTTTAAATGAATATTGGCAAAATCAATACGTCTGGAGTTGGAAGCCAACCGTAGACTTTGTCAGTGCTTGTTTTGTCATGGTTTTTGTAATACTGTATTTTTGAGGAGCTGCCGGGCCCTCACCAATATTAAAAAGATAAACATTGGCTAAAAGCAAAACTATTTTTGGGCCTCGCAAAGCATACTCTGCCATAGCATTTCCATGTACTGAAGGGAACTACTTTGCGTGTGAGGTGCTCCTTGTGAAAAAGCAGAATGCTGTCACTCACAGTGACATTAGTCAGTGGCTGAACTGGGCTGAAAAACTACAAATGCTGTAGAGGGCAGAATTAAAATATGAATAACAACAAGAGTGAATCCATGGCAGAAGAGGGATAGCTGAAACCACATAAGCACTTTATGCATTAAATATTTGTATAGTTTTTGAGCTTTTAGTAAAATTAAAAGTTTTTGGCTCACGCCAGACCTAATATTGATAGACAAAAGTCCAAGCTATATGTGGAGGTATTGCCTGAAGAAATGTGTTACACAGTTTTAGCCCTGGCATTCCACATAAGTGTTCTGATTTCAGGATAGAAAACAAACATGCTCTTGCAAAGTCTCCTGGTGAGCCCTGTAAGACCATAACTTTCTGAAATTCTCTTTAATTCAACAAGACTGTTGCAACATAATTGATTAAGGACTCTTGGCAGGAGCGTCGCCCCACTAATAAAAATGCCTCAGAGATGAAAAATAAAATGGTAATAAAGCAAATTTATTACCATTTTATTTTTTTACTAACCTGCGTCCCGAGCCAAGTGTGAGGGCGAGGCCTTTGCTGCTAAGTGGCGGTAGGAGCAGGGATAGGGTGAGCACTTAAATTTAAAGTGCACATGTCACTTCGGCTGGCTGTCTTGCGACGGCCAACCAGACATGCGCACTTTAAACCTCTCTAGTCCAGCTTGTCTTAGACAATGGGTGAGGAGCCAGCACAGATCTCCAGGGCTCTTGTGAGCACTGAGAGAGCACGCTCCATCCAATCCTGGTGCCTCTCTCATGCTGGTTAACAGCATGAGAGCAACATCAAGATTGGCATGGGGAGTTGGTTGGGGCCTGCGCTGGACAAGAGAAGAACACCGGGACTGGAGCGAGGACGTGCAGCAAGGTAAGAAACATTTCATTCAACTTTTTTAATGTATTTAATGTGCATTAAATTGCCGACATGCATCAAATTAACGTTTTAAATTTAAACATTTTAACTTTAAAACCATAATGTAATGCATATCGGCAATTAAGTTAATGCAACTGAATGCATGCTTGCACCCACCCGTTTGCCTGCCCCACCACTTTCCGTAGTTGGCAGCTGCCCCCGAATCTTGGGGAAAAGTACCAAAGGTTAAAAAAAAGCAATAGGCCAAGAAAAAGTGTCACTGTTAAGCTGGCACATCTGTGGTCTCCCAGATCCCCAAAGCACACAGGCAGTCCACACAATATTGTAACAACCTCCCACACACACACACTGCAAAACAGATCACAGAAACACTATGTCTAACTCAATTTGAAGAGGAAGACTGGGGCACTCCCACCTGGCAGACTCCCCCAAACTATAGGCCCCAAAACCTCGATCTCACTGAGCCCGCAGTTAAGATGCTAAAGTAGTCCCATGGGATTTAGAAAGTGCTGAACCCATCCCACTTCCTCCAAAGATTTGATGATGTTATCTACCCTGTTAATTGTCCAGCGACCTCTAATAAACTGTCTATGATATGCACCTACATTTTTTCTCTTTTATACTTATCAAATGCACTCTGTCAGATGGTCTGGTATTTGTGCATATGTATCACACATTAAGCATTTCTCTTTTATTATGTATCTATTTCCTAACTGCAGAACTTTGAAGTTTTGCCTGTGTGGCAAGAGAAGAAAACAAGCATTTGGAATGCAATCGGTCTCGCCTTTGGGACCTTATATGTATTTAGCTATGCAGCAGATTAGCCTGGGTGCTGAAACATCTACTGTTCTTTAACATGGAGGGAAAGTAAGCACCAAACTGCGTGACACGCCAGGTATGAGAAGACATGGAGAGAAAGATTGCCTTTCAGCGGGAAATGGTATAGTCCAAAGCTCTGTTTTTGATATAAAATCAGGGCCTTCTGTGGTCATATCTCTGAAAATACAAGATTTGAAAAAAATATTATTGTCTACGGATGCTCATGGACGACAATTTCTATGGACTGGAATCTAGAGAATGCTAAAGTGATTCTGGTATTTTACTGACCTCTGCTGGTCGTTTTCTATCAAGAAAGTTAAATAGACGCAGTTGCCAGAAAAATAAAAAAAATAAAGTCCCTAAGCAGAAAGCAATTCTGGTATTTTATTGACCTCTACTGGTCGTTTTCTATCAAGACAGTTAAATAGAGGCAGTTGAACAAGCAGAAAGCAATTCTGGTATTTTACTGACCTCTACTGGTCGTTTTCTATCAAGACAGTTAAATAGAGGCAGTTGAACAGAAAAAAAAGTCCTTAAGCGGAAGCAGACAAGTCCTAGGGCTGATCTCCAGAGCCCACAAAGTACATACACATATAAGTATATACTGAAGTATATACAAGAGGTCTTGAATGCTCCACCTAAAAATCATATGTTACACGAAGAGTACATTCGATTGGACATCAACATCAAACTCAGGCACCTTAAATCAGGAATGTCACCTTGAGAAAAACTAGAACAAATTACACTCAAAGAAGCCTCATTCTGAATGTTCGGCAGTATTTGTGGCCACCTATCGAGTAGACTTCATGAAATTTAAGTTACATTTGGAAAATTCCTGAATTTCGCATTACGTGAAATTTGTATAATGCAATTTCTTATTGCAGAAGACACAGCTAAGGTCTCCCTGAGAGACATCTTCTGCTCTAAGCAGTCTCACCTGAGTATCTCATGTGACTCTTTTCATGCACATTTCGTGCTAAAAGTGCAATATTTTCATGAAATTTCACAGGAAAAATATAAACAATTTCTGACACCCCTACGATGAAGCTGTGCAAAACCAAATCACTCAAACCCATAAAGGTGGAAACATGTGATAATAGACTAATTTATTTAAACACCGTGATAATCTGTCCAGCATAAAAATATAAAATAGGAAATTAGTGATGAAATGTTCCTTATAAAACAGTTCACCTGAAACTCGCTGGCTAAAGCATGTTGCAATTAATTCTGTAACAAATTCTTCTGTTGCACTGTTCCATTTCGTTAATTAATAAAGCATTGCCGCACATCTGTAGATACACGTTTTCATGACATAGAATAGAAATCCAAGGGGACTAAACTGAAGACTCGCCAGGACTAAAATAAATAGAAAGGTGCGTAATAAGAATTGAATAGCGTTGCTTTATAAACAGAAGTATCTAAAGCGAAACCCTTGTAAACTGTCACAGAGGCATGTCTTGTCTATAGCAGAAACTATCTCTTATTTCTTTAAGCCATTTATCACCCTTATCTAACCCAGATAGCTGCTCTGTGGCGTTAACCCTCTCAATGATATCTTATTTTGTGATAAGAGTCGGCTCTGTGTACTCTAGACACGAGACAAAGGCCTTGGTATGCATGCAGCCAGGTAACGTGGCAACCGGGATTGGCGGGCCCTGCTGCCCCCGTGTCATCCTATTTCACTGCAGACCTTCTGTGTGGCGTGTTTGATGGTCTTATCGCCCTAGTTATCTTCTAATACCTCACCGGAAACCAACAGCCGACAGCAAACCGGTCAGCTTCACACCTTTAGCACCGCGCCCAGGAGGCCTTGCAGTGGTCTCCACGTGAGAAGAACCGTCAATTACTGATGATGCGCACATCACTGACTGAACAGCATCTAGGGGCGAGGCAGAGAAAAGAAATTCCGAACTGGGGCATCAGGCAACCAGGGATTAGCAAAAAAACAAAAGCCAGCATTGCATTTTTTTGCATAACATTGCCTCAACCCGCCATTGATGTTTCCCCTCAACATAACTTTCAACTTTATTTGGCTAATAGGCTTTGCTGGAATACAATACTTATTCAAATGCGTTTCCTGAAATAGTCACTCCAGGGGTAGTATGTGAGAAGTTGGCCTGGCATATGCTGTCCACTAATTATAGTGGGCACCTTGCACCAGTCCAAACAACCCCTTATTGGAGAAAGGTTAAAGACAACCTTTATTGAAAGCTATCCTAGTGGTAGCTATGGAGAGCAGCCTTCAGGCTAAGTCTTGGAGGAATGTAAAGCAGCTTGTTTTACCAGTCTATAATCTCTTGAGTGACCAAATGAAAGAGGACCACACCAGGTATATGTATAAAATATATGTATTTAGTCTTAAACATACCCCTCTAGTCTCTTTATGAGGCTAGAGTTCGAAGTACATAGTTTACAAGTCAAATATCAACAGTAATAGCACAAATACACGTTTGAGCCCTAGGGGCGTACCAAACCATATACTAAAATAGTGGTATAAGAACCACGACTGAGCTAGACACAAGGCCTAGAGCCTGTAGAAGTGCTTGGACCACAAGGAACCACCCAAGGTAGTGACACAGGGGACCCACGGGGGATGCGTGCAGTGTGAGAACACAGCCGCGAATCGCCGTTAACTACTATGGGGAAAGTCGCGGTTGGAATTTTAAAAGGAAAGGACACTTAGAGGAGGACTTGGAGCAAATCCCTTTAGAACTAGGCAGTTCTAGGGTCAATACCCACGGGAGCACCGGAGTACTCGAGTTACCTCACCCAGGGAAGCCGGGTGCATAGGTGTCTTTTGTCGTCGGGTTTCGTCGTCGTTTTCAATGGCGATCTGCTGCAGCAGGCTGCTGGCGACCAAGTCGAAAGTGTCCGGGTGAATCCAAGAGTGGATCGAAGATCTGAAGGACCTGAAAGCAGAGGGGACAGAGTCTGGGTCACTAGCCAGTGACCAGGAAGGCGATGAGCAGATGCCCACCGATGTCGGGTGCTTCAGGTAGGTTGACGGTCATCTTCACTCTTCAGCCACGAGGTCCAGGAGGCGTCAACGATGACCAGGAGCTGGATTCGAGCTGTCCCACGATGTCTGTCGATTGCTGCGGTGTCGGCGACCGGATTGGACCCAACAAGCCTTGGCAACGGCAAGTCACGTGGAAACAAAGAAAGGACGTTGATGCAGACCAGCAAGGTCTGGGGGACTCACCCAGCGAGAGTAAGTCAGGGCACATCTGGAGCAACCAGGAAAGCCCAAGCAGAAGAAGAGTTGCCTTCAGGAGGGCCCACTAGCCAACAGACTAGCGACCGCGAAGGAGCCTCGAGTGGACGCACTTGGAGCTGGCTCACAGGACACTCGTGGAGTGGAGGCCAGTGATCTTCGGTGCAGTCGGTGCTGGAGGCGGGGGCTACTCGGAGCCCAAAGCACAACTTCGTGGGAGACCAGGAAGAGGATGCACTTGCAAAAGTTCTCAGTGTCCAGGGGTCACAGTTCCACGTTACCCACGACAGCTACGGGCCTCAGCTTCGCTGGGGACTCAGGGCAGCCTCGGGAAGTCTGGAAATCCACCTCTGGTGTTGCAAAGACTTCGGCGTCCGGCGGGAGCTTCAGCGATGCAGACCGGACAATTGCTTCTTAGGTGCCTGCCAAGCAGGGGAGTCACTCCTTGACCCCAAGGGAGATTCTTCAGTCCTCTAATCTTGAAGTAGAGCGTCGAAGGTCCAGGATTCAGTTTCAGAGTTTCGTCCAGGGTAATCTAAAGTCCTAAGGACTGGGGTCCCATACTTATACTAAGTTAGGGGGTTGGACATACTCTGGGGACCCACCTATGGGAGGGTCAGGGAAGAGGGGTGGTTACACCCATTCCCTTTGTCCAGTTTCGCGCCAGAGCAGGGGCTGGAAGCCCCTGAACCGGTTTGAACTGGGGTATGCACAGGGACACCAAATGTGCCCCCAGTGCTGGACTTCAAAGCACTCTGAGAGTGCCCCCACCCAGCCCCAATACACATCAGCCTGTCTGGGAGGTGGTTACACCTCCCTGCAACAGGAAACCTATTGTCCAGGCCTCCCCTGCCGGAGTTTCGGTCAGCAGCAGGAGGCCAGACTCGTGTCTGTGGCTGCAGCATCCATTTTGTGATGCCAGGGCTCTGGAAAGTTAATACCGGGTATGCCGGTGTGTACATGTCTCTCCCTCTAGAAGGGTGGAATGCTACCCCCACCGCCAGAACTGGCGGGGGGGGGGTAGTATTCCAAGATGTTTGACACCAAACACGACATGTTTCCGTGCAGCCATCCCAAAGTTAGCATTTAACGCGAGGTTATAATGCACTTAAGAGTATATGGTCAGGCTGCACTACAAACAGCCTCAGAGAAGGGTCTCCGAACGCTGCAGAGGGGCTCTGCTCATGCAGGGGCACCCTCTCACATAAGAACCAAGCACTCTGCCTTCAGGATTGATAAGGCCTGCCATAGGAGTGACTTATAGGTTTATATGTGTGTATATATGTAGTGATATAGGTAACCTATATCACAGCAAGGGGTGCATGCACCACCTTACCCAGGCTGCAGTAGCCGACCTGTGGTGTCATTTTGGAGGGCCTTCCAGGGGTGGCACAATACATGCTTCAGCCCCTGGCAGGCCTCTGGGGTACCTATGCCCTGGGTACATAGTATACCATATACTAGGGACTTATAAGGGCACTCCAGATTCCAATCAGAGATGTACCTAAGGTACATGGAAACCATTTTAGAGAGGAAGCAGCTAGGCTGGGGTTCTGATTAGCAGGGCCCCAGCCAGACTAAAGTCGAAAAACAGTGAAGCATCAGCAAAAAGTGGGGGTACCCATGTGAAGCAGATCCTACTCTCCTACATAGTATACATCCACATTTTACATTTTTTGCCTCTATTCGTATTGAGGTGGAGTGAGCAACACGCATGGAAATGACCACACATCATCAACATATCCTACCATGGCCACTTCCTGTTCTGCTGAAAACCAGTGCAACACTGAAGCGCACGCAAGCCACATTTTTTGTGGACGCTTAGCACACTGATTCCCCTTGTGTAAATATATACTTCGATATCATGGGATGAAAGCTCCAGCTCTAACACCTTTCCTGCCTCCCTCGCTCCCGCTCGTTGGTCCTTTCTCCTGGGCCTCCATCGCCACAGTGTGTTGCTAAATGTATGCTGCTTATATGCATAGGCGGATGGTGGGCATGTTTGCTCTGGAGGGGTTCCTATAAAGTGCACTTACAGTACAAAAAGCAGCACCGAATTACAATTTATAAGCCATCTATTTCAAATAAGATGAGGCGCTATTCATTTTATTTGGGCACATTGTCCAAGTATCATGTTAAAATTTCTTTCACTAGTTACTACCTTACCAATAAGGGTCACTTGGCCACTAAGATGTTAATTTACTTCTGAGTAAAGAAGAAATTGTATAATTTCCTATGCATGTTGTTACACTTGCATACATTCGTGCCCCTTCGAGGGTTGTGGCCTCTGTATCAAGACATCTTCTGCAGGTTTCCTCTTAGCAGTTTCCCTGACAACGCCCCAGGGGCTGATTCACAAAAAACATGAGTAAATATAGAGGTGCAGAAAAAAAAAAAAAATCCTAGCTATGCTAAGCTATTCACAGACTAACTGAAAGTATTAACTTTGTACAGTTTATAAACTGCCTACTTAAAAATAAAAAATAAAATTACCAGCTAAGCTTGAAATCATTGAAGATCATATTTCCGTGTATACGCCTAACTCAAACTTACCTTTTGTTATCTGACAAGCAGGGAGGCCACTTTCCTAACAATTCAGTCAAATAGGAAGCTGTTTTTTTCAACCATTTTCACATACCACAGCCTTTGGTGGCACTTGAGGATGTACTAAAACAGGGTATGAAAAAACATTGGAAACAACTTTTATCATCTTTCCAATGACCATCCTTGCATTCCTTCTCTGGGAATGCCCCTATTAACAGCCCTTTTCTCTCTTTAGGCCTGTGGAAACCCCACTGACCTGGTGGGTGTAAAAATCCCAAAATTCCAATTTTATCAATCAATATTTGCAATTCAGGCCTGCAGATGCCGTCTCTGTTTTTTTAAACTTCACCTAACTAAAGATTACTAAATATTTTTAGACAAACACATAAAGGAAGCTATGTCCCTGTGCAAGAGACAACGCCTATGAACCTCCACAACAGCGCTTCCATATTGATAACACGCCATAAGTATAGTAAGGAAGTTCATTTCATAACTTTCCTCTTTTTGTACACCAGCAGATATCACAATCCTCCTGTAGGCCACTACTTTAGGTCAGCTGAAAGTGGGGAGTGAGGAGAAGGAGGAACTCAACAATTGACAGGCTCTCCGACAGTAAGACTCTTTACAAGGAGAATATGACACATATATATGAACGGTGTGTCAGATGTCACCTACTGAGAGATTTCGCTGATATTCACCAAGGATATGGACGCCCATCCTTTTCACCTCAGCCTCCCGAAGACGACTAACAGCACAGCTGCAGAGCTCAGATTAGGGAACACTCAGATATAATATCTCACATAAAGCAAAATGCTGCTCCTGCAAATCCCCCAGAATGTGCTCTCTGCATTTGTTGAGCCTCAGACCTAATGCTTGAAAACCTTCTGTACCATCAGGTTATCCGAGGCTGGTGACAGACAGACACTAGCAGACCTTTCAGGCACGAAAATACTCTGTGTCAGAAGCAGGCTACTCACCAGACAAGCTACAGCCAGCTAATACAATAATATCATCCTCATTAAAACCTCCAACAAAACGCAGTCCCTTTTCAGGACAATCCATTATTACATGAACTCTACAACATCCCCTCTATTACGCTGGCCCATTCCAAGGGGAAGTGCATATCCATGAATTAAATCATCAACAACAGCTTGAAGGTCATGACTGACCAAATCCACTAATGCCTCAACTTAACACTGACAAATTTCCCCACATGGAGCCCATCCCTACAAGGTAGTGAAATGATCCTCCTTTAACTAAACACCCCGGAAGCCTATCTCAAAAGAAGCCAATGTCATCCCATCCTCAGCAGTGAAGGCGATATCTGGTGACACCCTAAAACCCATATGAAACATCATGAATGCATTCTTAAAGGGAGGTGCCTTCCCGGATGCCTTCAAGCCCAGAGAGATACTGTCCTCCCCAAGAAAGCAGCCCCTCAACCTTTATAGGCTCTCTATTTATTGCTTGACTCAACACCTGCTGTCCCTTGGACCATTGTGTCAAAAGCTGCTGCCATTCCAACTCCAGGAAAAGATCAAGAGCTTAACCTCTTGCAAGATTACCAGTCTAGATGCAATCCTCACTGCAGCAGTGACACATCTACCATCCAAGTGGTTGGCAATGTACTTCTTATGTCTGAGACCACCAACCCCAATTTCCTAGTCCTACTCAACCTCTCCATAGCATTCGATAGAGGACCACCAAGCCCTTCAAATGGGCTTCAAAAAAGAATAAAACCCTTCTATTTTTGAAGAAACTGCACTGCAAACCATCCTGCAGAGACAGCCCATGGCATCAAACAAATCATGTTATAAGGGTCATAAGACTCACCTCACGGAGCGCTAAAGAAGGGTCATCCCACACATACCAAACCACATCACCCACACTCACTCGGGTCAAGGGAACAGTTGAATGGCCTCTACCTTGAAAAGATTCTCTCTTGCGAAAACCAAAGTTAGTCGCTTAGCATTTAATTGGATGAAGCAATTGGAGCACTGTGCAATATTTAACAAGAACTGGTAATGCCAATAGGCCTTGCTTATGAGTCCATTGTCAAGCCAGACCAAAAAATTCATGTACGTTAATGAGTGCACTCCTCCTATCTATGCTTCTGCCAGAGAAAAACACTATAAATTATCTGGTTATCTAAGACACTTTAACAGCTTTACAATGTCAAGTATGTGCTCCTGAAAGTACAAGTTTGAAAAGCTGGGTAAGTAATCAAAATAACAAATGAAAAGAACACAACGGCGGACCTTCCAATCTGCACCTTACGCTAGTTTCATTTATCCAAGAGTCCTGCGCACAATTAACTCCAGCACCTGCCGTTGTGTGGTGACCCTGTGATCCAGATCCTTAGACAATAAAGAACAAGCATTTGCAATGCAATAGGTCTCGCATTTGCGAGAGTTTGAGCTATTTTTATTGTAAATGACATTGCCTTTTATTTATGTTTTGGTTTTTGAAACATAAATAAAAGCCATTGTCATTTACAATGCCAATAGGTCAAACTCGCGTAAATGCGAGACCTATTGCATTGCAAATGCTTGTTGTTACCGAAAAGCCCTTTCCACAGCGCATACTGGCTCCTTTAACGTTACTCACAAAAACAAACAAGTACAGGTAAAGCACGAGATGGCTTCGTGTAACCAAAAGCACAATGCTCCAGCACTGGAATTATAATCAACATAGTGGCAGAACTTAAATCCCAATGGCAGGAGTCAGGAGGCCTCACAAAGAACATATTAACCTGTAATAATGTGCTAGAATCTGTTGGAGGAATATGGTTAAAGACCAGTGTGCACACTGATGAGAGGCATGTGAGTCCAGGACAGTGTCTCCTATGAATGAGCAGTGCGGACCCTGAGTAACAGTCTCTTAATCATGCAGTTTTGCCATCTGCACTAGTCCTGTTATCATCAGCGCTATTCTTATTGTTGTCATCGGCACTAGTCTTGTTGTCATCGGCACTAGTCTCGTTGTCATCGGCACTAGTCTCGTTGTCATCGGCACTAGTCTCATTGTTCTCGTTAGCACTAGTCCCACTGTTATCATCAGAGCTATAGTCATTGTTATCTTCAGCGCTATTTTCGTTGTTGTCATTAGTGTTGTCATCAGCACTAGTCTCATTGTTGTCATCAGCGCTATTCTCACTGTTCTCGTTAGCACTAGTCCCACTGTTATCATCAGAGCTATAGTCATTGTTATCATCAGTGCTATTCTCATTGTTGTCATGAGCACTAGTCCCAATGTTATCATCAGAGCTATTTTCATTGTTATCATCACCACTAGTCCTGTTATCATCAGGGCTATTCTCATTGCTGTCATGGGCACTAGTCCCATGGTTATCAGTGCTATTCTCATTGCTGTCATGAGCAATAGTCCCATTGTTATCATCAGTGCTATTCTCATTGTTGGCATCGGCACTAGTCCCATTGGTATCATCAGCGCTATTCTCATTGTTATCATGGGCACTAGTCCCATGGTTATCAGTGCTATTCTCATTGTTGTCATGGGCACTAGTCCCATTGTTATCATCAGTGCTATTCTCATTGTTGGCATCGGCACTAGTCCCATTATTATCATCAGTGCTATTCTCATTGTTGGCATCGGCACTAGTCCCATTGTTATCATCAGTGCTATTCTCATTGTTGGCATCGGCACTAGTTCCATTGTTATCATCAGTGCTATTCTCATTGTTCGCATCGGCACTAGTCCCATTGTTATCATCAGTGGTAGTCTCATTGTTGGCATCGGCACTAGTCCCATTGTTATCATCAGTGCTATTCTCATTGTTGTCAGGAGCACTAGTCCCATTGGTATAATCAGCGCTATTCTCATTGTTGTCATGGGCACTAGTCCCATGGTTATCAGTGCTATTCTCATTGTTGTCATCAGCACTAGTCCCATTGTTATCATCAGTGCTATTTTCATTGTTGGCATCGGCACTAGTCCCATTGTTATCATCAGTGCTATTCTCATTGTTGGCATCGGCACTAGTCCCATTGTTATCATCAGTGCTATTTTCATTGTTGGCATCGGCACTAGTCCCATTGTTATCATCAGTGCTATTCTCATTGTAGGCATCGGCACTAGTCCCATTGGTATCATCAGTGCTATTCTCATTGTTGGCATGGGCACTAGTCCCATTGGTATCATCAGTGCTATTCTCATTGTTGTCATGGGCACTAGTCCCATTGGTATCATCAGCGCTATTCTCATTGTTGTCATGGGCACTAGTCCCATGGTTATCAGTGCTATTCTCATTGTTGGCATCGGCACTAGTCCCATTGGTATCATCAGCGCTATTCTCATTGTTGGCATGGGCACTAGTCCCATTGGAATCATCAGTGCTATTCTCATTGTTGGCATCGGCACTAGTCCCATTGGTATCATCAGTGCTATTCTCATTGTTGGCATCGGCACTAGTCCCATTGGTATCATCAGCGCTATTCTCATTGTTGTCATGGGCACTAGTCCCATTGTTATCAGTGCTATTCTCATTGTTGGCATCGGCACTAGTCCCATTGTTATCATCAGTGCTATTCTCATTGTAGGCATCGGCACTAGTCCCATTGTTATCATCAGTGCTATTCTCATTGTAGGCATCGGCACTAGTCCTATGGTTATCAGTGCTATTCTCATTGCTGTCATGAGCACTAGTCCCATTGTTATCATCAGTGCTATTCTCATTGTTGGCATCAGCACTAGTCCCATTGTTATCATCAGTGCTATTCTCATTGTTGGCATCGGCACTAGTCCCAGTGTTATCATCAGTGCTATTCTCATTGTTATCATCAGTGCTATTCTCATTGTTGGCATCGGCACTAGTTCCATTGTTATCATCAGTGCTATTCTCATTGTTCGCATCGACACTAGTCCCATTGTTATCATAAGTGCTATTCTCATTGTTGGCATCGGCACTAGTCCCATTGTTATCATCAGTGCTATCCTCATTGTTGTCAGGAGCACTAGTCCCATTGGTATCATCAGCGCTATTCTCATTGTTGTCATGGGCACGAGTCCCATGGTTATCAGTGCTATTCTCATTGTTGTCATGGGCACTAGTCCCATTGTTATCATCAGTGCTATTCTCATTGTTGGCATGGGCACTAGTCCCATTGTTATCAGCGCTATTCTCATTGTTGGCATCGGCACTAGTCCCATTGGTATCATCAGCGCTATTCTCATTGTTGGCATCGGCACTAGTTCCATTGTTATCATCAGTGCTATTCTCATTGTTGTCAGGAGCACTAGTCCCATTGGTATCATCAGCGCTATTCTCATTGTTGCCATGGGCACTAGTCCCATTGTTATCATCAGTGCTATTCTCATTGTTGGCATCGGCACTAGTCCCATTGGTATCATCATCGCTATTCTCATTGTTGTCATGGGCACTAGTCCCATTGGTATCATCAGCGCTATTCTCATTGTTGTCATCGGCACTAGTCCCATGGTTATCAGTGCTATTCTCATTGTTGGCATCGGCACTAGTCCCATTGGTATCATCAGTGCTATTCTCATTGTTGGCATCGGCACTAGTCCCATTGGTATCATCAGTGCTATTCTCATTGTTGGCATCGGCACTAGTCCCATTGGTATAATCAGCGCTATTCTCATTGTTGTCATGGGCACTAGTCCCATTGGTATCATCAGTGCTATTCTCATTGTTGGCATCGGCACTAGTCCCATTGGTATCATCAGTGCTATTCTCATTGTTGGCATCGGCACTAGTCCCATTGGTATCATCAGCGCTATTCTCATTGTTGTCATGGGCACTAGTCCCATGGTTATCAGTGCTATTCTCATTGTTGTCATGGGCACTAGTCCCATTGTTATCATCAGTGCTATTCTCATTGTTGGCATCGGCACTAGTCCCATTGGTATCATCAGCGCTATTCTCATTGTTGTCATGGGTACTAGTCCCATTGGTATCATCAGTGCTATTCTCATTGTTGGCATCGGCACTAGTCCCATTGGTATCATCAGCGCTATTCTCATTGTTGTCATGGGCACTAGTCCCATGGTTATCAGTGCTATTCTCATTGTTGGCATCGGCACTAGTCCCATTGGTATCATCAGGGCTATTCTCATTGTTGGCATCGGCACTAGTTCCATTGGTTTCATCAGCGCTATTCTCATTGTTGTCATGGGTACTAGTCCCATTGGTATCATCAGTGCTATTCTCATTGTTGGCATCTGCACTAGTCCCATTGGTATCATCAGTGCTATTCTCAATGTTGGCATCGGCACTAGTCCCATTGGGATCATCAGTGCTATTCTCATTGTTGGCATCGGCACTGTTCCTCAGTGAAAAATCTAAGAAAGTTTCAAAAGAGCAACCTGTGCCCGACAGGCACTTCAAACTTAGCAGTCTGTCAGGAAGTACATCGAAGAGCAGAGCCCTCCACCGCTGCAAGTAGCTGAACTGAATGCCCAAAGGAATATTTTGCGTGCGTGGTGTACATTTATCTGGAGTTCGCCGCCAAACCTATTACACTGTAATCAAACATTCCTCCGTACATCCACGCCAAAGACAGTCAGCAGAAAACACAGGAGTTCTGCCTCACAGAAGTCCGAGGAGCGGCCTAAAGATGGGGCAGACATTTTTATACTGTGTGAACATAGTGAACATAGTGCAATGCATAATACTTCAATACTTCAATACTTCAATACTTCAACACTTTTAAAAGCAGCTGCGAAACTTATTTCAGATACTATCGGGAAACAAGCATTGGCATAGCCAATAGGTCTCGCCTTTGGGACCTTATAAGTGTTTAGCCATGCAACAGTTGATGTTGTTGCACCAAGGATATTGTGTTGGATAACTAAACACTTATAAGGTCCCAAAGGCAAGACCTATTGGCTATGCCAATGCTTGTTTCCTTCAGAGGCCGAAACCACCACTCATGTCAAAATTCCAATACTGGGATTTCAGCAGTGCTTATTATGGTGATATCTATAATTATGTTTCAAGTACTTTTTATTAAGTCCCGGAAGAAATATAGTTTGCATAAGAACTTGGACAAGAAAGGACATTGTAATAGATCCCAGGCCTGATATTGTGCTAAGGGATTTTACATTAGCTGGTAACTTGGCCAGTTGCAGGGACGCCAAGTGAACATTCTTTATCTCAAAACGATGAGCTACACAAATGGATTAAGGCTGAGGAATAAATGATTGATCTCTTGCTACACATGAGGTATTCTTTGCCGCTTTTTAAACATTTTTATTGAGATTCCGGATTTAGCGAACAGCGCAATTGTGCAGTACACAAACTTTTCAGCAGCACACTAAAGTGATCACAGCTTTGGTAAACTTTCAAATTGATTTTTTCAATTTTTAAAATATCTATCATCAGGCGCAGGCTATTAAATGAACAGCAGATACCGTGGCTGCCTGTGCCATATTTGTACATCATCACATGATTAATTACTGTGGAGATCACCTGGGGCATAGCAAATACTTAGCCTAATTCATCATCAACATCTGACATTATTTGCTTCACAGTGACGTGTACTTTCTATGCCAGATATGGATTCCGACAAAACCTCTTTTAACACGTTTGCCCATCTCACAGCTTTGCGTGTGTATACCTGGTGCAAAATGCCCCTGCTCACCTGGGCTCCTGCAAAGTGGTTGGGACTAGATAGCAGCATGCAAGGTTAAGAGAACTGGAGTAACACTCAGTTTTAAGTTTGCAATCCTGCTTCTCAAAAGGCCACGATTTGCCGGGAAACGTGCTGCCTGTAAAATACCTCGCAGAACTTAATCTATTTTAAAGAAATAAGCTTCAAATTCCACCTTCTCTGAAATATCTATGTACCCATAACTTCAAACCAAAAAGTGAAATAATTAATTTAGTTAACAGAGCTGCAAGACCGTTTTTCATTGATTCATTCGACAACAAGTCAGTCACGTTACAGCTAAAACAAAATATGAATTTCTGTTTTTGCAAAAGTATTTTCTGTTTAGACTAAACATTTCTGCACGGTGTGTATGTGTGGTTCAAAATAGAACCAGGCTGCCTGAGCCCTAGAAGTGTACCCTTGCCGCAGAGGGGGCATGACAAAAGTTTTCTGCATTGCTTAGATTTTGAATAAAGTGACACGAGGGGAGAGTAGATGAAACTGTGGCAACATGTGTTAATAAATGAGAATATTTGGCATTTCTTGTAAACGGTGATTTATGTTCACAGTCGTTGGATCCTAGCAAAAGAATTTAAAATGAAAATACACAGAAATCTGGTAAGAAAAATGTTAACCTAAAGAGAGGAAATCAGAAATATTTGAGAAACATGGAAAACTGCTAGAAAAAGTCAGGAATGAGGGGAGAAGGAGGGAATGGAGGCATGAAGCCGATGAATGAGGGAGTGAGCAGTACGTTACACGAGGCTGTGGGTGAGGAGAAAGGAGTGAACTAGGAGGCAAGTGATGAGGAGAAAGGAGCGATACACGAGGCAGGTGGTGGGGAGAAAGGAAGGGGAAAGGACACATGAATGAGGAGAGACTAAATCCGAACTGAGGGAATCCGCTCAAGGGGAGCTTTGGGGGCTCGGATAGTTAACGCTCTCTTCTTCGTAGTAATTTTATTTTCATGTATTTAAATGAAAGGTGTGGAAAGCTGTCGTGTTTGGAGACCGAAGGGCTGGGATTACGTGGAGAATGAGCGAGCAGAGTGAGGGAGGCGGTGAGCATGAGGGGGCAGAGAGACAGAGAGAAGTGAAGAGACGTAAGTGGGCAAGTAGCATCTCCCCCTGCCTAAAAAACATATGAACGTCTGCTTGCGTGATGCAAATGGTGCCCATACACAGCGCTCCGATGCCGAGTTGGCGCTGTATAAACCTGCAAGCGCGGGAAGCCGGAGGGCGCCTCACAGACTCGTGCGAAGAGGGGAGGCGCGCGAGCTATGCCGGCTGCCGCCAGAGCACGTCAGGGAGGAATGCGGCCCGGGAGACATGGGAACGAGGCGGCGAGCGACGGAAATCATGTGGGGAGACATGGGAACGAGGCGGCGAGCGACGGAAATCATGTGGGGAGCGGGGCCGCGAGCGGTGAGCCGCAGAAGGTGAGCGAAGCCGGAAACTACGGGGCGCATCGGGGGACAGGGAGCGGGGCGAGCGAGCGCGGCAGCCTGCAGAGCTGACCAAACGCTGCAGTGCGTCGTGGCTGGCCTTTGGATGGGCACGCGCTGCAGACATGTGTTCCAACTATCGCGCCCGCGTCTGGGCACGATAATTGGAAACACATGTTTGCCGCGCGTACCCATCCCAGAAAGGCCAGCCACGACGCACGAGCGTTTTTGGGACTGCTTTTCAAACTCGCTTACTAAAAGTCTTCGCCTCTAAGCAGCGCTTGCGCGCTACTGGAGGCTCGACCTAAAAACCAGTGGTGCGCGCGCACCACAGAGGAGCAGGGGCGAGGGAGCGCGGCAGCGAGGCGAACGCGCGCTGCTGCGCGTGCTAGACACGGCCGGGAATGGGCGTTGCAAAGGCGGGACATGCGCCCGCCTTTGCCCAATCGCGGGCCTTTTTTTTACAAAAAAACACGCATAAGCCAATGCCTGCAGGCAAAAGACTGATCACACGCACAAGCGTGTGGTCAGCTTTCAGAACCCCATACAAGAGGTCTCGCGCTACTCGAGCAGTGCTACGCACTGCAACGCTAGGCGCGAGACCTAAAAAGGAGGTGCGCCAGGTAAAGTAGTCCAGTCAATCTCGTGTTTTTCAAAAACCTTTATTTTCACCTTTATCATCGGTTATAATTCTTTATCGACTCATACTGCTCAGCCAGCGCGTTTCGTTCCATAAACATACGGAACTTTGTCAGGGCTGAAAACCAATCAACACAAAAAAACAAATCAAACATAACAAAGAGACAACACCAAAAATTTGACAGCACTTTAAAACAAACGGCACTGGATATGTATATAAAAACCATATATAACACCAAAAATTTGACAGCACCAAAAATTTTTTTTCAAAACAATCGGCACAGCACATGTATATAACAACCATATATGCTGTTCCGAATTCAGAACATATCTCCACCCTTGGCCATTTGGATCCCCAAGTGGTGATACAGAGAGCTGAAACTAAATCTGCTTAAAAAGCCGATTCATCCTATTTGGCCATATCTGGACCAGCAAATGCATGTTAAAAAAAACAAAAAAATACACACACAAATGACAACATCAACAGAAGTACAAGTGTGAATAAAATAAAACAAGCATTGAAAATGCAATAGGTCTCGCATGTGTTTGAATTAGAGCTATTGGCATTGTAAATGGCAATGTCTTTTACCTATGTGTTATGGAATGCATATATGTGGTGTGTAGTGGAATTATGTGTGTTGGATTGGATTAGTTAGTTGTGTAATTGTGTGGCATGGAAGGATTTTTGTAGTGGAATGATGTGGAATGGTGTGCTGTGGAATTATATGGATAGTAAACATGTGGTATTTAATGTATTATGTGGAGTGGGACGGTGTTATGGAGTGTAATTATGTGGAATGGCATTTTGTGTTGTGGAGTGGTATGTAGTGGAGTTTAATAATATGGTGTGCAGTTGAATTTTGTGGCACGATGTGGAATCGTGTGGTGAGGATTAGATGTATGTGGTGTGTTGTGTGACTGTGTTGTTGAGTTGTATTATGTGGTTTGGTGTTGAATTATGTGGTGTGTATTGCAAATGTGTGGAGCTGATTCGTGTGGTGTGGAACTGTGTGAATAGCTTTACCTGTTTGGTGACGAATTAAGAAGAAATAGGTAGGAGCTAAGCTTTTGATCTGTGTGTTTGGGTGTAAAAAAAAAAAGAGTTAGAGCTATTGGCGTTTTAAATGTAAATGTTTCTTATCTATATGTTATGTATTGGAGTGGATGTATGTGTTGTGGAATTATGTGGTTTGGAATTGTTAGTTGTGGCATTGTGTTGCATGGAATTGTGTGGTGTAGTGTGGGTTTGTGTATTGGAATTATGTGGTATAGTGTGCAGTTGTATTTGGATAGTAATTATGCGTTTTTGAGTGCATTGAATTATGTGGAGTGGTATTGTGTGTAATACAGTGCAATTATGATGAATAGTATTTTGTGTTGTATAGTGTTATGTAGAGGAGTTTAATTATGTGGTGTTTTGAATTTTATGGTATGATGTTGAATTATGTGTTGAAAATTGGATATATGTGGTGTTTAGTGAAATTGTGTTGTGGAATAATGTTTTTGTATTTTAATGATGTGGTGTGGAATGGATTTGTGTGGAGTTGAATATATCGCATGGAACAGTGCGGTATAGAGTGAAATTATGTTGAGTGGAATTATGTGGCATGGTGTGGAGTGTTTTATATGGATTGTTATGTGGTATAGTGTGGGTTTTTAGGGTGTATTTACGTGGTATTGATTAGTGTGTAATTAGGTGGAGTAGAATTATGTGGTGTTGAGTGGTATTATGTGGATTGTAATTATGTTGTGTGGTGGTATGGTATGGATTGGCGTTGTATTGAGTGGTGTTGCGTGACTACATGTCTTAGAAAGTGAAGAAATATCCTGGCTTGGATGAGCCCACACACTGAGTTGGGAAACAGGCTCTGTTTAGTCGAGTCTCTGTTGCGCTGTAAAGCACAAATATGGGCCTGGCAACACATGGAATGCAAGAAGGGCGGAGGCATGCTAGTAAAGGGCCTGTTAAGTTTCTGCCTCCAAGCTGTTGGCTGGTCTCAGGACGAGGACACTTCGAACAATATGTCATGAGGGGTGGGGGGTCACATAATCACTCACACCATCAGCACCCCAAAAATAAGAATATTTTAGAAGGGGACACCAAGCTAGCAAAGGAAGAAAAGAGATCACGGTCACAAAAGTGAAACTAAAGAGCAAAATATTGTTGAAGGCTAGAGATGCAGCATTTACAAACCTGTCAGCTCAATGGAAATTATTCGTAAAATGCCATTTGATGTGGGACTACTGAAGTTACATTCTGTAGCACGAGCGAGTGGAATGCTGGCAACATGAAGAGGGTCATGACCACTGCCTGAGCTGTCACTGGCATGGTAGGGCATGATTAAACACCAAGGAGGATCTGAGCAAACTGCAAACTGAACATTACCTCTTCAGACATAATAGAAGCGATGAGGAATACCAGCATGGACATTGTTTTGTAATGTAATTGCGGTTATATAGCGCTTAATACCCATCTCTAGGCGTTGACGCGCTTTGTATATACATGAGCAAGCAATTTGAAAAATTGAGATATCTGAATTAGTGGAAATGTATCCAGGATAGGAGATAGTGTGACAGCAAAGCGCAGCTGGCTGACTGGAGTAATAAACATGAGCAAAAACAATAGCATTTGTAATTTCAGAGGCTTCTCTGACGTTGAGAAATAAAATGTCATTTATTGCATGCAATGATAATTAAGTAGTAAAGAAACAAAGGATGTTGGAACTATAAATTTGGATGATCGTTTTGCCGGTGCTAGAAACGACGGAACTCAACAGTCACAGCAGACTAAACGTTGTCACATGGAGTGCAGGGTGGGGAATATACTCTTAGCTCTTAAAATTGTGTCCTCACTTGGTCCTTAAGCAGGCACCGTCATGAGCAAAATCTGCAAACATGTCTGACGTGTGGACCTGCTAAGATCAGATCTTGCATCCAGGCTTTGAAGATGGTCCACGGAAGCACACAGTGCTTGACAGCAACCCTAAGAGCGCCCGCATGGGGCCTAAATGAACAAGGCACACGAAGGGCATAGATGGGGGGGAAGGAGGGGGAATAATGGCCTGGGGGGGTGGAGAGGGGATTATATTGAAAAGTTATAGTGTGACCTGAGCTACTAAAACATGGCGAAGCGCAAAGAGTTTGGCAAGCTACGCATACCCAAGGGGCCACTATTAGTTACTGCTTGAATAAAAGTAAATATATTGTGTAGAAAATAGGCGCGCTGATCAAGAGTAAGAAATTAATGTTTGTGCGGTTAATAAATGCAAAGGAATGCCACTGAATGACGAGGGAAGGGCGGGGCTAAGCAATACGGACACTCGCCGTTAATAAATAAAGGTTCAGGGAAGTAGCACCAAAACTGGATGCACCCA
Source organism: Calotriton arnoldi (assembly GCA_963921515.1). Classification (NCBI taxonomy): domain Eukaryota; kingdom Metazoa; phylum Chordata; class Amphibia; order Caudata; family Salamandridae; genus Calotriton; species Calotriton arnoldi. The sequence continues at coordinate 855,904 of CAWUFW010006011.1, forward strand.
TAAACACAATGCAAATGAACAGCATGACGAAGGGAGGGACTAAAGGCAACACACACATACCGGCGAGCCCAAAATGATTGTCGCGTCGTTAATAAAGGTGCATGCCCAAGCTGTGTCTGAGGTGGCTGAACAAATAATATCCCACGCACACGAGGCAGGAAAGGAAAGGCAGCTCAGAAGCCATCAGCTGAGCGCGAGCACTGCTGGAGGACAGCTGAGCACCAGCGCTGCTCGTGTCCTGCTTGGAACAGCTGGTAGGATAAAACATGAAATAACAGGCAATTACTGAAAGTTACGGAAAAGCGCGTGCCCGATATCTGTTTCCCCACATCGTGATGTAATCCGAGCAGCACTTTTTAAAATATCAATGAAATTGGAATGGAATGGTTTATTAACATCAAGGTATATTTTTGGGCGACCGGCACGCAGCAAGACGTGCGGACTCCATGACTGATTGTTAACAAGCTGTCGCCATTGTGAACAAAAAATAGTGCCTACCAACTAATTAAGGAGACAGTGTAACGCCGCAAGTAAACGATCCAGTCCGGATGGGCCGTCCAAAAAGGAGACAGGGCGGTAACAAAGAAGCCTCATTTTCAATCGGAGGCCAGCGTTTACCATAAACGATGACGCCAGCCAATCAGAATGATGGGCGGGGCTTAAACTCCACTTCTGAAATATCCCAATTACAAGAAGCCTCGCAGAGCGAGCAGCGCATGCGCGCTGCAAGGCAGGTCTGCGAGACCTAAAAAGGGGGATGTAAACCATAGTGACAAACACAAAATATGAATGTGCAACATACTGAGCAATAAACAACTGTAGTTGCTAAGTCTTCACATTGAAACACAGAGACACCTAATCTCGTCCAACTAGTAGCACCCCATGCATGGGCTAGTAGAGAGCGTAAGATAGCAAATCAACAGTTGTATTGTGGGAAACAAATGCAAAGAAATATGACAGTCGCCATAGCGCAAGGTGACTATGACAGTAAATAGAGGGGGGGGTTAAACAGACAAGGGGGAGGATGAAGCGTATAGCGTGCGCATAGTGACAGTGAAAAATCGTCAGAGACCATGTTTTCGCGATAAATGCGCACTCACGTACTAATATCTCACCTTGATCATCTATGATAAAAAATAATCTCAACTGAGAGCTCAATATTCTTGTTCCAGCTCAGTGTGCTGGAAGATTTGAGAGATATTTCCAAGACATCACCGTGCTCATAAACGGATACCTAGTATAAGTGACACCAAATTTAAAATTGAGATGGTCAGTACCTAATGTCTGTCCTAACTCTAAGAGTATTGCTAAAAAATGGTCCCTTAATATAAAAGAGTCATGGGTCATGTCATCATCCATGCATGTTATCACTCAATCATTCATTTCTTAGAAGCTGTGGGACAAGTAGATGTCCCAATGCTGCTCTCTGATGTCCAAATGTAGGTCATCAGAGCCCCTAGAGAGAGGTAAAATCAGTAGAGTCTTAATGATGCCCCCAATTAAGAATGGCTCAAGGTTGGCAAACCAACACTATAAACGGCCCTGGTGTGTGTATGTTAACACTATCCATATGTCCCTTGTTGCAGATGCATCTCAGGGAGGCCCTGTGCATAACCAGATAAAAATTAATTAGAGTTAGGACACCCCCAGTCCATGTCTATCCAACTATGTGTCCCTATACTGTTATTTATGTCTCTAAAGTGTGATCCTGCTATGTATCCTTCTACTGTTACTGATTGATGTCTCTAAAGTGTAAAGACACCCCCCATATGTGGAATTTGTCCACCAATTAACGTTGAGGCAGCCCCATGACACTGATGCAGAGGTCAGATTAAGAGTGCGTTGGTTCCTGCGAAGAACCGGCGTTCGTAATAGAATCGCCATAACTAAATGAGCGGACGCGCCCGAACAGAGCTAGTAAATAGCCGTCGATGTGCAGTCGTGATCACATCGCTAACGCAGACCTCCCCACGCTTGTAGACCGCATATCCTCGCTTTAATCAAGAATATCCCAAGCCCGCAATTATCCTTGCCCAAGGGAGCATATATAAGCATCCCCAAGAGTAAAGACATTTACAGGAGCGTCATAGGAATCCCCGAGTAATGATTGGACAGTAAGGCTCCTGATTGGGAAGTGGGACTCTTTAAAAATAGAGTCGACGATGCGCGCTGACAACACACCGACGCATTTCGGGAAGGAGAGGGATACTTATCAGGGTAAGTGCAGGCACGGAACAGCCCCGGTGTTTACTGTTTTCCAAACGGCTTAAGTGATTTTATTAATATCGAACGTAATCATTTGGGTGACACTGCAAATGCCGGTTTTCTTAACAGGCTTTCGTTGGTGGGTTAATTACGATTTCGGGTCATGTATTATTGGTGCACGTTGTATACTTTTTACAGATGTGTGGAACGCAAGCCCTTTTTAGGTCTCGCCTAGCGATGCAGCGCAAAGCGCTGCTCGCTATGCGAGATCTATTGTTGCCGACTTTTGCTCCGATGCGGGACAGGACAGGTGCACGCGTACGGCAAGTCCTGGACAGGAGATGTGCACGCGTATGGTGCGAGCAGAAGTTGTAACAATGCCGCAAGCCGTACGCGTGCACATAGACTGTCTGTGCTCAAACTTAACAGACAGGAGATGTGCACGCGTACGGCTCGCGTCTTTACAACTCCTGCTCGCACCATACGCGTGCACATGTCCTGTCCAGGCGCGGCGTCCAGCATGCCTCCCGCTCAACCCCACTCACCGGCTCTTGTGGGGACTCAGCGCTGAATCTTGCTCCGGCCGCACCATGCGGCATTCACGAAGGCGGGGTGGGCTCCCGCCTCACTTTTCCAACACACGGGGCTCCCTCAGCTCACGGGAGCCCCGGACACCTCCGGCCGCGCGCTCCATGCGCCGCCCATGCGCCACGCAACTGACGTCGCTCAAAACGATTTCAGCTGCCCGGACAGCCGATGTGCACGCGCACGGCGTCTCTTGCTCACGGCGCACTCGACAGGGCTTGTTAATTTGGCTCGGTGTCTGTTATGGATGCTGGGCTAAGTGCGATTAACTTGCCTCGGTAAAAGCATTCATACGCTCGGGCTCGAGCGTGCACTCAGTAGTCCCCTCGGGGCACAAGCAGGCATCCACTTCTGTGCTTCCTCTTTGCTTTATCGGGCTCGAGCGTGCACTCAGTAGTCCTCCGGGGCACAAGCAGGCATCCACTTCTGTGCTTCCTCGTTGCTTTATCGGGCTCGAGCGTGCACTCAGTAGTCCTCCCGGGCACAAGCAGGCATCCACTTCTGTGCTTCCTCGTTGCTTTATCTTGCAGCTGACAGGGAGCACCCTGCTGCCATTCTCTTTGGCCAAATTCAGCAGTACAGCATTGGAGGTGCCGCAGGGAGCTCTGGAAGGTGAATATTATGCTCAGGCTACTTGTTCGCTGTGGGCGAGGGTTTTTACATGTTCCACTGTCTCCCTGAGACAGGAAGCACGTGTGCGTGGAGAGAAAGGATGGGGGCCAGTTAGTACCTGTAAAGCATCATGTGCCCCCACTCCCCGCGCCCCTGCGGAATAGCCCCCAGAGCTGCTTCGTGTCACCCGCCCCCGAGGCAGCCCCGGTTTCCGGTGATTTACGGCTCCGTCTGCCAGCGACTCGTCCTCGCGGCCAGGTCTGTCACCGGAGTTCACATCAGCATAAGGACTGCTGCTGCACGCTCAAAAGCCCTCGCCCGCCTTTTTAAATGACAAGCCAAGTTTATAATTACCCATGCTTTTATCCAGGGAAGTCTGTGCCGTGTGTGAAGGCAGACATGCTGTGTGTGTGGAATGTAAAAGGGACTCAGTATTTTCATCATTGTAGATAAAGAGTATATATATCCCGCCAAAACATATATCTGTGTTTTCCTGCATTCTGAAGAACAATAGATTTGAGTGAAACGGTTTAGACGCTTTAAGACGCGCTGATGGTATTTGAACATGTCCTGCAACCCGTTTCCTCTTCGGCTGCGATGTCGTGCACGCCGTGTACTCTGTGACAGTAGTGAGTGCACACGTGGCTAGTGGATGTCTGATGCCTGATGTATGATGATTGATGTCTGATGTCTGATGCCTGATGTCTGTGGATGTCTGATGCTTGTGGATGTCTGATGCCTGTTGCTTGTGGATGCCTGATGTCTGATGCCTGATGCTTGTGGATGTCTGATGTCTGATGCTTGTGGATGTCTGATGTCTGATGCTTGTGGATGTCTGATGGCTGATGCTTGTGGATGTCTGATGTCTGATGCTTGTGGATGTCTGATGCCTGATGCTTGTGGATGTCTGATGCCTGTCTGATGCCTGATGATTGTGGATGCCTGATGCTTGTGGATGTCTGATGCCTGATGCTTGTGGATGTCTGATGCCTGATGTCTGATGCTTGTGGATGCCTGATGCTTGTGGATGCCTGATGCTTGTGGATGCCTGATGCTTGTGGATGTCTGATGCCTGATGCTTGTGGATGTCTGATGCCTGATGCTGGTGGATGTATGATGTCTGATGCTTGTGGATGTATGATGCCTGATGCTTGTGGATGTCTGATGCTTGTGGATGTCTGATGCCTGATGCTTGTGGATGCCTGATGCTTGTGGATGCCTGATGCTTGTGGATGCCTGATGCTTGTGGATGTCTGATGCTTGTGGATGTCTGATGCTTGTGGATGTCTGATGCTTGTGGATGTCTGATGCTTGTGGATGTCTGATGCTTGCGGATGTCTGATGCCTGATGCTGGTGGATGCCTGATGCTGGTGGATGTATGATGTCTGATGCTGGTGGATGTATGATGTCTGATGGCTGATGCTTGTGGATGTATGATGCCTGATGCTTGTGGATGTCTGATGCTTGTGGATGTATGATGCCTGATGCTTGTGGATGTCTGATGCTTGTGGATGTCTGATGCCTGATGCTTGTGGATGCCTGATGTCTGATGCCTGATGCTTGTGGATGCCTGATGTCTGATGCCTGATGCTTGTGGATGCCTGATGCTTGTGGATGTCTGATGCTTGTGGATGTCTGATGCTTGTGGATGTCTGATGCCTGTGGATGTCTGATGCCTGTGGATGTCTGATGCCTGTGGATGTCTGATGCCTGTGGATGTCTGATGCCTGTGGATGTCTGATGCCTGTGGATGTCTGATGCCTGTGGATGTCTGATGCCTGCCTGATGCCTGTGGATGCCTGATAATTGTGGATGCCTGATAATTGTGGATGCCTGTGGATGTCTGATAATTGTGGATGTCTGATGCTTGTAGATGTCTGATGTCTGATGCTTGTGGATGTCTGATGCTTGTGGATGTCTGATGCTGGTGGATGTATGATGTCTGATGCCTGATGCTGGTGGATGTATGATGTCTGATGGCTGATGCTTGTGGATGTATGATGCCTGATGTCTGATGCTTGTGGATGTATGATGCCTGATGCTTGTGGATGTCTTATGCTTGTGGATGTCTGATGTTTGATGCTTGTGGATGCCTGATGTCTGATGCCTGTGGATGCCTGATGCCTGTGGATGCCTGATAATTGTGGATGCCTGATGCCTGTGGATGTCTGATGCCTGTGGATGCCTGATAATTGTGGATGCCTGATGCCTGTGGATGTCTGATGCCTGTGGATGTCTGATGCCTGTGGATGTCTGATGCCTGTGGATGTCTGATGCATGTGGATGTCTGATAATTGTGGATGCCTGTGGATGTCTGATGCCTGTGGATGTCTGATGCCTGTGGATGTCTGATGCCTGTGGATGTCTGATACCTGTGGATGTCTGATGCCTGTGGATGTCTGATGCCTGTGGATGCCTGATGCCTGTGGATGCCTGATGCCTGTGGATGCCTGATGCCTGTGGATGTCTGATGCCTGTGGATGTCTGATGCCTGTGGATGTCTGATGCCTGTGGATGTCTGATGCATGTGGATGTCTGATAATTGTGGATGCCTGTGGATGTCTGATGCCTGTGGATGTCTGATGCCTGTGGATGTCTGATGCCTGTGGATGTCTGATACCTGTGGATGTCTGATGCCTGTGGATGTCTGATGCCTGGATGTCTGATGCCTGTGGATGTCTGATGCCTGTGGATGTCTGATGCCTGTGGATGTCTGATGCCTGTGGATGTCTGATGCCTGTGGATGTCTGATGCCTGTGGATGTCTGATGTCTGATGCTTGTAGATGTCTGATGTCTGATGCCTGTGGATGTCTGATGTCTGATGCTTGTAGATGTCTGATGTCTGATGCCTGTGGATGTCTGATGTCTGATGCTTGTAGATGTCTGATGTCTGATGCTTGTGGATGTCTGATGCTTGTGGATGTCTGATGCTGGTGGATGTCTGATGCCTGATGCTGGTGGATGTATGATGTCTGATGCTTGTGGATGTATGATGCCTGATGCTTGTGGATGTCTTATGCTTGTGGATGTCTGATGTTTGATGCTTGTGGATGCCTGATGTCTGATGCCTGTGGATGTCTGATGTCTGATGCTTGTGGATGTCTGATGCCTGTGGATGTCTGATGCCTGTGGATGTCTGATGCCTGTGGATGTCTGATGCCTGTGGATGTCTGATGCCTGTGGATGCCTGATGCCTGTGGATGCCTGATGCCTGTGGATGCCTGATGCCTGTGGATGCCTGATAATTGTGGATGCCTGATGCCTGTGGATGCCTGTGGATGTCTGATGCTTGTGGATGTCTGATGCCTGTGGATGTCTGATGCCTGTGGATGTCTGATGCCTGTGGATGTCTGATGCCTGTGGATGTCTGATGCTTGTGGATGTATGATGCCTGATGTCTGATGTCTGATGCCTGATGCTTGTGGATGTCTGATGCCTGATGCTTGTGGATGTCTGATGCCTGATGCTTGTGGATGTCTGATGCTTGTGGATGTCTGATGCTTGTGGATGTCTGATGCTTGTGGATGTCTGATGCTTGATGTCTGATGCTTGTGGATGTCTGATTCCTGATGTCTGATGCCTGTGGATGCCTGATGCTTGTGGATGTCTGATGCCTGATGCTTGTGGATGTCTGATGCCTGATGCTTGTGGATGTCTGATGCCTGATGCTTGTGGATGTCTGATGCTTGTGGATGTCTGATGCTTGTGGATGTCTGATGCTTGTGGATGTCTGATGCTTGATGTCTGATGCTTGTGGATGTCTGATTCCTGATGTCTGATGCCTGTGGATGCCTGATGCTTGTGGATGTCTGATGCCTGATGCTTGTGGATGTCTGATGCCTGATGCTTGTGGATGTCTGATGCCTGATCCTTGTGGATGTCTGATGCTTGTAGATAACTGTGTGAGTGTGTGATGTGTGTGCCTGTGGCAGTTTTGATCCTTATACACATATAATGACTCCTGAAGCACAGATGATTTATAAGGGTGATATATCACATTCATAAAATGTGCTTAAGGTGTTACATGTGCACTGTTGGAACACCGTACAAGTGTCAAGTTGGTGCATTATATTTGCTTATTGCTTTACAATACAAGGGACTTTTTTATTATTAAGTGTCACCACTTTGCCAACTGCTCCTCCCTGAAACTCTCCAATGCAGGGTGTCTCATACTTCAGGGTTAAATGTGAGTTTAAATGTCTAGGAATAAGTCCGTAACACAAACTACCAGTGGGATGTACTACACCCAGACTTCTCAAGTCACTATGTGTTCTGACACACCATCACCAAGTGGGGGAGCGAGCTTAGAGTGCTCTTCCTAGGCTCCCTGCCCTACCTCCCTGGCTAGAAGAATCTGGAAGGGGGGTGGCTTCCATTGCAGGAGGTACAGCTCCCGCCTCCTGGCACATCCTCTCCTGGTACATCAGCTGGTCTCTCCATTCAGGAACACTCAGTAGCTGCCCCCACAAGGTGCACTCTGGGGCAGTAATACTCCCTGCATTTTATCGGGGCTCTGCTGGCCCCCAGATTACTTCAGAATGTCAAACTCCTCAGCGAGGGATGTCTAACATAGACCCAGGAGGGCCCCACCCAGTGCTTAATTTGAGGCAGTAGTTTACGGTGCTCGACACCAGCAATTAATTGTCAACATCGGCACTTATCACAGTCTGCCACATGGTGGCGCTGTTTGTGTGATTTAGAGATAAGCAGAACAATAGTTTTATTATTTCATTATACATTAAAAACAACAGATACCTGCAGCCCAAACCATTCTTATAGCTGTGGAGGCCTCTAACAGTCTGAATTGTCACACTGGTAGCAGTCTGATGATTAATAGTTGTGCAGGTAATGTAATGGCAATTTTGACAGGGGCAATGGGTGGTGCAAGCTGCAGTGGCCTCCTGGCGAGAGCCCTGGCAATTATTTCTTTACAAATTGAGCACTGGCCCACCCCTGTCACATTTTGGGGATAGCTACATAAGATAAATGTATACACAGTAAGTTAAAGTGCATTTATGGGATCAGCACTTACAGAGAAAATCTTGCAAAGATGCTACCCCTCCTGGACATACCTAGTACCCTCTCAAACCCACCAGTCACTGTGACAATGTTGCACCTTTGCAAGCACTTTTGGACAGGAAGCGAACAATGCTTCACAGTTGGGAGGGTGCGAATAAAACGTCAGGAGTGCGGGACAACAAACTGGCACAGTGAAGAAACGAAACAGTATTTGGGGGCCTGCGAGGAGGAATCCTCCTGAAACAAGCATTTGCAAAGCAATAGGTCTCGCATTTACGCAAGTTTAAACTATTGGCATTGTAAATGACAATGCCTTTTATTTATGTTTTGGTTTGTACAACATAAATTAAAGGCATTGTCATTTACAATACCATTTACAATACCAATAGCTCCAAAACTCGCAGTTGCGAGACCTATTGCATTGCAAATGCTTGTTTTGTGGAAGCCCTCGACTTCTGCGAAATCAAAACATGTACTCCTGGCTTCCAACATGCGGGCGGAGCCAAAGCCCCTCTAGGTAATTCTCACATAATTGTCTGGTGACCGTTGTGTTGTCAAGCCAGACCATAAACACCACAGTAACCATATGTTATCAAATCATTAATAGATTCCTATCCCTGAAAAATATTTCAGAACTAGCAATTAGAGGTGATGCTCGTCGGCCACAAGCTCACTGCACCTGCATTTGAAAGACCACACAGCAACACTAAGGGGCGTGCAACGTGAAGTTACTGAGAAATAAGCACTGAGGTTACTACTGTTTTTTGAAAACAGCTGTGTACACTGTGAATAAAACTCGCCCACTCACACTCCGCACACCCTTAGTCGCGCTCTTCACACCCTTGGCCACATTCAAACCCCTTTATTGCACTGATAAACACTTGGGTGCAGTTTGAACATTCAAGCTGACAAGCATTAATTTTCATCATCCAGGGAACCCCTGAGGCACGTCACTGAGTGCTTCCCTCAGATGCATCGCCCAGCTTTTCCCTAAAATCGTCCAGGACTTTTCTGCTGCACACTACCCTGCGCTCCCTTGCTGCACATCACCACTGTCCCCAGCAGCATAATTAGGTGTGTCTGGTAGTCTGTTTGCAATAATTCCTATATGTGTGTGGTCTGTGTGCAGGGACGCCTGTAACTCAAGTTAGCCAGTATGAGTAGGGTCTGGACGTGGTTTTTATCTGTGCACAAGCTGTGTATGCGCCAGTTTTTGTAAGTATCAATGTTGACGAACTAAAAAGCCAAAACAACTGGCTTGGTCAGTGCTTGTTTAAAGTGTGAAAGCTGTACGGCAAGTGAAAGCAAAAGACACACAATTGATGGACGGAATGCAGAACAAATCAAAACATTCACACCCAGTCAAGAGATCTGGGTTAAATCCATCATTCTTTTGCTCACCATGCCACCCCAGTTTAGACCTGGCCATATGCAAATCAGTCTTGACCCAGTGCCTCATGGGAACAGTCCAGCCCGAACTGCCAAGCCAGGTCCTCCCTGGACCGGAAACAAGCATCCTAGGACCGGTTTCGGGTTTCACCCTCTTCAGCCAGGATAGCTTGATTCCAGTGGCACAGTGAGCCCGGGACCCACGTCTGGGCATACCCGGCGCACTTAGGGCGAGAAAGCAAAAGACACACAATTGATGGACGGAATGCAGAACAAATCAAAACATTCACACCCAGTCAAGAGATCTGGGTTAAATCCATCGTTCTTTGCTCACCATGCCACCCCAGTTTAGACCTGGCCATATGCAAATCAGTCTTGACCCTGTGCCTCATGGGAACAGTCCAGCCCGAACTGCCAGGCCAGGTCCTCCCTGGACTGGAAACAAGCATCCTAGGACCGGTTTCGGGGTATCACCCCCATCAGCCAGGATAGCTTGATTCCAGTGGCATGGAGAGCACGGGACCCACGTCTGGGCATACCGTCCCACTCGGGGTGAAAAATGCAAAAAGACCAATTGATGGACAGAATGCAGAACAATGTCATACATTCACCCCAGTGCATTGCCCGCTTTAAATACTTAAAAGGAGGTGGCGTTTTTTGGTTTGAAAAGGAATAAGAGGTGCTTGGGAGAGTGTGCCTTTAGTTAGGCGGGCCTCGCCACTGCATGAGTATGTACTGGGACACGGTAAGAGGAACTGGAGAAATGAAGATGACAGGAAGGTAATCCAGGCATTCCATCAAGCGATGGCTCGATGTTAGGAGATCTGAAGTATTCATGAAAATTCAGCATATTCCGGAATAATCGCAATTTGCAAACCAGAACTACTGTAATGCATAATAGTAATATTTCTATAGAGCAAATTCAGCTGGGAAGCAACATGATGTTGCACATAGATCAAGGATAAAGTCAGGGACCAGAGCAGGGGGAACATTTACCTTGGTGCACATCAGCGAGGAACAGTTAGAGGTTCAAAGCAGAAAAACTGGGACTCTTTTCGGGCAAATCAAGGCAAATGTCGTGTATATTTTTTCCCTAGTGATTACTATAGGAGTCGTAGTGAGCTCCTAAGAGTGTCTTACATGGATATTAAGAAAGCCCTAGGCAAACAACAGCAAAGATATGAGTAAGCACTCTTAATGCACAGTCTTTTAGTGTCTGTACGTTTTTACAGAACATTAGTATGACCGACCAGGTCAGTAATAAGACGTCACAACAACCACCAGGAAAGAAATAGCTCTAATTTACTATAGAGTTCCACAGTAAATCAGTATATAAAGATCATCATTTGTTCTTTTTGCATTTGTCACCCCGAGTGGGACGGGTATGCCCAGACGTGGGTCCCGTGTTCTCCATGCCACTGGAGTCAAGCTATCCTGGCTGATGAGGCTGAAAGCCCGAAACCGGTCCTAGGATGCTTGTTTCCAGTCCAGGGAGGGCCTGGCAGTTTGGGCTGGACTGTTCCCATTGGGTGCAGGGTCAAGATTGATTTGCATATGGCTGGGTCCAAACTGGAATGGCATGGTGAGCAAAAAAACAATGGATTTAGGCCCAGATCTCTGTACTGGGGTGAATGTATGACATTGTTCTACATTCTGTCCATCAATTGTTCTTTTTGCATTTGTCACCCCGAGTGGGACGGGTATGCCCAGACGTGGGTCCCGTGCTCTCCATGCCACTGGAGTCAAGCTATCCTGGCTGATGAGGGCTAAAAGCCTGAAACCGGTCCTAGGATGCTTGTTTCCAGTCCAGGGAGGACCTGGCCTGGCAGTTCGGGCTGGACTGTTCCCAATGGGTGCAGGGTCAAGACTGATTTGCATATGGCTGGGTCCAAACTGGAATGGCATGGTGAGCAAAAAAACAATGGATTTAGGCCCAGATCTCTGTACTGGGGTGAATGTATGACATTGTTCTGCATTCTGTCCATCATTTGTTCTTTTTGCGTACGGCAAGTGAAAGCAACATACCAGCTTTTACAAATGGTTCACAATTTTCTTTATAACTTCCGACCTATGGTTCTCCTAAAGTCGAGTAACACAAAAGTTATTTTTCCTAGAGTGAAGTAAACTTATTCCCGGAAATAAATTACAATATACACATGAACACATTACTAGAGTTTAGCTTCATGAATGAATGTGAGTAGACATAGTGTAGCTCTGTGCTGCTTACATTTGGTGACGTATGCAACGTAAACGCATGGTGAGCACAAGTACATTTTTACTTAGATTTAAAAGGTGGTCAGATCCCATGACAGAGTCAAAGCCAGGAAAATGCAAGGAAAACGAGGTTCATTATTGGATACTAATACGAAAGTAGGAAAGTGTGCCAGCTCTGAGCACGCAACTGACACTAAGGGTTTTAAACGCACCATTGGCAGAGAGTGTGAGCCTCGAATTCTCCAGTTTGTGCAGAACATGTTGGAATATGTGCCACACATCGTAAAAACAAATCAAAACTTGAAAAATAATGCAACTGTCGAATTACGTTCAATGTGTAAGTTACGTGCTGTGTACATTATGCCCAAGTAAGTGTCAAATAATAATGTCACCACTGTACATACACAACATACACATATATGCAGTCATTACTACTGGGGACTTGAGGGCACATTCCCAAAGGAGTGAAAATAAACGCCCACAAAGAAGCGAACATAGTATGAGCCTAGGGACAAGTTACAGCACTGCATAGTACACACACCTTCCTTTATGCATTGGTGAGTCAGACTTTAAATGTCCAATGCAGATATGCAAGACTTACACTCCAGTATTTTATAATAAGGCGCTAAGAAACGCTGTATTCCCTTCCAGACACCCGTGGAGGTAGAGTCGTGATCTTCCAGTTGGCGGGCTGCCATCCTCTCAGTAACTCAGGAGTATCTGTATTAGTTGTTGTAAACCAAGGTTTACAAGCATTGTGTGCAGCCTGCATTAAATATAGGATGACACGTCTTCTCTTCAACCACGAACTCAGAATTAATACAGAGCAGAAGATTCATTCTCTTGACTATAATTGGGCAGCACCAACCATTAACAATGCCCTCCTGTGATCTACACACAGGCAACTAACTTGTTTGTCGGCCCTTTAGAAGCTTCACCCCCGGAGCGCAGACTGCTTGCGGTTTTCATCAGAGCTGATCCCTCCCTTCGTGGGCAGTGCATTGAGCAAGTGTGGGCATGTTCTGACACTCCAGTGAATGGAAATGTTTTGTTTTACATGCACAACGAAGAACCGCACACCGTCTCTTGTCTCGGATGTGGAGTTTCTAAGCTTAGCAGCAGTGAGATGCCTCAGGCCCCCACTGGCACAGAAATCTTACTGTGTTGAGAGACATGCTTCCGCAACATAGATGCGTCTCTTATGAGGCCTGCCACCAACAGAGGTCGGTTTATTTAAGTAGAGGGTAACAATGAATTTACTAAACATATCTCCCATTTTCTTCCTTTACTTTAAATGTATGGCCCATTGCCAATGAAACAGCAAAAACAAGGTAAGCAAAGAAAAAGCCAGAACAAGTCTTGCAAGGAAGGCACTTCTGTTAAGTGAACTGGATTTAATGGGGGATGGAGATAAACACTTTATATGCCAGACACCAATTTTGAACTAAATGGAATCATTTTAAATTACATTTATAAATAGAGGAGAACTTTCACAACATATTGGTCACAGCACCCATGGCTTTTTGAGATTTGATTGAAATTGGTAAAATTTACACAAGGTTCACCTCATTTTTTTCCCAAATATATATGGAAAATATATAAAATTCTGACTTGTGGGCGGAAATGAAATATGTCAAAACAATGTAAATTTCTACTCTATGTTGACAACGATCTTTATAACTGGCCCGCTTTTTACAATATCAATCATAGTGGCTTCATTCATTCAACAATATCTCAAATATTTCTGGATATAATTCACACTAGGATAAATCACAAACGCTTGTATTTTTAAAAGGTTGTGTCAAGAAACATAAAAAAAATGTGTTGCACATATTTAATATTTCGTGAAGCTGAATTCCAAAATATGAAAAAAAATCCTGCTTTTCTGTCAACAGGCACATCTACAAATAGGCAATGACAGACTTTTCATGCTGGGTATAAGTCTCCGGTCACCACCATACAATTTTGATTGTCAAACAAATCAGCAAGTTGCTCACTGCAAGGGGCGAGCCGACAGATATGTGGCGCCAAGCATCATTTCAATATAGCCAGCAACTTGGAAGCCTCCCCGCTGTTGGGGGGTGTGGCCTGCCGGATTGCAATGTTCGGGTCCTTGTGCAATCGCGGGTCTTGCAATTGTGGCGGGGTGATGGTTGGGGCTACGGGGAGCGAAATTAACAAGCATTGGCATAGCCAATAGGTCTCGCCTTTAGGACCGTGTAAGTGTTTAGCCGTGCAGCACATTATAGAGACAATAAACAAGACCGGCCATGCCTTAAAGGGTATTTACAATGAAATTGCATTTATGTAGCACTGACGCCCCCTGACGAGGCATTGAGGCGCTTTAGCATGCTAATCCAGAACCCGAAATTACTGGGTAGTGCAGTAGTGAATGGTTATTCTTGTGCTGTCGAGGAAGCCGCTCCTTGCTCTTACTCCAGTTACTTGGTTGTAACATTAATGATTTCGGTATGATAATTAGTTGGGGGTATGTGGGAAGCAAATCGTGGATGGAGTGACTAAACATATTGTTAGGATGTAGGGATTTATTTTCAGAGCGAGAGATTGCGGTGTACCGTGTACTCAGGGAGCATGCAGAAGTTGAAGGAGAGGGTCGTTGAAAAAAATAAAGGCGGGTTTAAGTCAAGGTCAGATTTTCACGCAGGGTGTAAGTACATTGCGGACTGTGGTTATTGAGACAGTATGTGAACTGTGGATGTATAAACATAGTCCGATGTTTCCACCGTCCAGGTCGCAGGGGCCTCTTTTAGAACAAGGGGGGGTAAGGGAGGGGAAAAAGCGAAAGTCAACACAAAAAAAAATTGTCCGGTTCCAGCTGCGCGTGACCGCGCTGTGAGCACTTTCCAGCCTTGCCAGGCAATTGATTTAGCTACATTTGTCTGAGATTTCATGGCAGAAAAACACTTTCTTTCTGTACAGCTGTGTTGTGCAGACGGACATCGCTTCCAGTGACGTAAAATGGCTTGTTGTGAAATGTCCTGGGTTTTGGCTTTAAAATTCTGGGCACCCCACATACAGGATCTCAATGAATAACACTTATGAACTCCGTGGTTATCATGAAAACCTGGCATGGATATTACCCTCCTGGAACTAATCTGGACACAGACGTTAAGCTTGAGATTGCCAACCCAAAACACGTATCTCTCAAAGACCTTCAACAATCACAGTAGTGGTTCGCCCCTCCCCTCCCCTCCCCTCCTTGTTTTCTTTAATTACTAGCCGGACGGCCATTATTATCATTTACAGATGGCTATGAATGCTCCTCCCCTCCCTGAGCTCGGGGTGATGACAACAGTGGTCTGGTCTCAGTTCCAAGTTTTCTCCGGGAAAAATGGAATAAAAACTCCATTCGATTATTTCCAGGTGAGAATTCACAATCCAGAATGCACTGTCCCCTTGAGCAGCTCAGTGTTTAGTATACGCAGTCTCCCTGACTGATCATACATTCCGCAGATGCCGCCTCTGCATTTGGCAGGATGCCGACGAATTAATTGCTCGCCGCTGATATCTGTCCCGTTGTCCGTGCAACATGTTTTCTGCCTTTTTCTGGGACCGTTCCACGTGACAGGAAGAGACAAGAGAAACGCATTGAAGGCACCACAAAAATGCAGTGGCACATCATAATCCTGCATGAGCGCGCGGACAGCACTGCACAAAAGAATGCACTGTGGTAGGCAGGCAGCACGCACTGACAGAAGCAGACTGGGGCACAATGAGTGCCACCTGCTTGTTGCTATCGGTGAGAGCCTAAATCAGGGCCACTGGAATTATGCGACTGTGTGGCAGTGGCGTTTTCGCACTGCTAAGTCAAGAAGGTATGATGAGACGTCACCAGCAGGAGTCCCCCGCGTGATGCCACTGTGTATTATATGTTGCAGGTAACATGAATCCACACCATCAAGGAGTCTGTATACTTGATCTCAGAGAGTCTTTAAAGAGCTGACGGCACAACTACTTGTGGAATTCAAACAAGGTGGGCTTCAAAGCTCTGTACAGTTATGTGTATACAGTATGCATTATACGGTGGGAAGCATGATAGCAACTGCTCGTAAACAAAGGGATCGGATGAGGGGAAAGAGAAATGGAGGAGGGGTGCTATGTCTGGCTTCTGTCACAGTGGCGGCGAAAGTAACCTGATACTGGAATGCAACCTGCCGTGCAGCTGGCACACTGCGCGCCGCTAATTACTGCGCTCGCTCCCGAGACACATAGGCTATGGGAGGGGACATTTAAAGATAAGGCGGGACATACCCGAGCCTTTGGCCATTTGCGTGCTTTCTTTTGTGGAAGCCTTACGCAATGGCCAATCAAATGCTTGGCAGTAAAAAAAAAAAAAACATGAGGAAAAGCTGTGGGAGTTGGAAGTCCTTACAATAAGCCTCGTAGAGCAGCGCATGCGCGCTGGCTCAGGCGAGACCTAAAAAGGGGGCGATATCGGGGCTTAGTCTTTTGCTTTGCCATCTCATCTCGGCCAGGAGACCACCCACAGTTGCACCAG
The DNA here is from genome assembly GCA_963921515.1 of Calotriton arnoldi. Taxonomy (NCBI): domain Eukaryota; kingdom Metazoa; phylum Chordata; class Amphibia; order Caudata; family Salamandridae; genus Calotriton; species Calotriton arnoldi. The sequence continues at coordinate 872,449 of CAWUFW010006011.1, forward strand.
AGTTGGATTTTTTTGCAGCAGGAGCTGCAGCTGTGGGACACACCGCCACATTGGAGGAGCTGCAGCAGGAACTGCAGCGGTGGGACACACCGCCACATTGGAGGAGCTGCAGCAGGAACTGCGGCGGTGGGACACACCGCCACGTTGGAGGAGCTGCAGCAGGAACTGCGGCGGTAGGACCCTTTTGCCTTGAGGCCGCACGGGGCTTCCTCTGTTTTGCATCTGGCGCTTGACACAGGAGCATGTCCGACCAGCTCTTTTTGCAGTGTCCCTAAGCAGACGCGCGAGGTGCCTCAGGTGGTTTGACTGTGCCCCGAGACCACAGTGGATGCTTGTCTGCTTTCCCCTTCAGCATCTTTCCTTCCCCTGGGAGCAATCCCTTATTTTAAGTGCCGCCCAGCACCGCTGATCTGAATGCGCAAAACCCCTCCCCCTTTTTTATTTGGGTGCCTGACCTGGGATTCCCTTGATACCAGGTGAAGGGCTCGATTATTAGCCCCTGTACATAACTTACAGGGACATGGTTAGCCATCTGGTCAGCCACTACACACCTCTTGACTGGTCTTAGGTTATTAGATGGTGATCCCTGGGGGGAATTTGATATTCTGATAATCCCAACCCCCGTTTTAGCAGCACTTTAGCCCTGCACATACAGCTCCTTCATCCCTCCCACCCTCCGCCCAAACATCTGGACAAAGAGGTAAGGAGTGGCAAGGGTGGGTTTTGCTGGATTAGTCTGTTTTTTTCTATCTGGTATTTTCCTTTTGGGTGGGCCCAGGTCTTAGGTAGGGGCATGTTGTCTAAGGCTACCAAGAGGGCTGCGGGCAGCAGGAGGGACAAATATATGGAGATGGTGCCGAGGAGCCTTGATTCTACAGATGAGTTGCTGGCTCTGCTGCGTCCAGCTATACTGGAGGCGAATGGGGTGGGCACAATGGCAAAACCCGCTCCCTAAGAGGTCAAGTGTCCCCCCACCCCAAAGGCCGCCTTTCCCTCCTGTTCCAAAGAGAGTAAGGAAGGGTCAGGCTAATAAAGGGCACTCGCCCGCTGCGCCTAATGCAGAGGCCAGGGTTACAGAGGGGCAGCCAGTTAAGGTACAAGCGGGTGGGCTGGCGGACAGCACAAGCATTGTACATAGCGGAGATAATTGTGTAGTCATGGAGAAGAGTGGCAGCCACTATCCCAGGTCCTAGCACAGAGCGGGAGAAGGTGTCCGCTTCCTTTGGGGTGCAATCAGATCTGGTAGACAACCTCGTAAGTGTGTTGCCTTGGTGCTCTAAAATTGGCGGTCTCTCTCTTGTGGTGTTGAAGGGTGGTGCAGCTAGAACTCCAGAGGGGGACAACATGGAGAGGGCAAGGAGGCTAATGGCAATAGTTTGCGGCTAAGGACCAGGGGCAACCCTAGTCCACAGAGCCGACGGGGAGTGCGTTGGCTCCCCAGCCAGTGGGGGCCAGTATTCCTGCAAGGGGCAAAAGCCTAGGTCCTGCAACAGGAGCTGCAACACCTGTAGCAGGACAGCCAGACAAGAGCAAGGAAGCGGCCGCTGTGGGTGCTGTAACTGCAGCATCTCATTTACCTGCTATGGCTTTGGGTGAGATTCATTATGAGCATGATCAGTTAGGGTTTCATCTTGCCTCAGAAGTGAAGGAAAAGACTTGGAGTGGGCGTTAGTGGAAATATTTGATTTGATCATTGAGACTCCGGTGAGGATGGAGGCTAAGCGTTGGAAAGAAAGCTCCCACTCCAGGGATTGCTCTCATGCCCCCCCATAGGCAGATGGTTGAGGAAACATTGGTCAAAGCTTTCACTATTTTCCATGCGGTTATGATGGGGAAATTCTCTGAGCTAGGGCCTCAATTATAATCTCAGAACGAGAACATCTGTGCACATGATCAGTTGGGGGGGCACGTCATAGAAGGATTATGACAGGGCCTTTAGGAGGAACAAGGTGACTTGCAAGACATTTTACTGGGATCAAATCAATGTCAATCCATAGCTTCACACAAGGTCTGGGGGCCAAGGTGCTGGTGAAAAGAGGGCAGGATGCTTGGCCTTTAACAGTAAAACTTGCACCAGACCGCCTGGGACTTGTAAATTGAAACACAATTCCTCCTTCTGTGGCCTGCCAGTGCACCCTGAATTCAAATGCTTCAAAAAAGGGAGAAAGAAGGGCCAGAAGAAGCAGTCATGCACCTGCGCTTTTTCAGAAAGTTCATTCACTGGTAAACATTCAGACTTTGACACCATGGCTTAGCAGTTACGGTAACCAGAGGGCTGCAAAAATGCTGCTTGATGGCATCAAGTACGGCTTTAGGATCCCTGCGGGGGGGTAGTGGTGGTCCCCTTCTGTAAGACTCAACAGTCAATGCTCACGAACAAAGCAGTGGCCAGTCAAAGAAATCCCAAAAGAATGCTCCTTGGACAGGGTTGCTGATCCTTTTGAGGATTTTGTTTGCTCTCCATTGCGGTGGTGCACAAGAAGGAACAGGGTCAGTTCCACCTCATACATAACCTGTCAGCCCCCAGGGGGAGATCAGTGAAGGAGGCTATTGGTCATGCACTATGCTCAGTAAAATATGCTTCGTTTGGCCAAGCCATAGATATGTTGAGCAGTTTGGGACAGGAGCACTTGTTAGCAAAAGTGGATACTGAATCAGCCTTTCCTTTGTTGCCGGCGCTCCCAGTTGATTTCCATTTATTGGGGTCCAATCCAGGGTGCATTTTACTTTGACAGCTGTATGCCAATGAGGTGCTCTGTTTCTTGCACATAATTTGAAATTTTCAGCTTTCCCAGAATGGGTTTATAAGAAGGTTAGGGGGCCAGGCGGGTACTGCACTACTTGGATGATTTCCTCTTCCGTGGCCCTGCGGGCTTGTGCAGAAGTTCTTGAGGGCTTGTTGACTTGCTCAGGCGTTTTGGAGTTCCTTTGACCCATGGTAAGACGGGCGTCCCATCAACTGTTTTCACCTGGCTGGGCATTGAGTTGGATTCTGTGGCAAGGTGTGTAGGCTTCCTGAGGATAAAGGGGCCTTGTTTAGGGCAGGCAGAACGGTCACACTTCATCAGTTGCAGGTCAGTCAGCTGAACTGTGCCCGCTGCATCATCCCTATGGGGCAGCCGTTTTCCAGATCTATTGTGCAAGCCATGGTGAGCCTTAAGCAGAAGCACCATCTGACGTGGCTGTCTCTGGAGGTTACGCAGGATTTGAGAATGTGAGCTTCCTTTGTTCAACACTTTAATGGAACTGTGGCATGGGTATCCCTGCAGCAGTCTAGTCCAAAGTTGGGTCTGTTCACAGATTCTGTTAGAAAGTGTGGGTTTCAGTGTGATCCTGAGTAGCCACTGATGCACACAGCAATGGCTGATTCAAGTGGTGTCCGGCCGGTTTGCTAAGAAACGTAGCGTTCCTATAGCTTTTCCCAATAGTTGTTGCCCTGACGTTTTGGCCTGCACAGCTCCACAATTACGCAGTAGTTTTCTGGTCTGACAACATGGCAGTGGTGAAAGCCATAAATCAGCTTTATGGCTTTGAGATTGCTCAAGGAGTTGATCTTGCTGTGCCTAGTTACCAACAATAACACTGCTGATGCTTTGGCTCACCTAAAGTTGCAGGAGTTCAGGTGTTACAATCTGGAGGCAGCAGCGCAACCTACGCTGTTACCAGACCGTCCCTGGAGGTCTGGTGCCCCATCCTATCAGACCTCGTGGCATCCAGCTTAGCATTTAAGCCAAGGAGAGCCTATGAGGGGCATTCCAGCAATATCTGGCTTTTGTGGTGCAAAGGGCAGGGCGAAAGTGTTCTCACAATCCTTCCTGTGAGGAAACATTTGGCTACCCTCTCATTCTTTGCAAAAATGGGCAGGCACAAAGACTGGGCCTCTTCATTTCTTATCAAGAAAGCCATAAAGACTTGGCAGAGGCTTGAGGAGAGGCACGAGGACTCAAGAAGGCCAAATGATGTGAACAGGCTACCTACTCTAGTTTCCAGGCTGCCTGATGTTCACCATTCACATTTAGAGGCCCAGCTGGTTAAACAGCTTTTGTCTAGCCTTTTAATGGCTCCCCTCTCTAGGTACCAGTTCACTAGGATGCTGATGATCATGCTGATGGCAACCAGGATCTAACCATCAGTTTTCTGCTCCCACTTGTTGCGCATAGGGGTGGGCACATATGCGACTGGGGCAGGCTTGGACAGACAGCAGGTGCAAAGGATTGGGAGATGGCGGTCTGACTGTTACAGGAATTATATGCACTTGCATATGGTCTAAATCTGATTATGTTTTCTCTACCTTCCCTTCCTTTGTGTATGCATGTGCTATGACAACTCAGTGGTGTATGTGTTGGACCACTCTTTCATCCGGAGGGCCTGAGTGACTTGGCGATGTGTGCAAAAGCTAACAGTTTCAACATGAGGTGGTATGGCCAAGGCAAACTCATAGTGGGGAACCTCTGGGTCTGTGGTTGACAAACCAGTATCAAGGGGGCTTCTGCCATCAGTTCTGGTCATCCTGCACCTTGGAGGAGGTAACGATTTAGCACACATGGAATGTAGGGATTTATTTGAGGCCATTGTTGGTGAGGTCATGTGGCTAGCTAAACGTTTCCTGTAAGCTTTAATAGTTTGGTTGCATATTGTGCCGAGGCAGTCCTGACGTGGGGGGCATGCTGTCCAGGCGCTGAACGAATCCATTAAGCACCTGAACGGAGGGCTCTCGAAATACTGAGATTCTCTAAGTTGGAATGCATCCCCCACAGCTGTATCAGGGGGTAGAGGTTTTTCCTCCGTGATGGGGTTCATCTGTCTCCTGAAGACAACAAGATGCCTGTGAATAATCTTTTTGCTGTTGCATGCCAATATGTTTCACGAGCGGTGAGGGGTCCATATGGTCAGGGAACCATTCTGACCTGTGACGGGTGAGTTAATGGCTGGTGGCGGCTTTTCAGAGTCACCCATGTGTACTTCACAAAATAATGCACTCACAAGATAAATGTTAGTGGGACCACAAAGGGGTGTTCTTGCAGCATTCGGTAGAGAAGCTGCAATTGGAGGGGTTGGGATGGCCGCTCCTGCTGCCCTCAGTCCATCCTAACACATGTGCATTAGTGCTCTGGGACACTGGCCCTTTGGGGGTTAGGAGATGCAGTCTGCAACAGGGGAACAAGGCATGGCCCGGTTGCCCAGACTGGCTCTCCGATGGGCGTGGGAGGTGACTACGGCATGAACGCTCTGGAGTGAGCAGGCCTCCGGCATGGAGATAAGCTCTGCTACTTCACGTATCAGTGCCTTGAAAGAGAAGCATATGGTTTTCATGTAACAGCAATAATCCAGAGTTGGGCATGTGTGCTCCGGGTACAGGCTGACCATGAGCTCACAGAAGTTGTTTCCTGGGGTGGTAGAGGCGCTAGGTGACTTGATGTCTAGCCAACTCTGTTAAAACATGGGGGAACAATGTAAAATCATGTAGAAGTTTAAATCGTGTTTTGAATGAAATTTTTTAATTTTGATGTGTTAAATGTGAAAAAATGCGGTCTGAATTATTGCAATTTCTAACCAAAAACATAAAGGTGTAGACTCAGGCTAATTAGTTGAGCAACGTGTACCAATCGGCGGAGGAAGGGGGGTGCCTGTATTTCAGATGACTAGGTGGAAAAGGGACTCAATGAGTCCTATGATCTAGGCTCGGGTTCTCCAAAGTGGGTCCTAGAGGGATGGATCCATGCCAGATTTTTAAGATAACTACATTTATCTAAATAGGGATATGGTAAAAATCTGGCATGGATCCAGCCCTCCAGGACCGACTTTGGAGAACCTTGATCTAGTGCCGAAAAACAAAGAAGGGAGTGAAGAGGTATAATAAGTCGTGGACTCGTCCTCCTCTATAAGTAATGAAAACACAAAGAGAGTCCACTCTCAATTCCAAACAAGCATTGGCATAGCCAATAGGTCTTGCCTTTGGGACCTTATAAGTGTTTAGTTATTTAGCACAATATCCTTGGTGCAACAACATCAACTGTTGCATGGCTAAACACTTATAAGGTCCCAAAGGTAGACCTATTGGCATAGCCAATAGGTCTCGCCTTTGGGGCCTTATAAGTATTTAGGCAGAGCTATTGACTTTGCCAATGTGTTTAAGCTGTGCTGTAGAGAAGTGTGGCTGCTGTGCAGCATGCTGAAAAGTTGTAATAAAAAAGTGCCAGAAGCATTTTTGTTACCTTATATATGACCAAGAAGGCATTATGTCCAACAGAACGACCTTACAGAAAAAGGTGCCCAACAGCCTTAACTAATGAAAAAGATACAATGAATTGGGGTGAAGAGGTGGGGGGGGGGACACAAATGATCCTCACACAAAAGTCTCCTTGGATCTCCAACAACTATAGCAATCTTAAAGATACAGGAAATGGTTTTAGAGCAGCTTTAGAAAAAACTATTTTGTGGAAAATGGTCAAATGAATAAGACATGAAACTGAAGACATTCCAGACGGACTTCAGGAGGTCTTCAATGCAAATGAAAAACAGAATATGAGGCCAATCAGACTTATCTGCAAATGGTTTTTCAGGGGTTTAAAGGATTGGGACTAATGAATAAAGCTCATTTAGATTTTCTGGAGAGCCACGTAAGGGCAACAGTAAATTACAGATTGAAATGGTATGCTGAATGAAAATCAGATATGCAATGGTGCCGGATAAGAGTTGGGTACTTGTCTAATATTTAGCGCGTTAGTTTTACACCTAGTACTATTAAAATATCCGACTCGGAAGTGGAGCAAAGCTGCTGTACAAAATGAATAAACTAGCAACATAAAAAGGGATGGTTGTGTTTTAAGTATATTTTATTTAAGAAATCCAATACCGATTCCATAGGGTAAATCGGAAGAGAGGTGCTGACTCCAAAGCAACACTACCAAGATGATTTTAAGAACGATAATCCAGGGAGGCTAAATACACAAGGTTCATCGCAGAATGAACAGCTGTTAAAAAAAATTCAAATATATACAAGAATGTAAACTGAAACAGCACGGAGTAAAGGCAAGAAAAATTGCATTCACAGAAATGTGGGTGGATTGAAAAACTGCCTTTACAAAAAGAAAGTTCAGGTAAAAATAAAACAATTGGTACAGGACAATCAAAAACAAATATTCACCAGCGACACTAAGAGAAGTTAAACACTGAATAATGCAAGTAGAAGTTAAACTAGCAGACTGTATGGACTCTACTCTGCTTATTTACCACATGTTAAGTGCGGCATAAACAGACTACTCATTTAACTTCATTCAATTGCAGACTGCTAATTCAGTCATGTCTTACCCCTGAAAATTAGTTGCATTTTATTTAATATTTTTAGAGTGACAATAAATAACTATTGCACACTTTGGTATCATCTGTAAAAGGGCACAACTTTTTCTGGTCATGGCAATATTAATGTTAAATTGGCGCCGTTCAAGAACCATTGATCAGAAGGAGGGGCAAAAAAAAACCCGTTTGATCCCATCTCATCTAGAGGACAAGAGAACCTCGGGAACTGTTACTGGTGGCAACAAAGTGAACAGAGTGTCCCTGTCGACGTATTGAATATCTATGGAGACGCTGCAGCATAAAGTTACCAGCCGTTTACGGAATGTTGAAGCCCGTTCAGGTTGACTACATCCAGACAGAGTACTTATTCGCTGAAAGGCTTATCAAATATAAGTTGCTGAGATGAACCATTTCCAAAGTGAACCAGCGTCTCATTCTTTATCTGGGTAGATAAAAGCTGTCATTTTCAAAAAGACCCTAATAACCACATACTGGCACATTAAAGGTGTATGGCAGGGCAACACAACACAAAATATCAACAATGCCTGTTAACATAACGCCTTTTTGTATTTGAAAAGCGCAAAATAACTACCTCTCCTACTTACTCAAAATGTATCTATCTTTCGGAGTTAAAGTCTGCTACAAGGCAAAGAGAAAATAGTTACAGGATCCTAAATATAACGTACCATTCAGCAACGGAGTTACTGACCAAGGTAATTACGTACTTAATTTTAAAGGATTAGCATGCCCATGTGAGTCAATACAAAAATATACCGAAACGAAAGATACAGATGTGGAACACAAAAGGGACAGCAAAAAGAAGTGTGAGCTACCAAATGTATATGACAAGTCTCCCATGCAGCATATTCTTTGAATTATTCAGAAGTCAATCAGGCCAATTGTGGTAGCTGTCAGACACGTGCCCAAGAAAATAACAAGCCCGGCTTCAAAAGTGGTGCGCGCGCGAAAGTGAAAGCAGCGCGTTTGCACATATGTTTGCAATTAACGCGAGACGCGGCGGGGGAGGGGCGGAGGAGCGTTGAGAAAGCAATCAAGTGAGAGGAAAGCCAGATGGCGCCTGATCGGGCGCTGAAAGCTGGCGGCTGCGCACGTGCACGCTCGCGTGAACGCAAGCTGGTAGCCAGCAAAAGCCTCTGGCAGCACTTTGAAAAGCACACTTACTAAATGTCTCGGCCAGAGCAGCGCTAAGCGCTGGCTTAGGCGAGACCTAAAAACCGTGCTATCATACCAACAGTGACTAAACCCAAGAGAACCATTCGGTTTCTAGTATGAGAGAAACGATATGTGTTCTAAAATAACCCTCACCCACCAAAAGGTCCCTTGGTGGCATTCTTCATCATCGGGTTCTTCCCGCCCCGCTGCGGGACGGGGCGTGCTACAACCTACGGATACGTGGGAGAACTTTCAAGTGAAGTGAAATAATGTGTGTGATGTGAGAGTGGAAGGGTCAGAAGATAAGTGAGTTAAAAAAATACCTGGCTGCGTGGAAAACTAAAAACTTTAATACTCCCTATAGCTGGTATTAATAAAAGTGGGGGAAAAGGAGGAAAAAGTGCTATAATGGGCAACATCCTAGGTCCTGAAGAGAAGCTTAGGGGTAGGCTTCGAAGCATGTAGACCCATGAGGAAACTGCCCATTATAGCACTTTTTCCTCCTTTTCCCCCACTTTTATTAATACCAGCTCTAGGGAATATTAAAGTTTAGTTTTCCACGCAGCCAGGTATTTTTTAACTCGCTCATCTTCTGACCCTTCCACTCTCACATCACACACATTATTTCACTTCACTTGAAAGTGCTCCCACGTATCCGTAGGTCGTAGCACGCCCCGTCCCGCAGCGGAACGGGAAGAACCCGATGATGAAGCATGCCACCAAGGGAACTTTTGGTGGGTGAGGGTTATTTTAGAACACATAGTTTCTCCCATACTAGAAACCGAATGGTTCTCTTGGGTTTAGCCGCTGTTGGTAAGGATAGCACGTTTTTTTGGAATTGAGAGTGGACTCTCTTTGTTTTTTCGAACCTTGATCTAGGCCACAAGGTGCGCCCGAATGCGGCAAGCCGACTGATATGTGGGGCCACGGAGGGATCAAGCACCATTCTAATATGGCGGGCCACCTCGAAGCCTTGCCTCTGTTGGGGGCGGCCATATTACAATCTTCGGGTCCTCACAATATAGAGGTTCTCATGCTTACAAAGGGGCGATAGGTGGGGCCGCGGGGAGCGACATTAAAAAGGAGGTGAGATCGGGGCTCGGCCTTTTGCTTCGATGCCTAATCTCACCGAAGAGACCGCCATCATCGTGTCGCAGTTACAATTTTGATTGTCAAACAAATCAGCAAGTTGCACACAGCAAGAATCATGGTAAATGTCTCCAATTTGGGAAAACAGTAACAATTTGGCTTGGAACATGGCCCACTTTTGACAGCACACTTAAAAAAAAAAGTAGGTTGAATGAGCTCAAGTTTAGACACTATTAAATGTGCAAAAAAGTAACAACAAGCTGCTGTATGAGTAACATCTAAAAAGACAGATGCGTTTTTGCAAGCAAAGATTTTCGAAGAGACCACAAAATTACAGGAAATGCCAGGCAGAACGAGTTGGTAGCTGCTTACAGTTTTGAAGAAGACAGTAATAATACATCTAATAAATATAAGTTGGTAAACATCTGTATTGGCTAAAGATGTTACGAATACAGAATGGCACTTTACATTAGAAAAAATGCCACGAGTTATGAATAACACAACTGGTTGACTTACCACAAATAATAAAATGGCTTTTTAATAGATGTTGCTAAAGAATGCACAAACTCCATGTACTCAACTCACAGAATCCATTTTTCAGAAGATCACATGCATGCTTGTGAAATTTAATTAGAGCCATAATTTCTGGATGATTTAAAAAAGTGCCTGTCTCGGCAAATGATTTAAGCTCATTTTGAGGCAACAAACCAGTACTTTTAAATGTCCTGCCAAAACTCCAGATACAGAAGCAAAGATTATTAGATGTTTGCGGCTTGCAAAAAGCTCCACTTGAGTATTTGGAAGCCCAGAAGTCGGAAAATAGGAGCCTCAAATGGCTTCATTTGAGAGGATAGCATGAATTAATAGGAACAAGGAACACAGACACGAACTGAATCATAAGACCTGATGGGGTTCCAATGTGATCTATTCTGAATCGCTACAAATGTTATTCCAACTGAATCACAGATAGTAAAATTTACTAATTTAGTTTACTTGAAATATTGTGATTCTGTATTGAGACGTGCCCACACACAAGAAGATACTTTCATTATAAGCTGCAGTGCTAACAAATTAAACATTCTTTTGACCTTGATATTATAGCTAAATGTATACGTTATTATGTATCTATGCAGTTAAAAGACATTGAGTACTTCAAAGTTGTACACAGACACCATCATTTTAAAGAAGCCAGCTACCTATGGGTAAGACCAACATACAATCCCCTTAAGCCTAACTGTGGGATGAGAGCAGACAACTCTAAATAAACTGTCACACACCAACAGATAACACCACCTTCACTCAGCATAGGCTCTCACTGATAACACCGAGTCTAGTATCTTTAGCTTTCAAGTTACATAAATATATTAGAGTGCGAGGATTGCAGCGCATGATTAGGCACAGTGCCTCTGATTATATAATAAATCTTGCTTGTCCAGATTTTGAAAGTATCCAGGCAGCATGCTAAGCTGTACTCGACTCTCACAGGATGTTGGAGAATCGTGCCATGCACAATCTCAAATGTAGTACTGCTGTCCTTTCACCACATAAATTCACTCCAGGCAAATGCAAAGTGCTTTGACAATGGTTGCCCATGGTGGTGGTTTCTATGGTGCTTTGTGTTCTGAAGTTCCATTGTCTGGTGATGTAAGAGTAAAAGGTTTCGGTGTTTCATATTCTTTGGTGCTGTTAGACTAAGCAAAAAAAAGTAATAATGAATGAACCCCTCCAGTTAGATTTCAGTATCTGGGATTGAATCTTCATACAGGGTAAACATGTAAAATGGAAGACCCGTGCTTAGATTCTCAATCCACCTTTTTCTGGATTGAGCATGTATCACTGAGTACTTATCCGTCACTTTTAAGTTTATGTCAGTGATTGAAGCAGTCTGGATGCATTATCACACAATAACCAATCACTGGTATGCCGATATTCGAACATGAGCACTTTTGGGCTTCACTCATCCTCGCCAGATGACGGATTTCATAATAAATGGGCTCATCATCCCTGAAAAAAGGAATGTGTTACATTCCCTCAACCTGCACAGCAAAAGGCGGTACCCAATCCATTCGCCCCCCAAAAAGATCATGCATCTACACCTGCATAGGTATTCCTATGTAAAGGTGCAGATGCATGACTTTTAGGAATTTGCAGCCTTCCAGTCGTAGATACTGCTGGTAAAGTATTGTCACTTTTCTTTTTATAATATTTGCATTCCCGCAATGCTCCACTGTACGCAGAGTGCAGTTGCACATTGGGAGAAGACAGAGTCCATGTGCTAGTGCACATTTGTTAATTGATTTTACTACACAGGGAAAACGATTTTCGAAGGAGAAACCTCGTCCTGTATGCCATCATGAAATCTGGAGGTGTTCTGATCTCATTCCCACACTGGAAAGATAATTAATTACTTCAACCCTTTTCAGGAGCAAATCTTCAACCACTACCACGCTGGCAAAGGGTTGAAGAGTAGTTAATGAATGCTCAGAAAAGGACATTTGTGAGTGTTTACAAACTCACCAGGCAAACCAACCCCTGTAATGCCCACTCCCTATCCCTTGGTTAGGAGTTATGTCCATGTAATTGTACATAGTTGTGGCATGCAATTATGCAGGAGTACCTGGATTTACCAATTTTGAACGGCGCCCACTTAGTTTCTTGCACTGTAAACAACATATGCATAGTTTCATTCAAACACCTTCAAGAAGCTTTAAAGAGCAGCAGGTAGAAATAAAAGGGTTTTCTGATTTATTTTGAGACAATGGGGTGACTGTGGCAAAAAAAAGCCTCTGCACCTGAAATTTTTAAATCTTGAAAGTTGTACAGAATTATCGTACCGGTATTGCCTGCAGATGCATTAGGCTTTCTCCCGACGCAGAATAATAGTAAATCACCGTAATAACTTGCACGGTACATAACATGCAAAAGGTTTGGACCAAGACAATATTTTACACAGATTGGAAGCTAAAAGGAAATGCTTTAAGATTTTTTAGATATATAAGGGAAGAAGAAGAGGAGATAGTAGGCGGCAAAGACCTCCTCAACCAGAAGGCAGAGAAGATCTGTAAACTTAGGGAGCACAAAGAGGTGGGGGCAGAACCAGACATACTAGAGAATGAAAATGTAGAGGCTTGTGGAAACAGAGCTGTGTAAGAGGCCATTTAGAGAGGAAGTAAACTCTGAATGTATTTGAAGAGCAAAGAAAGTGAAGGCAGAAAGATAATGAAAGCCAGCAAAGAGATGAGGAGAGGTGATAGATTGGCAGGTGGAAGAAGATTACAAAGTAAGCAAATGGCAGAGTAAAAAACAGACTGAAGAGAAGCAAAAGAATAAGCTGGTGGGGCTACGAGCCATGTTTGAGATTCTGAATCTCAATTGACTCTACGGGGCCTTCTTTGCCCTGTGAATGCTATAAGCATACAATAACAAAGAGCAAGAAGGATGTGCCAGAATTGGTGGTGGGAGCACTGCTGGCATTAAAGTGCTTCTGTTCCGCTGGATAGGACAACATTCTTGTCGGGTCACCCCCACTTCTCCATCACCGACAGCCACACAGGCGGCCTACGGCTCAAAGGACGAGCAGATGAGTCTTGCACCCAACAGAGCATTCATCACAGCCTTCTCAAATGGCATTAAAGAGTTGTTTCCACTGTAGAGGCAGAATTTCTAAAGTGTTCCAGATTGTGAAGATGGCCTCCATAATACTTGAGCTGGAGTGAGGGATGTCTCTAATGGACAGAAATGTGCCTTCGTTGATTGAAAGCAATAGGGATTCTATGGAACTGCTGGCACTGATGTATTTCATAAAGTCACTGACTTTTTTCCAGTGAACTCTCCAACTCATCTGTTTTTACAAACATACTTGGAAAATGTGTTTTTAAAATAGAAACAGACAATTTGGCAGCCCCTCAAAAAATATCGACTATGAGTCACAGAACACAGCAGAAATCTACAATGCACTGAACATTAAGGTGTTCAGAAGCCAAGGTAAGTTGATCTATGTTCATGTGGTGCTTGACTGTTGTCGGTCAGTGGTAGTCCTGATGCCACGCATGCGTAAAATTTCATTTGTTTGCTTTCTTACTGCTCTGTGTCCCAAAGACCGAATGCACATGCACTTTTTTAATGTTAGAGTCATTTTGCTAATGTGAAATTTGAAAGTCTCTAATTTACTTGTTTTATAACACATATGAAAAATACATCTTGTTGGTGGAGGCCTGAACAGGTATCCTCACTTTTCCCGTTGCCTTCTCTTTTATTGCTCTTATTTCTCAAAAGTTACTTCTAAGACATGTTGCATAATACACAAATCATCCTTCTTAGAACCGAATGGCCACCTATTGTTTATGGCCAGATATCGCAGAGACCCAACCCTTCCCATCCATGAATGACCACGGATCCTTCCACTTGTACCTCCATCATCACCCTTTGCTAAAGACAGCACACTTTTAGAACTTTTTGTGTTAGGGCTCATAATCTCCAGCCGTATTTATTATGGTAACAAAAACATCTCACGTTAAAAATGCACTCAATTTCACGGGGGAGTGGCTAGCCAGCCAAGATGGTGGACGCACTCTAACGAGGCTCCGTCTCACAGCCTGATAATCCGTTAATTATCCTGCGCACAGCAGTGCCATCGAGACGCCAGAACCAACCTGCTAGGATTGGAATGCCAGCATGAGTGGGCGCAGCAAGTTTGGAGGCACTGGGAGCCGTCTCAGCTGAGAAATGGCCATCGCACAGTAATGACGCCATAGAATTGGGCTGGGAGCCCGAGTGGTGCTGTGCGACGTGAGATCACCGAGGCCACAGCCAAACCGTGTCGCCCAAAGCAGCAGTACGGTAACCCGTCAACGCACGGAGCGGCTTGAAAGAACCAAGAGGAGTGCCTGGACCGGCCCTGGCCACTGAGGGTTAGATACGCCAACGGCCCAGTTGTGCGTTGGTGTAGGTGGTAAAGGTGAAGCGGAGCGTCCCCGGGTAGTAGATAGAGCCCAGGAGGGACCCCGCTTCACCGCGGAGGCTGCCGAGGTAAACAGCCAACTGGGGACCTGCGGCTGGTGATGAAAGAAGCGGAGCGGTGCCGCCTCCCAGACCTAGAGGTGTGTTGTGGCCCCTTGCCACCCGCGGTGGCTGGCTGGGAGACATACGGCGGGACCCCCCTCCTAGCGCTGGTTGGGTGCCGGGGCGGCGAGGAAGGCCGCAAAACAATTCAGAGACTGCTCTACATTGATGCTCACGGTTATACAGACGCTGTGCAAGCCGACGTCGCGTGGGCTGCGACCCCGGGAGCCACCACTGGCAGAGCTCGTAAACTACCCATGACCCAAGAACTGGTGAACAGGTGGGGTGGGCACGGCTCTGGATGGTGAAACAGGCCCGGGCCGCGCTGTGCGCCGCACAGGAGCACACTCGCAGTGGGTTGCGGTGAGGGGTGGAAGCACGGAGGCTGCATCGTCTGCGCCTGGGCTCAGAGGTATGTGGTGGCAGACTGCTCGCTGCCCATAGAGGCACACTTGGGGCCCCCCACCTGACCCCAGCGCTCGGTGGGCGTAAGCTGGAATAGTGGGAAGTCCTGAAGCCTAACTACAGGACCGCATTGCGCTGAGACCCAGGGTGGCAGGAGGGAAGCAAGCACACGGCAGCACGAGGCCTTAAGAGTCATCGAAGTGGGCCTGCAGTGGTGAGTGAGGAGGGAGCATACAGCGCCCAAGTAGACGCATTGGGACCAACGGCACTGACATGCAGCACAAAGAGATTGGCAAGACATAGTCCCTATGCCTGACCCACACGAAGCCCAGCCACAGCAGCGGGACACAACGTTGGCCTCAGATTGAAAACAACCTGGGATACGCTCGCAGATATCTGGAGGAGTACGACACGGACGAGCTCGTGCTAAGACCCCGCTACTAGTGCAAGGGAAAGCGTTGGAGGGCAAAAGCGAGGGAGCAGCGACTGTGGTGTAGTCAGGGAGCCAAGTCAGACTGGACCGTCGCAGTGGGCGCCCAGACCCAGCGAGCAGGTCGAAGCAGCAGCTTCAAGCCTGTCTCACGACTGCCTGTCGAACCACATGTGTGGAGCCTCCCTGAGGTGCTGACAAGTGCTAGGGAACATAGTGTACTATCCTGTCTCCAAATACAACAGCCGTAGCACTCTAACAGGATGGGCAGACAGCGCACAGGCACAGGTGCGGCGTCCACGCGACCGACGTCAGGCCCAGCTCAGTCAGACCAAGAATCTGAAGCGTCAGGCACCTCCAAAGCTTCCAGTTTGGAATCAAAAATAGACTCTGCACTCCAAGCAGTGACACAAATCAGTGAAGCATTGACGCAGACCCGTACATCTCTCGAAGGTCGAATAGATAAGGTCACGTCGGACTATATGCTCCTACAAGCTGATCACAGAAAACTGACAGGGAGGGTCAACGAGCTAACGACGGAAGTAAAGGAGATCGCCCCAGTGGCCAAGGAAATGACCACGGAAGTACGAAACCTCACATCCAGACTCCACTCCCTGGAACGCAGAATGGACGACGCAGAAGACCGGTCCCCCTGGAACAATGTGCACGTAGTGGGGCTGCTGGAAGGCACAGAGGGCGGAGACACAGTAGCATACACCGACGCCTGGCTACAGTCCTTGATGCCAGCAGGCACACACTCTGCTTTCTTCGCAGTGGAGAGAGCGCACAGGGTACCATCGAACCACCCGCCGCCGGGTGCTGGAACGTGGCCTTTCCTGCTCCGACTCATGAATTTCAAGGACGGAGATGCAGTACTCCAGGAGGCCAGAAAAATGGACACAATCAAGGTGGACAACTCACAAGTTCTTTTCTTCCCAGTCTACGCCCTTTTCCTCACTGTCAAAAGACGAATGCGGGATCTGAACCTGAAATACTCCCTCATATTTCCGGCCCGACTGCGGGTCGTCGCGGATAGGTCTACACATTTCTTCAACAAAGCAGCAGACGCATGGGACTGGCTCGAAACCAAAGGACATCACACCTCGCCGAGCCAGAGGCATAGCAACGTGCAGCCGCATGCCAGCACTCGAAGGAGTCGCCGCAGTAGACGCAGGATGCGAGCAGCGTAATCACCAATGCAATCAAAGGCTGCCCCCAACCGAGAGCAGGTATTGCAAGAGAGAAGAAACGCATTGCAAGTGGTAGCGGACTTGAGAGAGAATAGCAGAGATGCAGATGCCTCCTCTGAGCAGTCGCTGAGTGAAGACAGCTCGCAGGCTGTGTGGCCGGCTCACAAAGACTCGCAATCACTCCCAGTTCAGTGGCAGCTCGCATAGGGCGTGCTGCGGGGCGGTGGGGAGGGGCGGGGGAGGGGTAGTAAACTCGGACGTACGACGGAACGGGGGAACGTAATAATTGCTTTCCTCCGTTCCGTCGTATGTCCGAGTTTACTATGCCCCCACCCTGCCCCTCCCCCGCCCCACCACCCGCAGCATGCCCTATGCGAGCCGCCACTGTCCCAGTTGTAACACCCCAGACTGCGGATGACTTCATGTAGCAGATAAATATAGCCCGTGGACACGCAAGTATGCGATTGTAGAAGCACTCACATGTGGGATACATATGTTCCTCACACGTCCCACCCATGCAGCATTCTAATGCACTACTTGGAGTACACTACATGGGTGGGCCAGCACTGACACGCACACACCCCAAGCTGCAGACCACTGGCGAATGGCATAAGATATAGCACAGCGCACACATTTATGCACGCAAGGCAGGGCAAAGTCCAAATATCCAGTTCACTGCAAGCTTTAACCCACCCCCACCTCCCAGGAGGATCGAAACGGCGAACGTAGCTGTGAGTTGCTGTATGGCACTGTTAACTGTTCGGGCAGACACACGTTGTCTCTCTGCTCTTTCCCAGTTGAACCTCATAAGGTTTTCTCCCACGACCCTTGTTCGAGTTAGCACACCCATACACCTATGGATATCACAGTTACATTTCGCAACCACAAGATACTCAGCATATCGTCACCTCACCCCTAGCACAACAAGCCACCCACGAGGCGCACTAGCCTATAACTATGTCGCATGCCGCCTACAAACGTAGTTACCTGGAATGTTAGGGGGCTCCACACGCCAGCCCGCAGGTATGAAATATATGCGCATCTTAAGCGGCACGCAGCTCACGTGGCACTCCTACAAGAAACGCACATCTCACAACCAGAAATTCGCAGATTGTAACCGAGATGGAAAGGTCAAATACTGGCCACGGGCTACTCGGCCTACGCCAGGGGGGCCCTAATTTGGGTTCGGCCGGGTACCCAATTCGAGCCGGAAGAGATTGAAATAGACACACACAGCAGGTATGTACTCACAAAAGGCCGGCTCAATGGGACGCACATAGTGTTAGGATCCATATACGCCCCAAACACGGACCAGGGCATATTCTGGCACACACTGACGGACCTACTCTCACGCCGGTGTGAAGTCCCCTGGTTGCTGGGGGGCGACTTCAACTCGGTCTTGGACACAACACTTGATAGGTCATTTCCACCACTGCCGCAAACAGTAGCAACATCCAACGCTAGGAACCTAGGGGAGTGGCTGCGCCGCTGGGATTTGACAGATGTGTGGAAGGCCCTTAATCCGCAGGCACGACTGTACCCACGTTACTCACACCTGCACGGGCTACTTGTCCGTATCGACCGTTTTGTTGCAAGCGTGTCGATATTAGCGAAGTGCCTCAGTGTGGATTACCTGGGCAAAACGCACTCAGACCATAACCCACATATCATGACACTGCAAGGAGAGGATGGGGAACCCATCACCCTCCTATGGAGGCTCCAGCCTCTGGCATTAGAAGATCCCCCGTTCAGAGAAGCAGTAGGCACAGCGATAGAAACATATTTTGACAGCAATGCGGGGTCAGTTGCAGACACGGGCATCCTATGGGATGCAGGCAAGGCAGTGATCAGGGGGCATTGCAAGGGGTTAAGTTGGAACATCAGGAAACAACTGGACTGCAAAGTAAAACGCATTGAAGACGCTCTGACCCGACTTGAAGCTGAGTTAGCGCAGGGTAACGTTGTGCAGCAAGACAGACACGCAGCGTCTAAAACATGCTGAAGTGCTAGAGAGCCTGCGCTGTTTGAATTACGCGTCGCACGCCGCCGCACGCATGCGGCGGCGGACAGAGCAGGTAGATTGTTGGCACGTATGATCCGACAAAAATATACGCAGGTGCCTGTGCGGAGGCTGCGGTCTGTGGCAGAGCAGGTACTCGCTACGCCACACGACATCCATGGTGAGTTCACCACGCACTACACCAAAGTATATCAGTTGTTGAACCGCGCAGCACCAACGGAAATAGAATCCTTTCTCACTCCCTTAACCCTACACCAAGTCACAGCAGAGCAAAGAGACGAGCTGAGCGAGCCGCTCACGCTGTTGGAAGTGCAAGAAGCTATACGCTCGTTGGCCACGGGCAAAGCGCCGGGCCCAGATGGTTACCCGGCCGAATACTACAAAGCTTACCAGCAGGCCTTAGCACCACGTCTCATCACAATGTACCAGAATGCGCAGGAAACAGGCATACTTCCGGGTACGCTTCGCGAATCCCTGTCGGTGTCCTTGCCCAAACCTAACAGGAATGTGGAATTGATAGGCTCGCATCGTCCATTAGCACTACTTAATACAGATTATAACATGCTAGCTAAAATATTGGCGAATAGATTGGCCCCGTTGGTACCGCAGCTAGTGCACGTAGACCAGAATGGATTCATGCCTGCCCGTAGCACGTCACTAAATTTGCGACGTTTCTTCTGGGTGGCGCATTACTCCAGGGACAACTGAGCGCATGCTGGGTGCCCGGTTTTGGACCTGGAGAAGGCGTTTGACATCCTAGAATGGGGGTTCTTATTTGCTGTGCTGCGTAAATATGGCTTGGGAGATGTGTTTTTGGGCTTCGTTGCGTTGTTATACACGCGCCCAATAGCCAGGATCAAGACAGGTCCATATGTATCAGAACAAGTCCCCATTGAACGCGGTACGAGGCAGGGCTGCCCGCTCTCCCCATTACTATTTGCGCTGGCCGTTGAGCCACGTGCTGAGGCACTGCGCAGTACTCAAGACGAATGGGGAATCCCTCTGGGAGACGGCACACATGCGGTCTCATTATATGCAGATGACCTGCTGATATTCCTCAGGGATGTTGGGCAGTCATGTGCGGCAATTGAGAACACGCTGCTTGAATTTGCCTCAGTGTCAGGATTAAAGGTGAATTGGGAAAAGTCGTGTCTGTACTCCTTTGCAGAGTCTACCCCAGACCCGCAATTAGTCATCAACGGCAGGCCTGTACACTGGCAGCTAGCAGCGTTTCGGTATCTCGGGATCCTCATATATCGGGACCTGCAAGATCTCCTCGAGGGCAACCTGGAACGCGCCATCACTGCAGTGCGGGCACAAATGACCTTCTGGAGCACCCTGCCACTGGCGGTCATGGGCAGGATTGCGCTGCTAAAAATGGTGGTCCTACCACCCCATCTTTACCACTTCACGAACTTACCACTACACCTCAGACCGCCGCTGTTTAAAGGTTTGGAATCAAATATGCGGCAGTTCATTTGGCATGGGTCGCGAAACAGAGTAGCACTGGTCAAAATGTACCCACCGACCGCCCAGGGAGGCCTCTGGCTGCCCAACATGGAACAATATTATCTAGCGGTGCAGCTTCAGTGGGTGGCGCGTTGGCTAAGTGCGCGCCAACTTGAGGACACAGCAACACAGGCGCCTGGACTCACTCAACCCCAGATAGTGATGCTGTTCCACCCCAGCAGGAAGAGTAACGCACCTGCACAGCTACTGGTGCGGGTGGCGTATCAATGCTACCGCCGCAGTCTTCGCATCATACACCGGGTACCACCATATGCACTGTCTCTTCCCATACTGGACACACCCAGGAGACATCAAGCAATATCTAGCGCAGAACTTATCCACTGGGAGGAAGCGGGCATACAAACATTAGGTGATTTATATAACCATGGAAGAAATGCAGTGATTAATAGAGTCCTATATACACACAGTTACAGCTACCCTAAAGTTATAATCACTTACATTACATTACCGTGCCCTCAATAGCACTACTTGATAGGAGTGCTGGGCATATCAAAAATTGTGAAGGGCTGTCCTCACACACCACCCGGTGTCATGCTTCATCATAGGCAGCCATCGCTCTCTAAAAACTCGGTTAGATAGAGAGCGGGCCTACACCTGAAGACAGGGAGGCACTTCTAATCATTAAAGTGGGGGCCCGTGCAAATAGTGTGTTAAAAACCAATGTAGTACCCCGATTCGCATTTAATAGTAGGGTATACTACTTAGTATTAAAAATATGGGATGTGGGGATCAGGGGAACTATTACCCCATCACCACTGTTACCGTCGTCGACATGTTTCTGCCTTTGGCTCTAATGAGTCTGCAGCATTCGATCGTTGGGGAGAAGGAGTGGATGTACATAGGTGTACAGCGAGGGACGCACCTTGAGGCAAGTGCGACTATAAGGGTCCCTGAACCCTCCTCCCATGGGGCATTAAAGACCCTACATTGGGGTATCATAAGAATCGCAACGTTAGTTAAGAGGCAGACATAGGTCGCCCTAACAAGGAAGCAATATCTAATACCATATTGTAAACCAGGAGCCCGACTCTCATCCTGAAGAATTTCGCGGACTCATGAGAGCCAAAGGCAGAAACATGTCGACGACGGTAACTGCGCTGATTGATTTAACCTGTAACCTGAATTTAATTGCTAATAAAACCCATAAGGCCTCTGTCGTTCTTGTGGAGCCACATTGGTTTCACTGTATTTGAAATGTATTGCCGATGTTAGCTTCTTTCTTACACTTCAAGTCGACAATCAAAGGTCCAGACGACCAGTGGGAGACTCGGTTTGATGATTTCACCAAGAGATTGAGATTCAAGAAACCCCGCCACATCAAAGGCTTAAACCTTGTTGTTTTGGGAGGTGACAACAGTTACACACTAACAAAATTGGGAAAAGTCAAGGAAAAAACTAATCCAAAATCGAAAGAGTAGCTCTGGATCCGTATATGAAGGTGCAGAAAGAAAGGAGTTGACTTTAGCACACATGGGTCTTGCTTATATGCAGCTCAACTCGTTACTTTTAGGGCGGAACGATGTTATGTTATGTTAAAAGTGATTTGTTAAGCGCGCGAACACCAGGCGGTTTCTTGGCGCTGAAGGGGGGACGGTTGCAGTCGCAAAATAGTGAGTTCAGTTATATGCCTGGGAGAATAGCCAAGTTTTAAGTGATTTCCTGAATTTGGTGTAAGAGCTTGCCATACGCAGTTCGGGAGAAAGAAGGTTCCAGAATTGAGGAGCAAAGGTCGTAAATTTAAGGCCCCCATGTTTCTTCCGTTTGAAGAGATTGGGGGACAACAGGTTCTTATTAGAAGAGCGTAGGTCACGCGAAGGAATGTACCGCTGTAACTTTGAGGCGATGAAGACAGGACCACGTCCTGAGAGAGCTTTATAGATGGTGCAGCCTAGCTTAAATAGAAAGCGTTGGGACACAGGAAGCCAATGGAGGCTTTTCAGCAGTGGTCTCACATGTTGGTGTTTCGTCTGACCAAAGATCAGCCTAGCCACTTGATTCTGAACCAGTTGCAGGCGATGCAATTGGTATACTGGTATACCAGCGTACAGAGAATTTGCGTAGTCAATACGCGAGATTACAAGGGCAAGGACGACTTGAGTCAGGACCTCTGTGGACAAAAATCTACTGATTTTACGAATTCGTCGCAGATGAAAAAACATCCGGAGACCACTGAGGAGATCTGAGCCTTCATTGTTAGATCATTACTGATCACAATTCCCAGACTTTTAACAGAACTAGCTGGGAGTGGGGGGCTCCCCAGTGACGGAGGCCAGAAGTTGGAGTTCCAAGGGTTGGCTGACCCACCAGTGAGGATCAGCTCGGTTTTGTCTGGATTTATATTCATCCAATCACTAATGAAATTCATTGTGGATTGGAAACTCACAACAGATGAAGCAGATGAATCAATGTTAAACACCAACTGGAGATCGTCGGCATAATTAAAAACAGTAGCCTCTCTTTTACGCAAAGCCAGGATCAGAGGTAAAATGTACAGGTTAAAAAGAAGGGGTGAGAGGGAAGAGCCCTGTGGGACCCCGCAGGTCAATTTTCTTTGTTCTGCACAAAAATTAGCGAGGCAAACTGATTGGGAGCGGTTGTCGAGAAAGGAAGTGATCCACTTCAATGACAGACCCTGGATCCCGGCGCAGCCGACACGGTCGATCAAAAGATAGTGGTCGACCGTGTCAAGAGCGGCCGACAAGTCCAGGAGCACCAGGGCCTGAGTAGTGCCCTGATCAGCCCCCTCTCTCAGTTCATCCAGGACTGCCAAGATGACAGACTCAGTTGAATGTTCAGGTCTAAACCCTGCTTGATGAGGGTCCAGATAATGAGATTGCTCTACAAAAGAACTGAGACAATTGGCAACGTGGGCTTCCAAAATCTTGCTTAAGTAAGGCAACAAAGAAATGGGGCGGTAATTACCAGGAACCAAAGGATATAAACTAGGTTTCTTAAGGATGGGGACAACTTCTGCTTTTTTTAATAAGTCTGGAACAATCCCTTGAGCAAGGGAGTTGTTGAGGAGCAGTAAGGGAGGGTCTGGGCAGCGTAGGAATGCTTCTCGAAGGATGTGGGGGGGGGGGGCAGCGATCCAGGGGGAGCCGGAGCAGACCTTTTTAAGTAGGGCAAAAAAAATGTCTTGAGTAATAAGAGGGATTTGATCTAGATGAGCGGGGTTTATGTAAGAGCATGAAAGGACCAGGGGTGAGGAGGGTTTAGGAATGCTGGCCTTAATGGTGGCAATTTTCTCGATGAAGAAAGAATTGAGAGAATTACATAGAGTTTGTGATGGAACAGGTTTTGCCATGACTCGATCCAGTGAAGTAAGTTCATCCACAATAGAGAAGATGTCCTTCGCTTTATTGGCTGAATTTAATATTTTAAAAGAGAAGTATTCTGCTTTGGTCTTAAGGATAGCAGTTTTATAGTCTCTCAGTAGAGACACAAAAGTGGCCTTTTTGGCGGAGCAGTAGTCGCGGCGCCACTTGCGTTCATTTTGTCTCAGTGCAAGTTTCTTTAATTTTAGATCTGCGGAAAACCAACGTTGTGCATCATGGGGCCTCCTAGTTTTAACTTTTCTCAAGGGGACTATGCTATCTCTAGTCGAGTCCAGCCAAGTATTAATGATTTCCGCTTGAGTATGAGGAGACTCATCTAGGGCAGTGGGGGCTGAGGCAGTTAACGAGGAACAAAATTCTTCGATGTCCACCCGAACCCCAGTTTCTGGCCATAAAATTACCTGGCGAGAGAATGTTAGTAGGGCGGACGTAGGGAATAAGAAAGGTAATAAAGTGATGGTACGACCATGTACAAGGGGAGACCTGCAGGTGAGAAATTTCTAGGTTGGCGGTCCAGACCTGGTCTAAAATGTGCCCCTTGATATGTGTGGCTACCTTTACATGCTGAGTGCAATTCAGGCCCACTAAGAGTTCAGTGAATTCGATAGAGCAGGGACTTTCTCGTGCGTCGTAGGGCCAGAAGTTAAAATCGCCAATAATCAAAATTCGGGAATGGTTGACCACCAGTTCGGCGATCATATCACCTAACAACTGGGGAATGCAGGAAAGTGATGTGGGGGTCTATAACATAGTACACATATGAAAGAAGAATGGTGAGATTCAAATTTTAACAGAAGGCTCTCGACCGAGGGATGCCTACAGATACTAATGATGTAAATTTGTGCTTCTGTTGAATTATTGCTGCGACCCCTCCTCCAGTTTTACCCGCAGGTCTATTAGCCTGGAGGATATAGTAATTGTCTGGAATTGCTGCAAGAATGTCAGAAGCAGATTCCGTTGTCAACCACGTTTCTGAGAGAAGGAGGATGTCAGGTTTGTCAGCATCTAGAAGGTGAAAGATCTCGAGCTGGTGTTTCACCATTGAGCGTGTATTTAAATAGCAGATAGAAAGTCCCTCCAGCACTTGGTGTGCGGGGTTGGTTGGAACTTGCCGGCACTTGTCTTTATTAAGGGATTCCTGGCTAAGAGGATTGAAAGGAGTTGGAGTGGGGGTCCCTGTGGGACAGAATCTCAAGTTTATCTAGTTTGGAATGGGTGCGAGAATCAATAGCCCAATTCCCCTGCATTGATTTTAACTCTGGTGCAGTGTAAGATAAGAAACGAGCATAATGTCTGGCCCTTGGCCCTGTCCGGCTGCGGACGGGCGCAGACGGGCTTGCCTTTGGCGCGCCGGCGGCGCGTCCGCTGCGCGGGAGAAGTGACATCCGTTTTAAATACAAATAGAGGCTCCACCCCCTCCGGTATCCAGCCCGGAAGAGGGAAATGAGGAATAAGCGTTGCCGATACTCCCTCCACACAATCGAGATTGAAAGCTCGTGGTGGACCGGGGAGCAGTGCGGGTCACAGAGAAAGTGCAAAGGTGCAAATGTGCAACAAACAGTTAAAAAGGTACCGGTTGTATTTCTAAAAAAGCGCTAAAGATGCGTACTCAAATCTAAAATTCTAAGGTCAGCTTATGATGCCAACTGCGCGCGGGAGAAGTGACATCCGTTTTAAATACAGGTCTCCAGCCCGGAAGAGGGAAATGAGGAATAAGCGTTGCCGATAATCCCTCCACACAATCGAGATTGAAAGCTCGTGGTGGACCGGGGAGCAGTGCGGGTCACAGAGAAAGTGCAAAGGTGCAAATGTGCAACAAACAGTTAAAAAGGTACCGGTTGTATTTCTAAAAAAGCGCTAAAGATGCGTACTCAAATCTAAAATTCTAAGCTCAGCTTATGATGCCAACTGCGCATGGAGTTGGCATGGAGCCACGGGAATGCCACTGACTGGCATACAGGAGTACTGCTTTAACATTTCTAGATTCAGTTTGATGCCTGGGGAATAGTCACAAGGCGAGGAATCTGCAGTTAGAAGTATCCATCAGAAATTGCACTTTGGGTAATAAACCAATAACAAAAGACAAATAGAAACAACTTTCAAAGAAGGAAACTCACAAAACAGTTAATTAAACAACATGTTCAAGATAATTTGCAGATAGTTATTATTCAACAAAGAGAGGGACTAAGGGCATATTTAACGAGGTCCAACGTACATGCCCCGCAAGGACTAATGAGCAAAGAAGAGTACGAGGTTCCTCTAGATAATTAGAACAACGGGTAGGGGACTAGTGTGGAGAAACAAGGAGGACCACTAAGTGTATGGAAAAGAGAAAAAAGGGGGAAAGATCCCTTTAGGAACTAGGGCTCTCACACACCCAGCAAGCTAGGTGTCATGCTTCATCATATGAGCCTGCCCCTCGTCAGGTCGGCGCTGCAATACCTGACGGGCACCCGTATCGGGGCTCTTTGTCGGGATCTTTGTTCCTGCCGGTAGGTGCAGTGGGGGTAAGGGCCCTAGTGTGTAGATGTGATGTGTGGTGAAAGTAAAATAGGTCAGTTAATCCTAGAAACCTTTATTGGGAAGGTAAACTGCCTAGTATAAAAGAATGAGAGGGGTACAGGACTAGTACTGGTGTATCTAGTGATGAATGCCCTGCTCTCAGGTGATCGACATGTTTCGTGCCATTGTAGTCCTATAGATCAAGGCACTTCCTCAGGATCGAATAAAACGCTATCTACACTTCAAAGGTAAGTGAATTTCTACATACCCAAGACACAGGTAGTTGACCTATGAGAAGTAAAAGAAAACATATATAGACATATAAATATTATGTTCAAACATACTCAGTCCTCAATGTCCACCAAGCTGTTATTGCTATTAAACGGCCCCACAGATAGTGTGCTACCCAGTGCACACTAAATGTAGTTACTCAATCACACTGTATGGGGCAGGGAATACGATACAGTGATATCTGTAACCAAATATCTTCTCTAAAATTATATGGTTAAAACAAAAATAAAGACAACCAAGTGGATGCAATCGTCAGAACAAACAACTGACTCACCTGGTCTGTAAGTCAAGTGTACTTGCAACGGTTAATCAGCGGTACAAGAGGACACCAATTGGGTCCTAGAACAAGAATAAAAAGAAGAATACAGAAAGAAACGTGGATCTGTTAAATAAGCTGAATCCGATCAGCTAGCGGAATGGTGAATACCAGAGGTGCAGAAGCGGACGCTTGCCGGAAAAACAAGAGCCATCAAGGGAACATGCCCGAGTGTGTAGTCAGGTAAGCGGTACCCCCAATGCCAGGCGGGTCACCAAAGAATTCATCAACCCGGTAAAACCAGGACTGAGGGACCAACTGGCATGCAAGGATCACCACGGGGCCCGGGAGGATACACGCTAAACCCGAGTAACACTGGGGAGCCTCGTGATCTCAGGAGGGCAGTCGAGTGCGGAGAAGCCAGTACCACGCACACACTCACCTCTGTTAGTTGTATGTCGTAACTAAAGCCAACTCACCGGCGAATTAACGCTCCTGCGTTAAGACCTACCCTGCCGCCGACACCGGGATGGTAGCAGGCAGGGGGCCGGAGAAACATAAATAAGCCAGTAGCAGCCCACTTGTGGGGCTTCCCGTGACGTAGTACGGGATGCGTGAGGTCGTGAACCTAGTGACAGGTGACTCGGCTGGAATGCGTAGCACGCAGAATAACTAAAGCAGCGGCCATATTGGAGTGTGGAAATACTCTAAAGAATGTATTAAAGGAGATCCTAAACTCTTAATCGAGTGTCCCTGTTGGTACTTAAAGGGACCTGACCAGATGAATAGTAACGAATAATAGTTCGAAACGTATATAACAAGGAATGTTAAGAGAACCAACGCATAAAACTACGGGGAATGCTATAAACGTGAGCATGAAAACAAAACCAATTATAAACAACCCAAAATTAAGGGTGAGAGAGTTGTAACATACAGCATGTGGGTAAAAGAGTCGGAGTGTTAGCAATCTAATGATCTCAAGACGTGCCACTTGAAGGGAGTCTACCTCATAGCTGCATAGGATAGAACATCCAATAAGGTGATGATAATACACTAACAGAAACTAATATAGTCCCAAAGTTAAATACTGATATAAACACCTATACAGATACTGGTCATGCTAACTAGAGTTACTCCATTCAAGAATGGAAGAGTGTAATCATGGCGTAACTCGTCATGGATAAGGTGCATGGTGTATACTGTGTGGAGGTGGGGGCCACAGTGTAGATAGATCAAGTAAGTGCGCCCACGGTATATCATCATTGAGGCCCTTAGTATGTGTGGATAATCTATACACCATCTTTGTTCAGCTTTGAACAGTATAGTCTTGGTTACCTGTGGGTATGTTTCTAGGACTATCCAACGCAATGTTTCAGGGGCATGTTGTAAATCCTAAAATGTGTGACAATTTGGTGGTGACCCTTTGACACCTGATATTACTTTTATGCTCTGTTATCCGGGTCTTAATTGATCGCATAGTCATTCCTATATATTGGAGACCACAGGGACAGATCAACATGTAAATACATCGTGTAGTGTTACAGTTCGTGTGTCTCTTCAGGGTCCATCTAAAGTTAGACGACAGGGCTATTCTTTGGATGTGATGGTAGCGGGCACACACTGCAAGTACCACATGGGTAATGACCAGTGACTGCCGGAAGGCCTCACAGTGTCCTCTGTGTGTCAGTGTTGTGTTTCCTAGGTCTGGTGTGTATTAAGGTATCCTTAAGGTTCACGAGTTCTTTGTACGCGAACCTGGGTTTGGGTAATTGTAGGTCACCAGTGTTTAAAATACCCCAGTGTTTCAAAATGATCCGTTTGATTCGTAAAGAATCTGGGGTAAATGATGTTACACACGTCAAGGTATCAGTGGTTAATTTGGGATGTACTTCAAGTAGAGACTCTCTGGGGTTGTTCCTCACTCTCTTCAATGAATCTCTTATTTGTTTCTGTGGATAGCCCCTTGCCGTTAGATTGGATGCTAGAATATCGGCTTCTTTGTAATCACTGACCAATTTGCAATTACGTCTAATGCGCAAGAATTGTCCAAATGGCAAATTATCTCTTAATGCTTTAGGGTGGTAGCTGTTATACAGAGTAGCTATTGCGGTCAGTTGGTTTCTTATAGAGAGAGCTGCTGAGGCTGCCTGCACTTAGTGTGATGTTTATGTCCAGGAAGGAACGGTGGTATCAGAGATGCTGTGTGAGAATTTTAAGTAATCATTCTCACACAACATCTCTGATACCACCGTTCCTTTCCTGGACATAAACATCACACTAAGTGCAGGCAGCCGCAGCAGCTCTCTCTATAAGAAACCAACTGACCGCAATAGCTTACTCTTGTATAACAGCTACCACCCTAAAGCACTAAGAGATAATTTGCCATTTGGACAATTCTTGCGCATTAGACGCAATTGCAAATTGGTCAGTGATTACAAAAAAGAAGCCGATATTTTAGCATCCAATCTAACGGCAAGGCTATCCACAGAAACAAATAAGAGATTCATTGAAGAGAGTGAGGAACAACCCCAGAGAGTCTCTACTTGAAGTACATCCCAAATTAACCACTGATACCTTGACGTGTGTAACATCATTTACCCCAGATTCTTTACGAATCAAACGGATCATTTTGAAACACTGGGTATTTTAAACACTGGTGACCTACATTACCCAAACCCAGGTTCGCATACAAAAGAACTCGTAACCTTAAGGATACCTTAATACACACCAGACCTAGGAAACACAACACTGACACACAGAGGACACTGTAGGCCTTCCGGCAGTCACTGGTCATTACCCATGTGGTACTTGCAGCGTGTGCCCGCTACCATCACATCCAAAGAAATAGCCCTGTCGTCTAACTTTAGATGGACCCTGAAGAGACACACGAACTGTAACACTACACGATGTATTTACATGTTGATCTGTCCCTGTGGTCTCCAATATATAGGAATGACTATGCGATCAATTAAGACCCGGATAACAGAGCATACAAAGTAATATCAGGTGTCAAAGGGTCACCACCAAATTGTACACACACTTTAGGATTTACAACATGCCCCTGAAACATTGCGTTGGATAGTCCTAGAAACATACCCACAGGTAACCAAGACTATACTGTTCAAAGCTGAACAAAGATGGCTGTATAGATTATCCACACATACTAAGGGCCTCAATGATGATATACCGTGGGGCGCACTTACTTGATCTATCTACACTGTGGCCCCCACCTCCACACAGTATACACCATGCACCCTTATCCATGACGAGTTACGCCATGATTACACTATTCCATTCTTGAATGGAGTAATCTAGTTAGCATGACCAGTATCTGTATAGGTGTTTATATCAGTATTTAACTTTGGGACTATATTAGTTTCTGTTAGTGTATTATCATCACCTTATTGGATGTTCTATCCTATGCAGCTATGAGGTAGACTCCTTCAAGTGGCACGTCTTTGAGATCATTAGATTGCTAACACTCCGACTCTTTACCCACATGCTGTATGTTACAACTCTCTCACGCTAATTTTGGGTTGTTTATAATTGGTTTTGTTTTCATGCTCACGTTTATAGCATTCCCCCGTAGTTTTATGCGTTGGTTCTCTTAACATTCCTTGTTATATACGTTTCGAACTATTATTCGTTACTATTCATCTGGTCAGGTCCCTTAAGTACCAACAGGACACTCGATTAAGAGTTTAGGATCTCCTTAATACATTCTTTAGAGTATTTCCACACTCCAATATGGCCGCTGCTTTAGTTATTCTGCGTGCTACGCATTCCAGCCGAGTCACCTGTCACTAGGTTCACGACCTCACGCATCCCGTACTACGTCACGGGAAGCGCCCACAAGTGGGCTGCTACTGGCTTATTTATGTTTCTCCGGCCCCCTGCCTGCTACCATCCCGGTGTCGGCGGCAGGGTAGGTCTTAACGCAAGGAGCGTTAATTCGCCGGTGAGTTGGCTTTAGTTACGACATACAACTAACAGAGGTGAGTGTGTGCGGTGGTACTGGCTTCTCCGCATTCGACTGCCTCCTGAGATCACGAGGCTCCCAGTGTTACTTCGGGTTTTAGCGTGTGATCCTCCCGGGCCCCGTGGTGATCCTTGCATGCCAGTTGGTCCCTCAGTCCTGGTTTTACCGGGTTGATGAATTCTTTGGTGACCCACCTGGCATTGGGGGTACCACTTACCTGACTACACACCTCGGGCATGTTCCCTTGATGGCTCTTGTTTTTCCGGCAAGCGTCCGCTCTGCACCCTCTGGTATTCACCATTCCGTTAGCTGATCGGATTCAGCTTATTTAACAGATCCACGTTTCTTTCTGTATTCTTCTTTTATTCTTGTTCTAGGACCCAATTGGTGTCCTCTTGTACCGCTGATTAACTGTTGCAAGTACACTTGACTTACAGACCAGGTGAGTCAGTTGTTTGTTCTGACGATTGCATCCACTTGGTTGTCTTTATTTTTGTTTTAACCATATAATTTTAGAGAAGATATTTGGTTACAGATATCACTGTATCGTATTCCCTGCCCCATACAGTGTGATTGAGTAACTACATTTAGTGTGCACTGGGTAGCACACTATCTGTGGGGCCGTTTAATAGCAATAACAGCTTGGTGGACATTGAGGACTGAGTATGTTTGAACATAATATTTATATGTCTATATATGTTTTCTTACTTCTCATAGGTCAACTACCTGTGTCTTGGGTATGTAGAAATTCACTTACCTTTGAAGTGTAGATAGCGTTTTATTCGATCCTGAGGAAGTGCCTTGATCTATAGGACTACAATGGCACGAAACATGTCGATCACCTGAGAGCAGGGCATTCATCACTAGATACACCAGTACTAGTCCTGTACCCCTCTCATTCTTTTATACTAGGCAGTTTACCTTCCCAATAAAGGTTTCTAGGATTAACTGACCTATTTTACTTTCACCACACATCACATCTACACACTAGGCCCTACTTCCCACTGCACCTACCGGCAGGAACAAAAGATCCCCGACAAAGAGCCCCGATACGGGTGCCCGTCAGGTATTGCAGCGCCGACCTGACGAGGGGCAGGCTCATATGATGAAGCATGACACCTAGCTTGCTGGGTGTGTGAGAGCCCTAGTTCCTAAAAGGGATCTTTCCCCCCTTTTTTCTCTTTTCCATACACTTAGTGGTCCTCCTGGTTTCTCCACACTAGTCCCCTACCCGTTGTTCTAATTATCTAGAGGAACCTCGTACTCTTCTTTGCTCATTAATTTGCAGATAGTGACATAACATCGAAGCAGGAAACAAGGGTGATTGATGTTGCACTGTCAGATGCATCCTCACCCCCAGCCCTTCCACTCATTTGATCCTCCTACACAGATCTCCTCCACATTAAAACATCTATGATTAAACCCTTTGTTACTCCATTGTGACTATTCTCTTCAACCATTCCAAGCTGACTATCCTTGGCTACTTCAAAAATAGGTTTGTCAGGCCCAAACCTGCTTCATCTAAAATGCTACTATTCTTTTTGGAAGCACTGTAGCTGTAATAAATTATACGTCCGTCACATTCTGTAGGGTATACCAACAAATCCATTTCCTTAGACCATGACATAGTAGATATTTCATTCATGCCTGCACTTCCTTGAGTGGCCTCCACACTATTCCATTGACCAGCGCTACCTCTGCCCAGTGAATTCAACAACAGATAGTTTCTGAGACATACACCCATTCTTAGAAGAAGATATTTTAGTCTTGGATAAGGCCTTCAACCTATCACTTCACTGCTGGTCAAGGCTCACCAGCAAGACAACAGCCATCTCAATCTTACAATAATGGTTCTCAGTTGCTGTCTGTATCATAGCTTCACTCAAGGGCTATCGTTCCTATTCTTGTATTTTATTGACATTATGCAATAATCTCAGTTACAGCAGGTATGAGTGTACAGCAGATAACCATGTGCTGTAGTACAGTATACCAACTTAAAATGACACACAGCGGCATGATAGAGGACATGCAACTGAAGATGCCAGGTAGCAATTGATTCACAGTAACACTGGATTGCGCCTACGTAGAGGTCACTGATGCAAGGCACTATGGCCCATTCCATGTGAGTTCCAGTGATGGCAATGGAAGCCTAATCGGGTAGGGATATAGGTGAATCTGCGCCTGAGGAGTGCTCCTGAGGGACAGTGGTTCTTGCTAAGAGAAAATGATGGAGAGGTCCCCATATGTCTCTCGGTCTGGCGGTGCGAGGCTGCAGCCCTGCATGCCTCTCTAACTGCTCACTGCAATAAGCCATGTCAGACATTCAGCTCCGTTTAGAGGGGACCCTGCCCCTCCCCCAGCCAGAGACCTGGCGTTTAGCCAATAGGAGCTCCAGAGCCACCAATTTCCTAGTCGCATTTGCAATAGGTGACACTGACCATGTAATGCAATTTTTGGGTCTAGCTACAATTTCTCATCCATTATAGTGGCTAGCATGTCCATAACCTCCTCACAGTACTGGTGTATGGAGGGGCAATTCCACTATAGAAGTAGACAGTCAGCTCCCTGCATCACGCGAATTTAGAGTGTGTTTGTAATTCCATTTTGCATTGGCTGATGGGAGTGTAATTTAGCATATGCAAATATTTGAAATTTATTATGCAGAGACTACTGCTAGATGTTAAATGAGTCGTTTGAGTGCAGCAGAATTCCCATTGCTTATCCATGAGTTGTATATGTAGTGCATTGTAGCAAGCATACCCCGCATCCGAAAAGTCACAGCCGAAGGCCATGCCTTCTCTTATCTCCCCCCCAAAGCATGGAACAACCTCAGTCACCACATCAGAGCCTCCTCTTCACTTCTTGAGTTCTGAAAGAAGCTGAAAACCCGGCTATTCAACTAACCACTCCCAGCGTTAGCCGCCAGCACTCCAGCTAATTCCACTGGATAGCCTTACGGGTGATTAGCGCGCTATACAAATAACTATAACATAACATTGTCCCATTTCACCCTAGAGTTCATGACTATTAAGGACAATGGTTCTTATGGAAATTCAAGTTCTATCAAATGGTTCGCCAAAAGGTTTGCTAACCTCAGAGCCACACCCGTACCCTGTGCACAAGGGATTGATTGGCACAACTGCACTGGAGAGGCAATTGTGGCAACACCCCATTATAAGACACATGACAGCAACACGAAAAGCCAAAAATAAATGCCCAAGTCTCTTGCTGCTCAAAGCAACTCCTCAAGGCAATCTCTCAATTTGAAGAGGAGCTTGCATATATGAATTATCAATTACACACACTGTCATGTAAAAATTACAATCAAAAGGCCAAATTAACGTGGGCGATTCATGCTTCGGCTTACAAACTGAACAAGTGAAAATGGCCTACTTTCCACAAGTATTCTGAACCCTCCAAATCTAGCAAAATAACCTTTTAACGTAGCTACAGAACTCAAAAACACCTATCTCAAATGTGACATACCAAGGGAACATTGGGAAGAATTTGCTAATTATTTTCCAATGAAAGTTGCTTCTTTGGGAATTGCCATGGTGACCCACCATGAACTCTTCTAGGAGTACAAAATACTCTGACCCTTGATGGTTCAATACCACAAAAAATTATGGCGAATGCCCTCTTGGTGGAATCTAAACTTTAAGATCTGAACACAGCAAAACTTCGTCCACACATCCTATCATGAGACCACACTCTTCCAGTCTTACAAGCACTCCACTGCGAGCCTCTCACTCAGTGAATGCAACCTAGGGCCCTTTGGATTATAGAGAATGCTTTGCAAGGAGTCAGAGCAATCACCTTACAAAGTAAGTTGCACTGCCTCTAACCTCTGTTCAGAGACCCGGTTCTCATTAATAATCATGTGAGCATGTACCGTCCTGGCAGTGTTTGCAAGCGTCCACGACTGCAAAGATTAATAAAATGGGCAAGAATATTCCAGTGCTGAGGCAATCACACATGTTAACAGCATGTGTACTTGTACGTGGTATTTTTTTAATTGATTGAGGTCATTGTATACCATAATGATAATGGGAAAATGGCCGATATCATTTAAAAGGGGGGGAAGGGAGGGAGCACAGGGGGGCACGGGGGAGGGAGCGTGCAGGGGATCAATGAATACAAACTTACCTCATGATGACTGCCACCTCGCCTCTCGCTGCTTCTCTGCTCTGTTGCTCCTAGCAGTCCCTGGCGCAGCATCACAGACTCCCTGTGCAATCCCCATGCTGCTCAGTGCAGGGATTGGTCTGAGCAGACTGAAAAGATGCTTGCTCAGGCACTGGGAGTCCGTGTTGTTTCTCCAACCCGGCTGTACAATACAGCCGGATTGGAGAAAGCAAAGTGTGCATGCCAGTTTGGCCAGCCTAAGATGGCCGGCCAAACTGACATGCACACTTAGCAGTGCACATACCACTCCTCCTCCTCCCTCCCAAGGCCCGGGCTGCCTTGTACACACTGGCTCAGAGCAAGCAGCTAAAAATTAAAACAATAGTAAGATATTGTTTTATTTTTCAACTGCTGGCTCTGAGCCAGTGGGGCGACGCTCCTCCGACATTGCCATCACATGCAAACCTGCCAACACCAGAAAAAGTTCACAAATTACATATGGTCGAGGCACAGTGGGCCATCCACCTGCCGAAGTAGATTAGTCTCTGTTCCAGGGTTAAGGACAGTCTGTAACTCTTAAGTACCCTTTTTCACCTACTCTTCCATTTGTGGCGCACCTAAGTGACACCAGCTACCGCTACCCAGCTCACTGGAAATTATCTACTTCAGCAGAATAAAGGCTGAGTAAGCATAGACGTGCATGTCGACAACTGCGCACTGGTACCTTATTTTGTGAGTATGAAGTATTACGTGCCTTTTACGTTTCTCTTGATTTTTTGCATCCTTGGCCGAAAACAACTTGCCAACATAATGCAATGCCTAACTCCTTTTGCTACGTTCACGGATGAAATGCCTGTTTTACTGATTAATACTGTCTGTTCCTAGAACATTCGTGTTGTCGAGGCTGTATTTACAATTACAGGCTTGTGGTGGGCAGTGTGACATTCGCCGCCATGTTTGACCCGTTGCTGGTGACTTGGAGGAAGGCGGCAGCAAGATAATGCTTTGACAGTAGTAGAGGAGGCAGAGCTAGCGAGGCCTGTGCTCACACACTGTCCCCTCCTCCCAGCCAAGAGCTTTCAAGTGGCTCTGGAAGTCTCTCCTTGCCCTTCCCCAGGTGCTCTGCTGGCAGAGGCGGACTGCATGTTCACACTCAAACAGGTCCCCAGCACCAAGCCCAGCTGCCAGCAGGAGTTTCAGCACGGATCCGGGCAGGCTAGTGTGCCAAGTGTGCACGTGGCAGCCCTCACCCTACAACACAATGCACAAAACACCTGTCTCACAAGACACAGAAATACACAGCAGCCGCCCACCTCACAATGCATAAAATACACTCAACTAACCCTGTGCTTACTCTGTAAAATAATAAGTGCCTGGGCTCTTGTCAGGAGGCCACTGCAACTTTCACCACCCATTGCTCCTACCAGAGCTGCCAATAACAGTACCAACACGCCGGCTAACCACCACACACCTACCAATGTAACAATTCAGACTATTCTATCCCTCCAAAGCTATAAGAATGGCTTGTGCCACAGGTATTAATCATTTTTAATGTATATTGAATTAATAAACAAATGTTGTGCTGATCTCCAAATTAGGGCAGCCTGCCACATGGTGGTGCTGTTTGTATAAGTGCGGGTGTTGACAATCAAGTACTGGTGCTCAACACCGCAAACCACTGTTTCAAATTAAGCACCGAACTGCCTGCATCACAAGGTACAAAATGCACTGCAGTGCCTTATGCAAAATGCGCAAA
Source organism: Calotriton arnoldi (assembly GCA_963921515.1). Taxonomy (NCBI): domain Eukaryota; kingdom Metazoa; phylum Chordata; class Amphibia; order Caudata; family Salamandridae; genus Calotriton; species Calotriton arnoldi. The sequence continues at coordinate 908,893 of CAWUFW010006011.1, forward strand.
ACATGAAGGAGACCCCACAAAACGCACGAAGTGATTTTCAACCTGTTCCCACGCGATGTACAGCAATACAGCAGCATGGTCCACAACCCACCACAAAGTACAGCCATCAGAACATACAAACGTGCTCCACACAATATTAAAAAAAAAACTAGGATGTGGCACTGGGGCTAGAGCTGCTGACTATGGAACTGGGGAGCCAAGTTCGAGTCTCGTTGTCGGCTCAACAGCCTGTGATTCTGGGCAAATCAATTATTCTCCCTGTGCCTATAAAAATGAATGTGTCCTTGTGTAATGTAAATGGTGCTCGTGTAAAGCACTAGGGTCGAGTTTGCGCTATATGAAACTGCAAAAAAAAAAAAAAACACAAACACTGCAACCTACCCCCACAATGCACAAATATCCAAGTGTGCCCTACAGCAGGTTTGTATATAGGAAGAGGAGTTCCTTGGGACTCAGTGCAAGCTGAGGAGGCCATACGCACATGTCCAAACACTACATTTCTATTAGTCCCACACCGCAAGCAATCAATAAAGAGTGTCCACTCCGGAACCAACATCCCAGCTCCTTAAAATGGAAGAAATAGAAGCTCTACAACTCAATATTTTTGCCAATCCTCTCTGCGCTTCCAAATTCAGGGAACTACAATTAAATTTGCATTTGTGTCCTGAATTTTTAATGGGGTTGTTTTATTATTGTTCTGAAAACGTAGGCGAAGGAGAGGGGTGAAGAAAGCACAAACAATGGACAGCAAGAGGCGGGAATGGGGAACAAATCGTACAGTGGGAGGGGAGGGTGGGGAATAAACAACAGACAGCAGTGGGGGTGAGGATACTATTAGGATGAACAAGCAACGGAGAGCAGGCAGGGTGGGTTAAAATGGAGGCGAGCCGGAGGCGGTAGTGGGTTAAAAACAGAGGGCAGGAGTGAAAATTAAAAAAAAGAGTACCTGCAGTGGAAGGACACTGGCCACAGGAAGCAGTACATGCTCCATGACATGGATAAAGACTCAGAAACCCCAGAGAAAGCCGGAGGTGCCACTGACCAATAGGAAGCAAGGAAAGGAGAGTGACATGGGAGCCAACCAATGGTAAGTAATGGGCGCGCCTAAACTAATTTTAGGATTTTGTTTTCATTACAAGAGATTTTGCAAACTCTTTCGACACCTAACAAGCTATGGTATAAAGAGCAATCAAATGATGTAAGTTCACATTTTTATTGTCTTTGCACCCAATTCTATGAAACTCTGTGAGCACCCCCCTCATGTTATTACTTGATCACCAATCTCTCCACGACTGACATGTTACTAAATCAATACGTGGTACTTTATCAGCAACACAAATTATTACCAGGAGTCGCGCCAGCCTCTGTATTTGCTCACAACAGGCTGAGGGAAGAAGGATGTACAGCAAACTTTCAACTTGTAACTTGAGCGCCTTGATAATCCATGGAACATCACTGGATCAGAGGGCCAAATGTTCGGTAGAACAGAAGGGTAACACAGAATATTAATTTCACACCATTTTTAAATAGTGCATGTTTATCAATTAGTTGGACTTTTATCACTTTTTAGTTACTAAAATTTCTTTGAGGTTTTCACTTTCCCCACGAAAAGTTCTCACAACCGTTTCTATGCTCTTGTCCAAGCAAACCACTTAACAGGTAATATGCTGTCCAGTTTGCAATTATATTTCATTATCTAACAACTGCATTTCATGACTTAATCCAAAATGGCATTAAAGATCTGCATTTGTAATGAATGCCCCGATGGCTCAAAATGGATGAATACATACATAGGTGTTTGATTTTCGTAAAAAAAAAAAAAAATAGTGATAAATGAATGTCACCCAATGCAATAACACGTACTGGCAAAGCCAAAGGGGATTGGTTTAATGTGCTGAAATATGCTGCGTTAGCATAATAGAGCGAGACACAGAAAAAAGCCAGCAGAAGCAGCCAGAGAGGGCTATAGTAGTAAAGTAATGGAAAGAACGTGAGTGGAAGGATACATCTGAATACCCAAGAGCATGAAGTGGGGATGAATACTCCATTGGGCTGAGCCAAGATATGATTGACAATCACTAGCCAATGGCTGAATGGGGTGGACCCAAAGCCCACTCTATGTATTTTGTAAGCAATACGTCTGTTTGACAGCTACACTCTCAATACAGTGACCTGAAAAGTGCCACCAATCAGGTCAAGCTGTGCAATAAACCAGGACAGACGCAATCAGAATGACATGCTATACCATAGAGTTTCAGATCGAGGTTCATCATTCAAAACGCAAAATTCTTCTTAGTACTCAGCAAACTCAGAAAAATCAACACACATGAACCCTTCTTGCTTCCAGATATCAAACTTGTGGCGGATCAATGTGCTGGTTCACACAAACAAGGCAAACAAAAACACATTCAATAGCAGAAAACAGTTTTCCAGGAAAAGACACAGAGTCATTGTTCCAATATGGGTCACCTCGTTCCTTTCTGTCAATTCTTATGTATTTCCAACATTCATATAACGTTTAAGTGGAGCGAGCAGTCACTTATTTCTCCGGCCTCACGCTATTTTAAAGCGGCGGTGCTAAAGGAAACCAGACATTGGTATCGCAAAGTAATTTTTCTCCTGGAGTCTACGTCATTACAAAAGAAATGTAATGCAAAGTTTCCTAATCCTCTAATCTACAGAGGGACACGCTTATGTGAAACAAAAGATTACATGGAACCAGTTGGCTATTTACCCTGTGTCAAAACAACTAAAATGTGGAGAATGGACAAAGTGAAAAACTGAAAATGCAGATATGTTTAATTTTACACCTGCCGCATTGAGAGTGGAGGAAACATCCTTGTTCTTTGTACAAGGGAGACCAATACCAATTATGTAAGATTTCAAACTATCAACATTTCAGCATCGCATCTCTGAGGAATCTCTATCGCGGGTGGTGCGTAATGCAGTCCAGCGAGTGGGAGGATATTTGCAGTCCAACGATCCCCACCAGAACACTGTAAAGGTAGTTTCCGAAGGTTTAGAGAACAAATGGCTTGTCATTATGTTATAAAGACTGGCTATCAGTCCCTTGAAGGTCTCCATTTTGTAACGTATTGTTTAATCTGTGTGTTGGGTAGATCCAAGGCTTTAGGGCCTAATCATCTCTTCAGACAGTGTGCCGGCTGCTGGTATTGCCAGCTATGGCTTCCAGCCAGTCTAAAGAGTCTGAAAGGTCTTAGGTCCTCCGTCTTGAAATGACTGATCCAGAGAGCTAATACCACTCCTACTCCTGCCATAGCATTGTGCGTGGAGCCGCCTACGCAGACCCCTGCGTTATGCCAGATTGGGGCACCAGTGAGTAAGTGCAGATTGACCCCTAAGCATTTATCTTTAGCTGTTCTTCAGTTTGGGAACTCCTTTCAACCCCTGAAACGTTGGAGAAGAGCATCTTCTGGCTTTATTTTCATGTGATTAAACATTAAATGAAGCTACAAAGTCTGCACCGAGAGTAGCAAATCTTTTTCAGAATTCCAATGGACAAACATGGCTTTAGATACTTCATCAGTGGACGTCTTCAATAACACTTTGTGTGCATACTGCACCACCAAATCCCTGGAGCTCTGCTGTGCTTCGTTTTACAGAGATACCCACAGCGGAGATGGACCAGGTCATGGTAGGAGGTACACTAATTGTGAAAGATGATGGGCTAGGTCGGAATTACACATAGAAGGAAGTTAAAAGCCACCAGATGGAGAGTGGGCATGTAGCTGGAGGTTTTAATTTTGCACCCTCCGAATAAATAATTTAATGTCATCATCTATTTGCAAAAGAGGACCTTGGGTATAAGAACTTGAGCTGTATGAATTACCCTGCTTAGTAGATTATGATCTTAAGAAATACCATAAAGGGACCTGCAGCGCTGGTCAAAGTGGCCAGGTTACTGGAAACCTTTAACTGCGTGCCCCAGTAGCACACTTCTTCATCCATCACATTTCGAAACACTGCATCCCTTAACAAAATATCCCCTCCTCAGTGGTCACCACCCACAGCACTTTACACATAGGATCAAAAACCAAGGACAGCATCCTTCTAACTGCACTACCTACAGAGAGTAGAATGTTAGCTATGTAGGCAAGCATGTCATCACCCCTATATAGGGATAGTAAGAACTATATAAATGCTACTGCACAATACAAGCTAATCTTGTAAAAATAAAATTTCAGATTTCTGCTATTATTTGTGATCATTTTGATCCAAAAACTGTGCAACCACCAGAGGACACCAATAACAATTATGAGGGTCACTACAAATTGCAATAATCAATAGCAGATCCTTGACCAATCACCGGGACGACAGTCTAAATTAGTGTCAACCAACAAGGTATTTCATGACAGGCACCACATTGTCGGTTATCTTCGACAACTACCAATAGGCTCTAAAGACATTCCCTGCATCAGTGCCTCAGGCAGAGGAGGAAGTTGAGACTCCATTGTTATTATGAAGTGATTGCTGATCACGACTCTATTTAGCCCACTTTCATGTTATCTCAGAAATGCTCCTTTCTACTGCTGCATTGACTGCTGGGCCGCTGCTAGCTGCACTGAAACTATGACTGGTCTGACAGTCGAAATTATTACTCGTTCTCTTTAACCTACCCACCAGCCACCTTATTTTCCCATCCTCCTCCCTCTTGACACATTCATTTTTGTTTTAAAGGCATGGTGAGATTAAGTGATTTGCCCAGAATCACAGGATGATGAGCCGACACAGAGTCTGGAACCTGGTTCCCCACTTCCAAACTGGGCAGTTCTGGCTGTTATGCCACATTCTCTCTCAACTACTCATTACATGTGCCAAAACAATAGAGGAGAGGAGGGTCGGGTCGGGGTTGTGCACCTTGGTATTCAAGCCCCAACATTGCAAATTTGATATACTTTATATTGGATTAACGAAACATCTTTACTTAGGGAGATTCCATTTGCCGAGGTTTGTTATAAATGTTCAAAGTTACTCATTGACTCACTCACATGCCCTCTCATTCAGCCACTCAATCTCAGACTCAGGGTTTCACTCAATGCCTGTTCACACACTCGCTCACACAGTCACTGTCTTTCTCGCTTTTTTGGCTGGTGCTCAGTGTCTCAGTTGCTTGTACATAAACAATCGCTGAGTGCCTTACTCACTAGCTCACATGCTTAGCCACTCATTGTTTCACTCACTATCTCACTCGCTGTGGCATTCTCTCACTAATTCACGCACTGTTGAACTGCTCACTCACATACTCAATGACTTGCCGCCTCATTCCATCATTCATCGTCTCACCCACTTTAGTAGAAACTCACACTCACTCATGCACTCACACATCCATTTATTTGATCACACTCTAGCTGCCTCACTCATTCACAGCAGGACTCATCCACACACCCAACCACTCACTGGTTTTGACATTCACTGACTGTCCACTCACTCACTTTCTCATGTACTCAGAATAAGATTCACTCACACTCCCAATCATCCACTCACTGCCTGGCTCACTCACTGTAGCGTTCACACATTCAATCACTATCTCACTCACTCGCTGTCTCACCTAGTCGCTCTAACACAGTCAACCCCATAGACTCATCCATGCATTGTCACTCTCAATCACACATTCAATGACTTTCAATTCAATTCAATTCATCTTTATTCGGATAAGAAAATATCCATAAAAGAACAAAGTAAAATAAAATACCAGCAAAATTTAAAAAACAGACAGACAATACATACATGAATAAAATTTAAAACAGCCGACACAGGGCTAAAAACAGTAAATACACAAAACATCTACGTACGCAGTGCTCAGGGGATTTGTCTTACACTTATAATTTGTTAGGGGCAATGGTATAATTGTTCCTAGAATCAATTGATACAAGGCAACCAATATCCACTGATTTAATAAATAACATCAAACTAAAATAATGGCATATATTGAAATAAAAATAAAAAGTTCATTAAATATAGCAGCATAATAATGTAAAGTGCTGAGCAATTTATCACATTAAACCAGCGTTAAAAACAAACAAATTCATTAAATCTAGCAGCATAATATTATAAAGTGCGAACAGTTTATCAAAAATCATGTAACAATTGAAATACACACAATAAAATTATGCGACCTACATATAAGTGAAAGGTTAAGAAAATGGGCAAGCAAGGCCAATTATACAGAACTCATGGAAGCGCGTGAGCAGACAGCCAGACGCAAGAAGGTGCTGACGCGGAAAATTAAATTTTCGTCTTTGAGCTCGACAATTTCTCTATATGCCGCCTTATAGTTGCTGATAGCTGCTGCCTTAAAAACGGGATCAGCAACTGTTTACTATATAAATGATAAAAGTTACAAAAGAATAAAAATGTAACATAGATTGATTGCCGCGATTACGACAGGGACAAGAAGTTTGCTCAAGGTTACTGTTGTGCCCCAGGGGAAAGCATAATAAATATTTTAAAGTACCAGCCCTAAGGCGAAAGAGCAGACTTCTTTCCCAACGGTTGGTCGCCATTAAGAGATAGCGGGCTGGCAATATTGTCGGTGGGCCCTCAGCGTCCGACATCGTTATGTAACGGGCGACTGAGCTTTTCGAAGTTTCTTGCCTAAGTCTCAAACTGGCATAATACCCATACATGGTCTCCTGTATAATCTTTTTATTAATGCCTGACATATCACTTGGATTTGAAAAAATGTGTGGCAGATTTACAGCGGACAAGCTACCCTTAACAGCTGCCAACCAAGGTATGCTACTGCCCTTGTCACATCTGAGACAATCAGCTATGATTTCTCTAGTGAGGGTGGCTGCCGGGTTTTGCCATACTTTTATCCAAAAAATAGTTGGACGAGCCCTGATATAATCTTCAATATAGGACAGTTTTAGCTCCCGATGACAAACAAAGGAAGAGGAGCTAATCGGGACCCCAGAACTCTCCGACAAAATCTATTTTCCTCTATCTGAATATTATTACAATTCGTGTAGCCCCACACTTCAGCTCCATAAGTTGCGGTGGGTCTGCACTGAGTTCTATATATCTTCAGTAGGGATAGCACTACCTCAGTTCTTCTGGGTTGGGGAGGCATAAAATTGAGTTGGAGGCCTTTAAAGTTTGTTCCGGCTGTGTGTCAAATGGGCAGTCCAGGAACCATTGTCAGCAAATACCAGCCCCAGGTATGGAAAAGTGCGCGTGCAGAACAGTTTTTCAAAACCGGAGCTGATTACATTAACCCGATGTTTATTTGGACCACAGTTCATTAAAAGATTTTTTAAATTTGTACACAAGTCCAGTTTAGACATAAAATCAACAAAGCCCCCGACTAAAGTGCGTAGTGCATTGGGTGTGCGACCCATTAGGACCGCATCATCCGCGTATAATAAAGCAGGTATTTTGCTGCCGTTAATCACCGGGACATCCTTAGTCAAATTTGACAACTCATCATGCAACTCATTAATATATAAAATAAAAGCAGAGGGGCCAGCACACATCCCTGCCTGACCCCTCGGCCGATGGTAATCTTCTCTGATACGGCGCCATCCCTACTAATCCTCACCCTTGCCCCCAAATCCTTGTGTAAGAAGGCCAGAAAGTGTACTAAGGCCTCGTCTAACCCATAATTTAGGAGACATGACCATAGGCGCGATCTATTCACATAATCGAAGGCTGAGGTGAGATCTATGAAAGCTAGGTAAATGGGAGACTGCCGAGCTATCGTGTATTTGTCAACAATCAAATTTAAATTGAGACTTTGCTCTACGGTTCCTAATTTGCTTCTAAAACCTAACTGACATTTATTTAAAATACGCGTGTTCTCAGCCCAACTCCTAATTTTATTAAATTGGTCTATAACAACTAGGGTTAGCCCTATCCCCCTTTTTAAAAATCGGTACTATGGTGCTGGACGACCATGTGCTAGGAATTTGGGAGTTTATTAAATTGTTAAAAACATTAAGTAAAATCGGGGCCCAAAAATCTGGTTTATATTTAATGAGGTCGATGGGGAACCCGTCGGGGCCGGGGGCCTTGTTGCCTAAGCTCTGGTCGATTGCATCTACCAATTCTGAGAGCGATATCTGGACTCGTGACGCGACGTGAAGATCTATATGGGCCTCATCCAGCGATGATGCAGAATATATTTTAGAGAAATGAGAGACCCAGGCATCACTGGTTATATTACAGCTTATGGGGCTTAAATGCTGACCAGTGTTTCTCATGTTTTTGACCACCGCCCAAAAGCCATTTGTGTTATTAAATGTTGCAGCGCAGGCCAAATTATCCCATTGCTCTCTCAAAAGCTCCTCTTTCCTTTGCTTAACCACTTTATTATATTGGTTCCTTAGTGATCTGATTAAGATTGCATCCCTAGGTGTTGCCGACAAGGCAGCACGAAGATCTCTATTAGCCCGGGAGCAAACACTATTGAACCACTTGGGATAGTGATTATTGTTAAATGCAGGTTTAGAAATCATCTGTTTAATGCCTGCACATAACTGAGTAAAGGCTGCAACCACCTCAAAGTTTGGGTCAATGGATGACAGACATACGTCGACAACTGATCGATAAGATGTTATCATGTTCTTAAACAGAGTACTATTATCAATTCCTTTCCAGATGATTCTTAAATTATCAGTTGAGGAAGATATATTACATGCCCCGGGTTCTCCCTTAAAAATGTGTCTAGGGGCAACCCTAAACAATACCGAAGTTGGGTTGTGATCCCCAAACGTGGTAGGTATAACCTCTGCACCAACTAAAATGTCTTCAAGTGGGGCAGATATAAAGACATAATCAATTATTGAGGCACTCCTCGGCCTCTATATGTTGGCACTGTCTGATTATCACCATAGTTTATGGGTGCAATGTCCATCGCATTTGATAAATCATGCATTAACAGATAATCCATTAATTCAGTTCCCTTTTGCTCAAATTTTCATATTGTATTTGACCAGTATCCAAATTATGTGCCCTGGAGATCTTAACATTAAAATCACCCCCAGGAAAATTCTAGCTAAATTTTGATTTCCGCTACAATGTGTATATTAGAAACAAATTTAAAAGTTTTTCAACAATCTTATTAGGTACACTTAAAAAATCATTATTTTAAAAGTTAATAAAACAAATTGAGGCCCCACGTGTGTATATCAAGGCTTGATAATTAGGGCTGTTTGTAGAGATAGTCTTAACAGAGCCACCTGACGATATTTTGACCCAAATAGAAAGGCCGCCAGACGGACGCCCATGTTTAGGAGCCAGTGCAGACACATTAAAACATTGGAAGCCCTCATAATGTATCTCACTTATAGCCCAGGTCTCCTGGAGCAATAGAATATCAAATTTATTTACCAGCCTGGCCCAGTCTTCGTTGTTTACTTTAGAGGCTAGGCCAGCAATGTTCCAACTTAGTATCTGCAAGTGTTGGTCAGGCTGCCCGGAGGCATCTCTTAACAGAGGGGCAAGTGCTACTATGGTGGGAGCCAATTCAATAGGCACTGATGACGAGTCCAGTCAGTCTAGAGTGTCTAGGCCCGAAAGGGAGGAAAATCTATTTTGTAGCATGAACGGGGGAGATGGCTTGCGTGTTATGACTGACATTGGGTTTATAAAAATAGCCAAGGGGCAGTGACCAGACATCAGTAGAACTGTTGTGCTCTCTCTGCGATAGTATCGATTTTACAAGGGCGGGTTGTCGAAAATTGACAACAAACACAGTCTCCCTTTATTGACTTCTCTGATGGTCCAACCAAGCCAACCCTGCGTACCATCAAGATCTCGTTGATGTTAGACACCCTAAAACCTTTATGTTTCATGAGCCAGTTAGTGCATTAGTTACGCAGTTGGTCCAAGGACTCTTGTTGGTTTTCCATTAAAGGTGGCACCCCAGCTAAAACCAATACATAAGGACAAGCCTCAGGAGGTAAACTTAAAACATCTTTTCTTGCATTAGGAGGCCTGCAAACATTAATCCCGGGTAAGGAGGCTGTGCTCTGTAAATTATGTGTTAGATTTGCATCTTTTACTGGGGCTTTAGTAGATGCGTGCACATCTGGTTGGCGGGATGGATGTAAGGCATTGTTGTTACCCAGATTTAAATCACCATCCTGAGAAATAAGGGCCATGGGAAGGGTGCATTTATTGACTTTACGGCAAACATCACAAGCATCACGAGAGCCAGTTAACGGAGGTTGTGAGGTATTTGAAGGTTGCTGTGGTATATTGGGGACTGAGCCATTTAGGGCTTGCGAAATGTGTGGCACCCCCTGTGTTGGCAACGTATTAAATGCCTTGCTATGTAAGTTAGGCTTACTAATTAGTGATTCTAATCGATCTAAACGTTTCCACAGGGTTGTAAAATTTTTATCAACAAGCTCCTTAACGCGCTCAAACATGGTGTCTATAATAATATCTATTGCAGTGTCCCCCAATTTAAAAGTATTAAAAAGTGCTGGTATAGATTCAGTTTGAGTATGAATTGATTGATTAGGCAAACTAATGGACATTACAACATCAGAGGCATTGACAGAGGCATTGACAGTCACTGTTTCAGTTGGGGCTGCTGACCCATGAATCCATGTACTTAAAGCAGTACGCTGTGACTTTAAACGCAATGGTTGTTTCCTCTTTGGGCAAGTGGACTTCATTATTTTCTTTTTTCTCTTCGCCCCCATGATTTCTGGGTCTGGGAAAAACATTCACAGCTACAGCAATATCCTTACCGCGAGTTGGTGACATTAGGTCCATTAAATCCATAGCCCCCACATGAGCTCCAGTATCTATGCTACCCCTGTTTTGCTCATTAGCCAGTCCACTGTCCGCAGCTGGCAAAAGAACTAACGGATTTAGCGTTAAAGGAAGACTGTTTGACGGGCTGGAGTGGGTCATATTTTGAGGGATGGAGTGGGGAGTAGTTGAGCCCAAGGACATACGCCTCTCAGTCAGCTCTATTTCAGTGCTGACAATGTTAACAACTCTCTCCAGCATACTATCAATGGAGGCAGAGCCGCGTAAGCTGGATACAACAGGCCTTTTAGCCACGGTTAATGCAAATATACACCACAGGAACTGGACTTACTTCACTCACCGCTCTGATGTTTAGGAGGATGAGCAATGTCAGAGGGGTGGCCCAGCCCGGCCTCCTCCGGTCTCGGACGGGCTCAGACGGGCTCAGACGGGCCCGCCCTTTGCCCGGGCTTCGCCCACGCGCGTCCCGCGCTGCGGGAGGGCAGCCGCGCTTTTGTCCTGGCGGGAGGCGCCTGTGCTGACGCTGTTTCCCAGCGCCGATGCTGGGGCAGCTGGGAAGTGTAGGCCGTTCCCCTCACGGCGTGGAGTTGATAGAAGTTGAAGCCGTTCCCCTCACGGCAGTGAAGACAGAAACTGCAAAGCCGTTCCCCTCCCGGCAGGTATGAGCAACTTGTGAGCACGACCCGCGCTGCGGGAGGGCAGCCGCGCTTTTGTCCTGGCGGGAGGCGGGAGGCGCCTGTGCTGACGCTGTTTCCCAGCGCCGATGCTGGCGCAGCTGGGAAGTGTAGGCCGTTCCCCTCACGGCGTGGAGTTGATAGAAGTTGAAGCCGTTCCCCTCACGGCGGTGAAGACAGAAACTGCAAAGCCGTTCCCCTCACGGCAAGTATGAGCAACTTGTGAGCACGACCCGCACTGCGGGAGGGCAGCCGCGCTTTAGTCCTGGCGGGAGGCGGGAGGCGCCTGTGCTGACGCGGTTTCCCAGCGCCGATGCTGGGGCAGCTGGGAAGTGTAGGCCGTTCCCCTCACGGCGTGGAGTTGATAGAAGTTGAAGCCGTTCCCCTCACGGCGGTGAAGTCAGAAACTGCAAAGCCGTTCCCCTCACGGCAGGTATGAGCAACTTGTGAGCACGACTCGCGCTGCGGGAGGGCAGCCGCGCTTTTGTCCTGGCGGGAGGCGCCTGTGCTGACGCTGTTTCCCAGCGCCGATGCTGGGGCAGCTGGGAAGTGTAGGCCGTTCCCTTCACGGCGTGGAGTTGATAGAAGTTGAAGCCGTTCCCTCACGGCGGCGAAGACAGAAACTGCAAAGCCGTTCCCTCACGGCAGGTAGGAGCAACTTGTGAGCACGACCCGCGCTGCGTGAGGGCAGCCGCGCTTTTGTCCTGGCGGGAGGCGGGAGGCGCCTGTGCTGACGCTGTTTCCCAGCGCCGATGCTGGGGCAGCTGGGAAGTGTAGGCCGTTCCCCTCATGGTGTGGAGTTGATAGAAGTTGAAGCCGTTCCCCTCACGGCGGTGAAGACAAACTGCAAAGCCGTTCCCCTCACGGCAGGTATGAGCAACTTGTGAGCACGACCCGCGCTGCGGGAGGGCAGCCGCGCTTTTGTCCTGGCGGGAGGCGCCTGTGCTGACGCTGTTTCCCAGCGCCAATGCTGGGGCAGCTGGGAAGTGTAGGCCGTTCCCCTCATGGCGGTGAAGACAGAAACTGCAAAGCCGTTCCCCTCACGGCAGGTATGAGCAACTTGTGAGCACGACCCGCGCTGCGGGAGGGCAGCCGCGCTTTTGTCCTGGCGGGAGGCGGGAGGCACCTGTGCTGACGCTGTTTCCCAGCGCCGATGCTGGGGCAGCTGGGAAGTGTAGGCCGTTCCCCTCACGGCGTGGAGTTGATAGAAGTTGAAGCCGTTCCCCTCACGGCGGTGAAGACAGAAACTGCAAAGCCGTTCCCCTCACGGCAGGTATGAGCAACTTGTGAGCACGACCCACGCTGCGGGAGGGCATCCGCGCTTTTGTCCTGGCGGGAGGCGGGAGGTGCCTGTGCTGACGCTGTTTCCCAGCGCCGATGCTGGGGCAGCTGGGAAGTGTAGGCCGTTCCCCTCACGGCGTGGAGTTGATAGAAGTTGAAGCCGTTCCCCTCACGGCGGTGAAGACAGAAACTGCAAAGCCGTTCCCCTCACGGCAGGTATGAGCAACTTGTGAGCACGACCCACGCTGCGGGAGGGCAGCCGCGCTTTTGTCCTGGCGGGAGGCGGGAGGTGCCTGTGCCGACGCTGTTTCCCAGCGCCGATGCTGGGGCAGCTGGGAAGTGTAGGCCGTTCCCCTCACGGCGTGGAGTTGATAGAAGTTGAAGCCGTTCCCCTCACGGCGGTGAAGACAGAAACTGCAAAGCCGTTCCCCTCACGGCAGGTATGAGCAACTTGTGAGCACGACCCCAATGACTTATTTTCATAAGCTTCTTCTGTTGCGGAAACCCTTATTCTCATACAGCAATGTGAAGATGGACTAGTGATGTCACGTCTGTCACAACCTCCTGGAGAGGGGAGATGATGACTTCAGTAGAAGTATGAGAAGCTGACAGGCTGCATGTTTTTAGCTGTCCCCAGCACCTGCCCATGCCTTGTTCCATAGCACATACATGTGCTCGGCCTCTGTGTTAGAATCCTAGGATACATCCCTGGATGCCCCATAGATGTGTGAGACTAGGACCCGAAACATTCAGGGAGCTCGTCAACAAAACACCTCTAGGCTGTAGTCAATGCCTGTAACACAGGCTGTGGTACACTTACAGGTGCTTACAGCAGTGAAGAAAAGAGTTTACGTTTTTGCAATCTTCGCTTCTGGAATATTTGGGTGCAAATTAAATCTCATTTCATAAAAGGTTTTAGAGTACTTTACATGAACACCAGTTACACTAAAACGATCATTTTTGTTTTTTAGACTCGGGTAGATGAATGGATTTACCCAGAATCACAGGATGCTGAGCCAACGCCAGGACTCGAATCTAGTTCCCCAGTTCCACAGGCGGCAGTTCTTGCCGAGACTCAACATCCTCTTTAAAATCTTTAACAAAATCAAATAGCTCGCGCAGAGCAATTTGGCTTTGTTAATGTTTTTTAAAGATGTTGCGCAGCAGCATGGGATGCTGTGCAACATGGATTAAAGTAAACAAAAAAAGAGCTATGACACAGCCAATGCTGGTCACGCAATGGCGCTTTGGTTTTATTTGCTTTGAGCAATTTTGCACAGCAGTCCGTGCTGCTATGTAACATCTTTCAAAAACATTGATAACACCGTCAGGTCTTACATGGGCTAAACCGATTAGTTTTGCCAATGCTTATTAAATTAGTTTCCACTGATGTGTGGCAGGCATTCTTGTTAGGACACATCGACTGGTTCTAGGTCAAAACCAACAGTGCCTGATCCCTCTATTGATATTTTTTGGCTGGTCAATATACAACAAAGGCAATGACATTCAGCTCTCTGAAACTGTTGCTTCGTCGGCAGACATTTTGAATGACTCCAAGGATGTGACAGTTTGTTGGTGCCAAGTTACACATTTTTGTTTTATTACTGTTTTATCATTTACACTGAAAAAAAAAGTACTGGCCTGAGAATGCAGAAAAAAAGAAAACGCTGCCACTGTAGTACAACAGGATTTATTAAAAGATGGCTCAGATTCAACTTTAAAATATAAGTAGAAAGGGGAGTGAGAAAACAGTGCACACTGGGTTTCGTCGTCTTTTGGGTTACCACCAGAAGACTTGGCCAGCATCAAGGAATACAAGCATCAGAGTAACCACCAGCATAGATTAAACTTATTGCATTTTGAGAACTGTGCGGATCCCTGATATCACACAACCGTAGACCTATCGGCAAGGCATTCTAAAGACATGAACAGTGGGCGAAGAATCTACAGCCTCTTTTAAAGATAAAGCTCAGAAACAGAGAAATGGCCTTTTGTGAGGAAGGAGTGACTGGATTCTTTAGAAAGAAATGTGCTCTTCAAATTGATAAATGTTTGCAAGATAACTTTTCACACTCAATTATAACTTTTACCAGAACCCACAACAGAATTTCCATAGGGAAAACAACACCTGTAAAACACGTTTTTGTTTTTTTAAATATGTTAATAGGCATGTTACCAAATATTTTTGAGAATTTTAAGATGTTGCAACGGGTGCCTGTGTTAACCCAGAGAAGAAATCTCTTTAAAATAGGATAGAATTGATGCTTTGAAAATGTTCATTGCTGCTCAGGAGACATGTGCAAATGATACTCGTACAGAACAGTTTTATCAATACCCTAGATCGCGTTTGGATGCGAATAAATCAGAAAAATAGTTTGAATCCAACCCTCACTAAGGAGCCATTTAGTTTTCTTACAAGTGCTTAGCGTAGTTGACTTTTACATTATTGTCAGCTCAACCACATCTGGCCCAGGCTCTACTTCCCAAAACACATCTTACAAGTAAACCATTTATTTCTCAAACAACTAAAAATAAATCTTTATATATTACTTTTACTTAGTTAGATCTTCGCACCCGCAAACGGTTCCTTCTCACTTCCATTCGTTAGACTTTAAACAGGCAATTATTTGTTTAGGTTTTCTGTTCACTGCTCTCAAATGTCTATTGAGATCAGAGCATTTCAGCTGCGAAAAGAAACTTCTCCCTTTTCTTGTTAGAAAAAATTTCATATTGCTACATTTATAGTAAGAAACTTAATAAAAAGTAAAACCTCAGGTCCAGCTTAAATCTTCTACTCAGTCAAATAAATGTGTGCAGTGCCTTTAGCCTAACTGACAGGAATAAAAAGTGATTTGACAAACACAATAAATAGAGAAAGAAAAATTGGGAGGAAAAAGGGAGATTGAGAAGGAAAGAGGAAAAAAAGAAAAAACAACTTGTGTCTAGTCGTGGGAGGGGTGACTGTGTGGGTGGCTCTACTGTGAGTGCAAGGAGGGACAGCTTGTCGATCGGGAGCGGAAAGTGTAGGGAGAGGCAACATTTATGGTGACTTCTATTTTCCTTTGCACCGAAATCCCCAAAATTACTCTGCCCGAGCTCAAATCTGATGGATGTGATGTATGCAGATGTCAAGCCAAAAACCATTATCATGTGTCATTTTCAGATGAGAAATAGGCGCAAACTAAAATCTGGATGTTTCAAATAAGGTTGCATGGAACAATGTGCCCTCCTTTGTTCAAACCAAAAGCTAAGCAACCACAACGGCGGACTATAGGTGCTGCACTTCACTCTCTATTTCCTCCTGATCAACCCGTCCGTGCACAACAATTCCTGTACCTGCCGTTGTTCGGTACAACTGCTACGCAGAATAGAAAATTGTACTTGATTTGGAATTGTGCACCAGTAATCTTCTAATCCAGAATAACGCAAACAGTCGAAGTGATAGGTGTTCCTCTTCATTTTATTTTCTGATCTTTTAATTCCATATAAAAAAACATCCAGCCAACGCGTTTCGTTCAAATAGATAACTTGAACTTCATCAGGGCTTTCCAAGTATCAATGGATTGTTGGAATATTCCCAATACTTCGTACATTGTGTTCATAAAGTTTGTCCTTTGTGTATGGAAAGATAAGCCCTCGTTGAAAACTTTCTTTAATAATGATCTATACGGATGGCCACGAGTTTGATAGTCCGTCAGTAGTGCCACAAATGCGCAGCAAGCCGTCCCCATGCCAACTGTATTTATAAGGGCTTGTTTTCACCTATCACTTCGACCGTTTGCATTATTCTGGATAAGAAGATTACTGGTGCACCATTCCAAATCAGTACAATGTGCCCTCCTTGAATGATTTTCAGGAGGAGCATATGTGTACCATCTTGTCCCACCATTATTAATTTCAATACTATTGTTCTGGAAGACACGTCCCCAAGTCAATGGCGGGGTCCTCGGACTTGCAATGCAAAGCTCCAAAGTCTGGTTAGCCAGTACAGTAGCTGGACCGAGATGGGAAACGACCTTTACATCGCGGTGATTACACCGCAATGCCATTATAACGCGGTCGTTACAACAACCGCGTTAGTTACACGTAATGCCATTATCTACGCAAGTCATTACATCGACTTGCAGTAGATGGCGCGCTAACATTAGGAATAGTATAGTTTACTATTCCAACACCTTCCCTACTGTTGCGTAGGCTGGAGTTGGAATAGTAAATTATATATTTCTAATGTCAGCGTGCCATCTACTGCAAGTCGATGTAATGACTATGCGAGTAATGGCTACTAGCTGTAACGCGATCGTTGTAACGACCGCGTTGTAATGCCACGCAATGTAATGACTCGCGTAGTAACGAGTCATATTCGACCGAGATAGCCCGAAGAGGGTCTGAGTGGTCCTAATGTGTGCCCTCACACACAAACAGTTCCTGTGAGTCAATCATTTGCCCCATCAGAACCTAGAAATGTCTCTCTTTATTGTTGAGTCCTTAATCTAGAGACGGAAGGACCACCAGGTAATGCCCTATTCATTTTACAAGGGAGTCACAGAACCTACTACTGGACGGGAAGATTATCTGACCTCAGTGCTAATTCTTCACTGTGACCACTGAAACACTTGTTCCGCTGTGTTAGAATCTTGTTTTCCTCCTCTACAATTTGCCCTAATTGTACTGCAAGTTTTTATACCTGTTTCTTGTGATTGGTTAGCGACTTTGTTTTAAGAGTCATTGTCGTTTTCTCTTTGTATTGTGATCAGAGAGCAATATTCCCCAGCAGTCATACAGTAAGGATTGTGATTTACCCAAGAGCTCAGCTTTCAACTTTATTTCATATTATGTTGCTTTATTTGATTTATGTAAGTTTCAGAGTTTAACTATTATTTTTACCGCACATATATTTAATATGACTAAAGTTTTGTGGTTTTAGACGAAAAAAATACTCACAAATATTAAATGTACATAATGTATAGGAGTAACAATTGCTGGTTTCTAACAAAAGCAAAGGCGATGGATGCTATATTTTTGCCGCTGTGTTGCTTGCATATTTTTTGGCAGTAGTTGGCCAAAGATCTTCTGCTATTCTCATACAAACAGAAGACGTTTCCTGACACAAGTGCATAAGAAGGGGAGAATAACAAAATATGCAAAGTGCATCTGGAAATGAGCAACCCCTCTGAAGCTCAATATCTGGTCAGCAAGCCACAAGTGGTCGCGACAGAGTTAAAAACACAATGATCATAGCACGAGACACCTAAATAATTTAGGCCCATGAGAAGTGAACGCTGCTCCCTAAGAGCCGACCAGGCGATGAGGCGTGGGGAGGTCAGTCTGTAGTCCACAGACCGCTTTAACAGGTGCTGTTTTCTCATCTTAGCATTAGGGGGTATTCTAGGTCACTTGAAGACAGTGTGGATGTGTTTGTGGTGCAGACAGAGATTGCACACTTAAAATACAATGATCCACTTAAAAAGCTTAGAGCTAGAATATGAAGTCTTTGTGATACACTGAGAACAAAGAGGCATCCAGAAGTCTGTCGCTCCCAGTCAATGCTGCCACTGTATCCATCGGATTACTCACAGACAGTGGAAATGATAAGGGCCCACTTAGAGAGGCATGAAAAATACAGAGAAGCACTGAAGGGACTGTGGCTGCTTAAACTTTCCACTTATAGAGATGCTCTTGCATCCTTGTTAGGAAACTGGCACTTTCCCATGGCAATGCCGGAACCAAAGTGCGTAGGACCAAAAATGGCACTTCTGACTGCTGCACAACGCCTATGTTTGACGGCGTATGAACAGCATTTAAAGCAAATTATCATTACAGTCATCAATGGGGGAAAACCAATGCTTGCCCAGCTCCCTTCAAAGTTTTTTTGTGTATGTACCCATTGGGTAAGAGATGCTTCTTTCATGCTTGGGTGACCTAGTGATAGGTAGAATGATTGTGCAAGTGTTCCTCTGAGTAACTTTTCATCGTGTGTTATCGATTGCACTGATATCAGTAAAGTGCTGCATCCGGACTCAACCTTGTCTGTGTATCTCTCACCAAGGTAGCAGAGTAAAGTCAGAATCAGAAAGGGCAACATTAAATCTGAACGTGGTGAAGGTAATAAATGCCAGTATGGTGTGGCATGGACTTGAGGTATTAAAAATAGGCACACCATAAGGGTGATGTTTGCATAGTCTTCATATAAATGTCCACCCTCCGCTGCCTTTTGCCTAAGTTCGCACTATAGAAATACCACATAGATACATACATACATATCTAGAATGTGGTTAGAAGAGGGTTCTGACATCCGAGATAGATGGATTTCTTCAATGTCTGAACAATGCAAACACTGGTCCTCTTCTCAGAGTTTTCTTCTTGTACTGTTAATAAGTTTCACCTAGTGCCAAGCTCGTCCTGTGGTGTTTACAGATTCATGCACATTCTTCCTAGTCAAAACACAAGTAATGATGCACCACAAAAAATATAAGTCCCAATCAGATTCCAAAGACAACTTTCTCAAATCTTCTTTTAAATCCCTTACAATAGGGAATACTGTGCAGAATTCCAAATGGTAATTCTGCATCAGCACAGTTATTCTCTATTCTGAGGAGTCTTACTTGTAACACGTGGAATTACATGTGGAGATATCAACTGGTAACGGTAATTTCAGCTACTAGGAATCACCGCATGGAATTTCGTCTGACTCATAATTCGAGTCTTGGTGTTAAGTGACCAGTTAGATAGTATCTCTTGAAAAAAAGTATTATAACGTTACAGTGAAGAAATTAATATAGAATTTTCTAGATAGGTTATGAAGTGCTTTAATAGTGAGGGTATCACCCTACAGACATTGCTAAATGAAGCTGGAGTTGGAAGTAAAGGACTTGGATGTCAGTCAGTCAAGAACAACTTTATTTCGGTTCGGAAGAACCATAAAAGTTTACAGTAAACTTATCACAATATATAAAACAATTACAATCAATAATTTAAAATACCAATTCATAAGATTCCGGGGAAATAAAATTGTATACATGCAGCGATTGAATTGGAGAAGCCTAGTATTAAACAATTCATAAGATTCAGAGAGGATAAAATACTAAATCAATAGTGAGAGGTTTGGGACAACATACAGTTTTTTACGCAAGATCTCTTACTCATAGCGTTTTCTGATAGCCCTAGAGACTTTTATGTAATTGGCTACCGCAATACAAATATCTGGGGCAGCCAATGTATACAAGAAGTTAAAACCATCAATATATGTGCAAGGGCGGATTTTCCTTAATAATGGGACTACAAATTTTCTCCTTGCCGTTTTATATAAGGTGCAGAATAGAATAAAGTGCATAGTGCTTTGGCTCGTAGAGTTGTCACACGGACAGGGTGTGAGCTTATCCGCCCACCCTCTTTAACGTGGAAATTCCAACAAAAAGTGCACAGTGCATAAACGACATCTGGTCAGATAAAATCTAGTCTGCAAATCAGTAGTAAAAGTTAGATAATATTGCAGTGAGGCAAGAGGCATCTGTGGTTGGCCCACCTCATCGTGTTCTAGATAACGCATGTTAGCCCAGGAGTAAAACGCCTCTTTAATAATCGTTTTAGCATTTAGTGGGATACTTCAGGGTTGTTATAAAATTGCCCAAGTCCTATCTCGTGATATTTGTCACTCACAAAGCGGAGCAATGGTATTTTTAGAGCATTTACCAGGTTTAGGCAGTCTATGATTACTTCACGTGAAAACATTAATTCTTCAGACTGCCAAATTTGTGCCCATAAAAACAAAGGGGCACTAGCTATACGATCCTCTACAAACTCTAGTCCCAACTCCTTGTGGCATAGCAGGTTGGGCCACTATTCTGAGTCATTAATAACCTTTTGGTGAATTTGTTTTCCAATGTTTGTAGCCGACAGCTTTTATGATGTCCCCACACCCCTATCCCATATGTTGCGATAGAAAGACATTTTGCTTTATATAGGGTAATTAATTCTCTCACAGGCTTATGTCCCCAATTTACTTAGATGTCTTTTTTGAAAACACTATATTTTGGGTTCATCCAACATTGTTACAAGCAACCTGTTTTTCGAATTACAAGTGTGCTGTGATGCCAGAACTCGCTTGTAATAAGAAACTGAAGAACAGACCATTGAAGGGAAATCACATACGTCCCATGTAGTATAATAAACAAATGTATTTTTTAGAAATGGATTATAAGAGATGTTGATTTTGCATCAACCATTTGTCATCTCGTCCATTTATATTTGTTTCGTCAGATGTGTGCGGATTAAAAAGAGCACACACGCACACACATAGATATATATAGATAGATATATATATATATATATATATATATATATATATATATATATATATATATCTATTATCTACATGGCAGTCGCCAGTAGATAGTTATAGTTAGGACCTATTTTCCATAGGAAATCCACGACATTCTATTTGAAATAACTCTCTTGCCGGTTGGACGTATCTTCGCGAAATTTTCAAACTTTATGGCCCGCTCCGGTCCACTCGCACTCTGAAAGTCTCGGGGTGATTCGTCAAGCAAGGGCCGAGAAAAAAGGGGGTCCCAAAACGTGTTTTCCCATTCATTTTTCCATAGGAAACTTTAGACACTGGTTACAGCCCGAACTGCTGAACGGAATTACACCAAATTTGGCAAAGAGGTAGTTCTTGGTTCAGAAAGAACCCTTTTTGTTAAATGGTGTAAATCCGTCTCAGTAGTTCCTGAGAAAATCAAAATGAAAATCACATATATATCTATGGTCGCGTCCGGATTCGCGCACCCTCCCGATCACGAGCTGCATGCTAATTGGCTGTCAACACTCCAAATCAGGAAGTGTTGGCAGCCATTTTGTCCTCGGTAGAACCGAGGACAGAAACAAGTGCGCAAAGCGCAAAAGGGGCAGGGTAGAAACACCCTGACCCTCTAGGTCTGCTCAGGGGGTCCCACAAGGACCCCTGGGCAGAAAAAGCATTTAAAAAAAAAAAAAAATCGGCAGGATGCGCTCAGGGTGCGCGGATCCTGCCGAAAAAAAAAAAAAATCGAAGCGCTGTCTCCAGCGCTTTGATGCAAATTTGCCCCCGGGTGGCCCAAGTCCCGGGGGCTTGCGGGGGTGGGTTTATTGTTTATATGGGGGCCTCTGAGGCTCCCAAGCCCGGGACCGCCAACCCCGGGGCTTAATAAAAATGGTGCGGGAGGGCTCTCCTGCCTCCCGCAGCCCCGGGACCGCCACCCCCCGGGCTTCGCTTTTATATTTTAAATAACGTGTGGGGGCTCCAGCCCCCACACGCCCGGGACCACCACCTCCCCGGGGCACATAGAAAATAAATGTGGGGGTCCGTTACATGACCCCAGAGCCCCGGGGACCACCACCTCCCGGGGCTGTGCAATTCAAGGGAGGGGCCGCGCGCCCCCTCCTGAGACCTTGATGGCCCTGGGGACCGCCACCCCCAGGGCCGGCTCCTGCAGTGTCCCGGGTGCCTACCCCGGGACACTGTAGTTTGCTATGACAGGACGGAGCCTCGCGGCTCCGTCCTGTCATAGCAAACTGCTTGGATATTGGAAGAGAGAGCAGGAAACCTGCTCTCTCTTCCAATATCCAAAGCACATTGCTATCCCACATGGGAGCTGCATCTTAGCAGCTCCCCATGTGGAAAGCAATGCCGGCTCCCAAGGGACACGGGGAGCCAGGCGGGACTGTGGGGGATTGGGGACCCCACAGTCCCCAACGGAGAGGGCCAGCCCCGGGGATGGGGTCCCCGGGGCAAGTAGTGAGCCCGGGAGGGGGCCACGCGGCCCTCCCCAAAAAACAAAATAAAAAAATAAAAATGAAAGGCCGGCCCGGGGATGGGGTCCCCGGGGCCTTAAATGGCCTGAGGAGGGGGCCACGCAGCACCCTCCAAATATTTAAAAATTTAAAAAGAGGGCATGCCCCGGGGATGGGGTCCCCGGGTCAATATAGGCCCAGGGAAGGGGGCCACGCGGCCCTTCCCGTTTTATTATCATTTTTAAAAAAATGAAAATCCTCATGCCCTGGGGATGGGGTCCCGGGCCAAAGAGGTCCAAGGAAGGGGGCCACGCAGCCCCCTCCCATACAAAAATCCAAAAAACAAAACAAAAAAAGACCGGCATCGTGCCGGAGGCCCCGCCCCCACCCTGCAGCAGTCTGCAAACACGTCCCCTGGCGCGTTTGCAGATGGGGAACGATTACCCCTTGAATACTGGGGGTCCCTGGGGGCCAACTAGCCCACCAGGAACCTCCAGTATGCGCCAGGAGCTGCGTTGCAGAGAGGTGTACAGAGGCCACGCCCCTTTACACCTCTCTGCAACGCAGCTCTGTGGCACTTTTGGAGGTACATGGTGGGCTAGTTGGACTCCAGGGACCCTCAGGATTCAAGGGGACTTAATCCCCCAACTTAAAATGTGCCACGGGCGCGTTTGCACAGTGGTGAAGGGAGGGGCGGGGCTTCAGGTGACATGTGTGCAAACAGGCCCCATGGCGCATTTTAAGATGGGGAATTAAATCCCCTTCAATCCTGAGGGTCCCTGGGGCCAACTAGCCCAACAGGTACGTCCAGAAAGCGCCACAGAGCTGCGTTGCAGAGAGGTGTAAAGGGGTGTGGCCTCTGTACACGTCTCTGCAACGCAGTCCCCTGGCGATACTGGAGGTTCCTGGTGGGCTAGTTGGCTCCCAGGGACCCTCATGATTCAAGGGACTTAATCCCCAACTTAAACGCGCCACGGGGCGCGTTTGCACAGATGTCACCTCAGGCCCCGCCTCCCTTCACCATTGTGCAAATATTCCTCTAAAATCAGCCGAAATACGAATTCCGATTTACTCACCTGTTATCAGGAGAGACCTCAGTGCTGCATCTTTCAGCCCAGTACTGATCCTGAAAAGTAATTTTAACCGTACTTACCAGCAACTTGAATTTCCTTCCATAGGCTAACATTGACTGGTTTCACTTGGAAATTCTTCTAAGTGTGGAGTTTTGGAACTTTATAATATTCCTCTAAAATCAGCCGAACTACGAATTCCGATTTACTCACCTGTTATCAGGAGAGAACCCAGTGCTGCATCTTTTAGCCCAGCACTGACCCTGAAAAGTAATTCTAACCGTACTTACCAGTAACTTGTATTTCCTTCCATAGGAATCCATTGTCTGGTTTTCAGCAGAAAAGTTTCAAAGTGTCAATTTTCACAAACTACAAATATTCCTTAAAAATCGCCTGTATGACTTAAACGCATTCTTTCAACTGTTTACAGGAGATGCACCAGTGCTGGATCCAGGATCCACCACTGAGTAAGAAAAAGTAACGATAACACTACTTACCTGCTAAGTGAATTTCCAGCCATAGGATAACATTGGTGATTCTATGTGAAAAAGTTTCTAAATGTCAACTTTTAAAATACAATAATATTCCTTAAAAATCAGTACTGTAACCAAAACGCTTTTACTCAACTGTTTACAGGAGATGTCCCAGGACTGAATCTAGGATCCAGTCCTGTGGTTAGAAAAGTAATCCATAAAGTAACTAATTGCATTTAACTTGAAATTCACATTGAGCTCAATGTTGCTTTGTGTTTGAAATTGTGTTGCCTATTGCAACAACTGTAACTACTGTACTTAAAAGTCTATTGCCTATTTGCAAAGAATTTAAACTAAAGTAATTCATTCTGAGAAAGTATATTTTGTAATGTAATGTATAATGTAATTACAATGTAATTTAAAAATAAATAGTTTTAAAAAATGTAGAAAATCAGTATCAAAAAATAAATATAACAATTAATACATTTAAAAATTGTCATTTACAAAACCTTGAAATTCACTGAAAAAAACCATAGGTTTCAGACATGTTATAGTTAGGAATTAGCATTTAGAAAACCTTTGAAATTCATTGAAAAACCATAGGTTTCAGGCACGTTATAGTTCGAAATTAGCATTTAAAAACCTTTGAAATTCACTGAAAAAACCATAGGTTTCAGACACGTTATAGTTAGAAATTTGCATTTAAAAACCTTTGAAATTCACTGAAAAACCATAGGTTTTAGGGACAGTTATAGTTAGTTGGACATTTCACTCGTACAAAACCATAGAAATTCCCCGTTATAGTTAGTTCAGCTAACTATAACTCGCGCCCCCGCAATGCACTGCTGATGACGTCACATATTACATCACTCATGACATGGTCAGTGACATCACTGATGACATCACTGATGACATCACTGATGACATCATCCATGTGATTATTTCATGCATCTTCTCACACCCTAATATAACTTTTGATACACCTACTCTAAATTACAGACGGCCATTCGCAAAACCATACACACTCCAATACCAATAACTACATACCCACTCACTGATTCTTAGGTCTACACACACACACACACACACACACACACACACATCTACTCACTCACCCGTCCAGTCACTCATACTTACAGTCACTCAGTACAGGACTATCATATGCACTCATACACCTATATAAACACTCACACACCGCCACTCATCCATAGAGGTACTCACACACCTAGTCAGTCATGCAAAAATTAATCACACACCCATTTACTCACCTATACAGTTATACACACACCAGCTCACTTACTCATACAAATACTAGCACATTCTTACGCTCTTATACAATAACTGATACAAGCACACACACATCCATACAGCCACTCTCACAATCACACACTCTCACTTATAGCCATTTCAAAAACTCTAACACACATATATATACTGCCTTTTACATATGTAGTTACTCGCACATGTACCACTGAGATATACATTCACTCACTAACACACCCATACACACACTCACCCACCCAAGCAGTCCATCACAGATGCACTCTTGGAATCATGCACCCAGTGAATCACCCACTCACACATCTATGTACAGAGTCACACACACCCCACCCACACAAACACTCAGGCAGCCATACAGATACTCAGAGAACCAATCAATAACCCATATAGACACTCATGTAGCTATTCGCAAATCCATGCATCCACTTACACAACAACAAACAGACGGATACAGACATTCACACAGTTTAGTCACTAACCCATGCATTCAGTAAGATACGTTTAATCACTCACTTGTAGAGTCAGTCACTCACGTACTAAATCATCCATTCAGACACTTATACACCCACTCATTCTTCAATACGCCTTTCCCTATATATATTAAACATATTTAAAACTTTACAGAAACACACAGTCACTGGATGATGTCATCAGTGATGTCATCAGTGATGTCATTTGAGATGTCATCAGTGATGTCATCAGTGATGTCACTGACCATGTCATGAGTGATGTAATATGTGACATCATCAGCAGTGCATTGCGGGGGCGCGAGTTATAGTTAGCTGAACTATAACGGGGAATTTCTATGGTTTTGTACGAGTGAAATGTCCAACTAACTATAACTGTCCCTAAAACCTATGGTTTTTTCAGTGAATATATATATATATATATATATATATATATATATATATATATATATATATATATATATATATATATATTCCCCCTCAACACACACCACCCTTCTGTTCCTCTCAGCTGAATGCATGCACAGCAGATGTAGCCTCGGGGCAATACTACCCTAATTAAATGCTGGACATGAGGACACCATTCCAAGGATCACAGAATGTCGCTAGAGACCGGAAATGATCTGGAAAGGGAGATGTGGCCCAACTCCTCTGAAGTGGGAGCGGGAGGAGGCTGGCAAAGGCCGACCAGTCCGTTTAATGAACAGCATGGGAGGAATTAATGGCAATGCTTTCACATGAGAAGGGCCACTCACAAAGAAGCATGGTTTTACAGGAGTAGAGTCTGCCGAGTCAAATCTGATTGAGATTTTGGTCTAGGGGCCTGATAAATATATAAAGGAAAGTGTTAGATTTCAAAACAAAAGGAATTCCCTACTATTTACAAGGAACAAATGCACTTTTCTACCAATTCTATAGTTCTAGAGCGCTTTTAGAGTCTGGATATCCCTTGTCTGCTCTGGGATTTTCAATGACTGAAGCCTAAGTGACTGTTTACATTTTATACAGCATTGTTCGGTTATGAATCATATTGGCCAGTGGCCGGCTTGGATAGATTGACTAATGTCTTAAAATTTGTTCCTTTAAGGGCCTCTCGTGGATTGGTGTGCTGAAGGAAGGACTTTGGTACTCGTTTCGTTCTTCTGAGGTACACAGTTGTCCACTGCATTGCTTAAGGTGGCTTTTGAGTTTTGACACATTTTTGCCACTTGTATGATTTTCCTGCCATGTTGTACCCATATGGCTGTTGTGCATTTAAGTTAATATGTTCTGAATAATTGTCATGTAAGTTGATGAGGATATATGGTTTAGGTGGCACCACTTCACTAATTATATGGCTTGTTTCATTTCTGCATATATAAACCACCCAGAAAAGGGCTTAATTATGTTTGAGGTGAATGAAAGGCAAAGAAAACAAGTGTACACAAGAGGACAGCAGATTAAGCAGGTGAACTGACTGTAAAACTTCCCAGTATAAGAAAGTGAAGCCCTGGAGCACAAAACAAGAGAAAAGGAGAGGGTTTAAAGCTATATACATTAACTTCATTTTAATGAACTACTAGGATACTAAACAGAAAATTAAATTTCCCGATGGATTCTACCCAGACTTCTAAACAAAGACAACAATTAATGTTCGACAAGCCCAGAATTGTGCAGACTGCCTGCCTCATCCTTGAGCTTACCTCTGGATCACATCTCCCACAATAATGGCCACCGTAGTATACCAGTCAAGCAAAGAATCAAATTCAAAACACTTTCCTTCATGAGCAAGTCCATGCGCCATCCAATACCAAAACAGCTTGCCCAAGTGGCAGCACCATCCTTGTCGACAAGATGCCCAGCATTTGATACTCAAAATAGATTTTGTCACCACTAGGCAACGATTCGGAACCTTAAAGATTCATGGCTGTTCCCTATGGAAATGCATTCGGGATACTCTACGTTCCGACACATACCAGACTGATTTAGGGAAAAATGTAAAAACCTACTTGTTCTGACAGACTACTCTAGGTAAAAAATACAACGATCTGCCCGCAAATGGCTGCTCCCTTCCTCTTGTGTTTTCATCTGCAAATTAGTTACCATCCCCTCTCCCCACTTGTAATCTCATTCCCTGAAGCTCTTTGACGCAGCCTTATAGGAGGCGTGAAGACTTTGGACACTGAAGTCCTCAAGTTTCCAAGTCCTCCTCAAGCATGATTTCTTCAAACGGTGGTTTGGAGCAGCGCACACAAGATTTACCAGAATGCTGAACAGCCCTGTCATATAAAATATTACAAGACAGCGGCTCAAACACTGTCAGAGTAAAAAAAAAATAAAAGCATCAAAGTTTGCTGGTGAAAGGAGTCTAATCAACTCGAAAGGTTACAAAGGAGACAGCCAGGTATGTTTCCAGCTGCATCTGGAGTTGCTGTAGGGTATGCTCGTCAGAATAGGGGACATCACTGGATTGAAGTCTGAGACTGAGCAGAAATAAACGAGTGGGATGTAAAGCTTAACAAGGGGCCATAGTAGTCTAGCTGATGGCAGCTAAGATTCAATGCACCCAAGGAATGCACAAGGGAATGAGTACTCCGGCGACACCAGAGGCCATAGATGCAAGCGAAAAGAGCAGAAGTAGGAGGAAGGGAAGGCTGTACATCGACTGCGCACTTCACTGCTGATGCCTCATCTGGAGGACTGTCTGCAGTTCTGGAGACTGGAAATATAAAGGTAGATAAACCACCACTCCCTGGAGGGGAGGATCAATAAACTCAACATTCCAATGAAAGAGGAAAAAAGGGATATGCAAAATTTGACTAAGACAGCAAAATCCCTACAGGAAAATATTCACAGGATAAGGAACAAAGCTTTTTCGACAGTAGATAACACCGAGAATATGAAAACACAATGTAAGAGCAGAGCACCATTACCAGCAAGAAGCTAGGGAACACCTCACATCGGGAATCTTTAGTTGAGTCTTTTTACTACACTCATAAATGAAGATGGAACAATGAGTTCAGCTGGTTGGCAGTCTGTGAAATTGCCTGACGGCTTGAGTGTCATATGGGTAGATAGGTTAGAAAGGGGGCAAAGGGGGAGGAGAGAGTACCAGAGACAATGAGAGGTTCTAATATTTAAGCCTTAATTCGCTGATTGGCTGTGGCTGAATTTTACTCTGCATTTGTCATGCTACTTTCTTTTGTTCATTATTTTTGCACGTTTGTAAAGCACTCTAATGCTCCTGGGTCACATGTGTGCCATGTAAAGAGATCAAATTAAAACAAGGACTGGTAAAGCCAAAAGGTCTTGCCTTTGGTACATATTGGGTTTGCCAGTGGCTTTTAGCCAAGCTGCATAGCACCCCCGATGCCAGGCAGGATAGCTAAAGAACAAAAAAATAAATGACACAGCCAACAAAATGATGCAGCCGCTTTGTTTGTTTTTTAGTTATTGATCCGAGGTGGCTCAATAACTAAAAATATGAAAATAAAGTGAATGACTTTTTGTTGTTATTTAAAGAAGGTTGGGGAAGCAGTCGGAGGGCGGAAGCAACACAAGGACGAGGGGGTGAGGCAGAAGCAACGCAGATGGCAAGTAGCGGAAGCAACATGGCAGGTGGAGGACGGAAGCAACACAGAGTGCAAGTAGCGGAAGCAACACGGAGATTGGGAGGGCAACATAGAGGTTACAGTGGGGGAAGCAAAAAGGGGAGCAGAAGCAGGGTGGAAAGAGGGGGGGGGGTAGAAGCAACACAGAGGGTGGGGGGTATGACGAGACACAGCAACGTGGAGCTGGAAGGGAGAAGCACATGAGCAAAGAAGCGGAACATGGAGCGCTGGGACACCTTGTTTTGAGGAGGTTACCATGCGCTTTATAAGTTACATTATTATTATTAAGAACATAACGAGCATGGAACTTTGAGTTGACGAATTATCACAGGGGATGCCCTAAGAGCTTCGACCCAGAGGGAAGGACAAAAAATTGTGTTCCATTCAAATTCTAATCCTTATAAGAAAAAACCTGTCCACGTTGTCATCCACATTTAACAAATACGGTTCTAGTGTGCAAGTTGTTTCTGCCATTAAACATGATTTGATCATAGGTTTAGTCAGCTAAAGATGTGGTCTATCCTGTCTTTTTAGTTGGAGAAAAGTGTATTTTGCCCAGAGCTTATCCTTGTTGGTTAATAAATATAGGGCCGTATTACTGATGGTGCCCCGGGGGCGCAACAGGCATTTGCGCCTGCTTTGCGTGCCCCCGGGGCACTTTGGTATTATAGAAGGGGACGCAGACGCTTGTGCGTCCCCTTCTATAATACCGATAGCGCTGGCGCACTTAAAGCGCTAGCAACAGAAGGTGTTCCCTCATTTGCATAGGGGTGTGCCCTATGCAAATGAGGGAATTCCTTTGACTCTGCGCCTGCTCCATAATACAGACGCGGGGACAGAGTCAAAGAAGCCCTCAGGAGGCGCACTGGCAGTGCACCATTTAATAGGTGCCACACTGTCAGTGTGCCTCCTGACAGCAGCCCTCTGCAGGAGGTAAAGGGGGTCCCATGGACCCCCAGACATCCCCTTGCAGGGGGTGCTGTCACTGACTGCACCCGCCTGCAAGGGGATCTCTAAACCCCTTTGAAAGTGCAGGCGGGTGCCGCCTGCACTGTAAAAACACGGAGCGGCTGCTCCGTGTTTTCACATGAATGTGCTGCCCCCAGGGTAGCGCGAGTTCGCGGCTGCCCTGGGGACAGCGCATTCACCATAATGATGCGCATTATCACTGTTTGCGCCCTGTGCACCTTTTGAAAGGTGTGCTGAGCACAAACAGTGATAATATGTAATACAGCCCCTGGTGAGTTATACAAGTCAGGTCTATATAAATAGATACTTAAAGATTTAATATATCCAAACCATCTAGACTTTCCGTGCACCTCCATAGCTAGGAGATCTTTAACTATTAATCTGTTTAATTATACACTCGGATTACACCAGATGGAAATCCACAATAAAAGAGGTGCACGCTGGATTCTATCTATCAGATAGGACACCCCTAATTCTTCATTACAAGAATAAGGTAAGCAGGACTGGGAAACACTCAGAAGACGTCTGCTAAACATATTTTATTTGTAGAATGCCAGAATCAACATAGCCCCAGACCCCTGCTCCATAGCATACAAGAGAAACACATTTCGACTGGTATAACGTGAGCATTGATGGAACATGTTTTTCCCCAATTTTTGGGCAAATTATGGACTACTGAAAATAAATGGACAAATGATCGCTTTTTACTTCTTAACAGCTCCTTCCCTGATGAGAGGCTATCAAATACCAGGCCTTACTAAGAAGTAAGAGAATGCCTTAGTGTTCTGAAGTCTATGACTCTTTATCGTAAAATCTCTAGACTTTGCCATTATCCATGTAGGAAACAAATCCACCAAGGAACTCATTAAGAGTGTTAGCTGTCCTTCACACTAAGACGGCATTGTCTGCATATAAAAGAATAGGAAAAAGACGACCATCAATATGAGGGACATCTATATATGCAGATGCTAAGTGACATTCTAAGTCATTTATATATAAGATAAATACAATTGGAGCTAAAACACACCCTTGTCTAACTCCCCAAGCTAATTAGAATGAGTCAGTACAATTAGCTTCGGTACTAGATCGAACTTTTGCCTTCAAATCACAATGTAAATACTGCAAAAAGGGTATTATGCCCGATTCATCTCCCATATCGTCGAGTATGGACCACAGCTTTGGCCTATTAACAACGTTGAAGGCCGAACTGAGGTCCATGAACGCCAGACGCAATGACATTTAACGTACAGGCCCTGGGTCCACATTACACCATAACAGGGACTTAAAGGTATGTTATATATGCCAATTAGGAGTACCTGAATTTTACCATGTTGAAAGGTGGAGAAGCACTTTATCACTGGTTAATGAGGCTAAAGAGAACAGAGTTCTACAGTAAGCAAAAATATAGGGTCCAAAGGCAAAAAACCTGGGGTGACCACGTAGAAAAGGCAGATTTCCTACAAGCACCTTATAAAAATACTTATCATTGTCTTGGAAAGTCATGCCAAAAAAGGCAACCATGCCTCTCCCAAACGTGCACAAACCATCCCTATTCTGGTCACAAAAACAGAAGACTACCTTGTGGCTAAAAATCAAGTTGTATTATGTAAAATACAAGAAACTTTCCACTCAAAAGACATCTGCACTATCCTTTCTAGAACAAATATCCTTAGAATGCAAAAGAACATTGTTATCAGACCCAACACCCTACTACCGCTCTCTTAAATTTTATCTCTGATCTATGACGAGAAAGAAGCATTTCCTCTGCCCCCTCTGGCTCTCAACTTGATCAAGAGTTTACTCTTCACAGGATCCTTCTCCCAAACCATTAAAACAGTCAATCGCAACCGTCACACAAGGACCAACATGATCCCAGAAAAAAACTAGAAATAATCCTCGACGTCTGTTTTGCCTGCAGGGCCGGCTTTAGCACTGTTGGCGCCCAGTGCGTAATTCATTTCTGGCGTCCGTACCCCCCCCGCCAACCTCCTCCTTCCTCACTAGGATCGGAAAAACGTGCCCCATCTCTCTCCATAGCCCCTCTCTCACCTATGTTTCATTTGATTTAAAGCACTGGTAAAGGCTGGCTTTACTAATAAGAATGTATATCTACCCAAACAAACCTTTTTCAGCAACATTAGGAATAGCTAATGAAGGACTGGGGAAAAAAACATTACTTCCTAACCTATGCTATGCAGTTTGCATGCAGCTCTTTGATGACAGTTTGCAACAGTCGCTGCGCTACATTAGGGTTGCATCTTATGTACTGCTGTAACAAAAGGATCTCTGTGGCAAAAGCAGTAATCCACTCAGCTATCCGTATAAAATACACATCTGTGATCTACACAGTACGCGTTCTTTGCAGAAGGCATGTAAGTCCTCTGTGCTACTTTATGATGAGTAAAAATTGCCACTAGCAAAACTCTGGTCTCTCTCTCTAGCAGGAACATTAATCACAGGAGCTATCTTGACATTTTTATTGCTGCCTGAAAACTGGATGTACAAGGAATTCTGCCGCAGGTGTTTTTAAATCGTAAGTTATTGCTAAACACAGCTCCCCCCCTCCCCTGGTCAGCGCCCAGTGCGGCCGCACCGGCCGCACCGCTCTAAAGCCAGCTCTGTTTGCCTGGGTCGCCTAGTGATCTGGATTGGGACTCCAGATAGTGCGCCGAAAGTGACCAAGTGGCAGTTGAGATGCAATTACTGCTCTCTGATAAATAACCCAAACTCAGTTTAAACGTGTGCATCTGTTGCAGTATTCGAGGTAAAGAAAAAGTCTGCTAGAGTTAGTTTAGTTTGGCAAACTTGTGAGCCAAATGGAGATACATTAGAAACATATGCTTCAAAGCTCAGTGGAAATGTTTTTCATCAGCAAATGAAACTGGTTCCACTCAAACATCAGAACAGCAGCAAGGTGTGCGTGATCAGGGGAAGCTTTTGAAGTGCTCAGCTTGGGAAACTGGTCAAAGATGGTGTCTGAAAATGAAAGGCAGATCTTTCTGTGATCACACAATAACAAACCCGTCCCGAGTTAACTCAGCCAAGACCTGCATACCAAGAGAGAAATCCCCTGAATGCCAGCCAGCCCTCCACATTTTAGCCCCAACACCAGAGTTCTAAAAACACATTTAATGGACAAATCTTGAAAAAACAAAACGGACTTGAGCAAAATAATTGGACTCTGCCATAAAGAACCACTCCCTCACAGACCAGACCACCAGTAGCGGACTCGATTGTCAACAACACAATGTCAAGCTGCCTGGTAAAAGAAAAAACCTCACGCCTGGAAAAAATGCAGCAAAATAGAAGCTGTGCAAGCAAAACTCTTAAAATCCGTCAGTGAAGTAGGAGGGGAGGAACTCAAGAAATAGATAAAAGAACATACTGTGATTAAGAACATCCCTAAAAATGAAAAGGACAGATTTATGGACTTTAAAATAGATCAGAAGACCACTCTTGGATTCCAAAGGGCATAATTTTTTTGCCTTACCTTGGCGCATAGGCCATTATTTTGACTGGCCCAAGAAATGGGTCACTATTTCTCCAGCCCCTGGAATTACCAATACTGAAAGTACTGGTAACACCTGTTGCAGGCAAGGTTGTATGTCAGAACCACGTAGGCATTTACTATGCCTGCCTTAACCACGCGGTCCGAACCATGAATGCGTCTTTACAACGCATTCCTTTACCACGCAAGTCGTCAAAACGACTTGCCTTAGGGAAAGAGCTGGACTTTGGAATAGTGTAATTTATTATTCCAACCCCAGTCTGCGCAATAGTAGGGAACGTGTTGGAATTAACGTCTAACATCAGTCCAACAACGCTTGCCTTAAGGCAAGTTGTTGTAACGACTTGTGTAGTAAAGGAATGCATTGTAAAGACGCATTCGTAGTTCGGACCGCGTTAAGGCACAGTGTGGTTCGAGCTGCGGAGTAAAGGCTGTTTCCCCCAGGGAAAATCTAGCCGATTTCGAGTTCGACCTGGGTCTACATGGTATGCAGCCATAATATGGATTTTTTATTATCGACCTACACTAATATCGAGTTTTAAATACCGTAGGGACAGAATATCGAAGTCGAGAATATCGGTGACCAGAATATCGACCTGAAGGTAAGTAATATCGTTTTTTATATCGAAGTAAGTAATATCGAAGCAAGTAATGTCGTTAGCAAAAATATTGTTGTTAAGAATATCGATATTTAGATTAGTGTCATGTATTTTAGTATGTATTTTATATGTATGTGTTTAACATTTTTTGTAATGTTTTTTAATTATTTTTAAATATATGTATTAAATGTTTATAAATTAGTAAAAAAAAATTAAGTAAATTTTGCGTTTTAGTATTAGAGCGGGTTGTGGGTTTATAGGGGAATAGGGTGGGAAGTAATGTAATTATAATTAATTAATATTTTTTATTTATTTTTATTGAGTATTAATGTATTGTTAATTAATTATTAATTGGTAATTAATATTTATTAATTTATTATTTTATAACTATATTAATTACAATTAATTTATTATTATTTATTTATTGTTAATTAATTTATTGTTAACTAATTATTCATTGGTAATTAATTTTTATTACTTGATTATTTTATAATTATATTAATTATAATTAATTAATTATAATTAATTTATTATTCTTTTTTATTTATTATTAATTTATTGTTAAATATTAATTGGTAATTACTTTTTATTAATTGATTAATTGAAAATTAAATTAAATGTGTCATTTTTTATGTGTAGCGGGTTGTGGGTTTATAGGGAAATAGGGTGGGAAGTAATTTATTATAATTAAGTACATTTTAATTTTTATTAATTGGTATTGATTATTAATGTTATTTAATTATTAATTGGTAATTAATTTTTATTAATTGATCATTTAATTAATTGTGTTATTTTTTATGAGTAGTGGGTTGTGCGTTTATAGGGGAATAGGGTGGGAAGTAATTTAATGTTAAGTAAATATTTATTTTATTTTATTGGTATTTATTATTAATTTTTGTTAATTAATTATTAATATGTTATTTTTTTATTTTTTATTAATTAATAAGTATGTTAATTTAACCCCTACGCTATCCTACATTTTCCACACTGTTACACTCACTGGAGTTGGAATAGTAATTTTACCCCTACGCTATCCAACACTTTCCCTACTGTTGCACTCACTGGAGTGGGAATAGTAATTTTTACCCCTACGCTATCCAACACTTTCCCTACTGTTGCACTCACTGGATTGGGAATAGTAATTTTTACCCCTACGCTATCCAACACTTTCCCTACTGTTGCACTCACTGGAGTGGGAATAGTAATTTTAACCCCTACGCTATCCAACACTTTTCCTACTTACTGTTGCACTCACTGGAGTGGAATAGTAATTTTTACCCCTACGCTATCCAACATTTTCCCTACTGTTGCACTGTTTGGAGTTGGAATAGTAATTTTATTCCCTCCGCTATCTAATATTTTTTGTATTATTTCAGTTAATGTAGTATATAATTAATTTTAAAAATATTAAAAATAATTCGATTTTTTTTTATTTGTTATATATATTTATTTAATTTGTATTTATATTATTGTTTTATGTGTAGAGATGTATTTGTAATTTATAAGATATTTTTTAACAATGTATAAGTTATTAAAATAATTTAAAAATATTATTACGTATATATATTATATATTATATGTATATGTTTAATTTATTTTTACATTATATATATTAGTTATAATTTTTAAACATTTTAAAATATTTTTAACTATTTTTATTTTAATTATATGTATTATTTACTTTATTTTACATTATTTATGTAACTTTAAAAAAAACGATATTTTTAACAACGATATTTTTGACATCGATATTATTTTTTCTGATATTTTTGTACTTACCATAATGTAGATAGGATGTTGCTATTCTTGACTTCGATAATTTTGCGTCAATATTTCTGTAGGTCGATTGCCTGACTCTCGATATTCTGTCAGTGATTCGGTCTACATTGGGGTGGAACTACTTGGGAGAAATTGGCAATTCCAGGTCAAATTTCCAATTCCTCATTTTGGCCCAGACTTTCAGCCACAGAGTTCAGCAGCCGAAATATCCCAGTGAAAGTAAACAGATAAGCGGTCCTCTCACAGATCTCATAATTCCTGTGCTGCTGAAAACTGCTGTTACCGGCCCCTTCGGAATTAGGAGGTTACTCGTAATGATGGCCTTAGTGGTGAGGACACTGGCAAATTCACAATTACTGTGGCATGCAAAATCATGTCTTTACACATCGAAAAACACTGGCAATTGTTTGTCCTTAAATGTAACTGCTGCTTGTCTTTTTGGTTTTCCTTAAAAGTACACCACCTTTCCCTTTTCCATCATGTTTCCTTGTCACTCTCCCAATTAAACCTTGCGGCCCTTTGATACTTTGGTCAATTTGTGTGGAGATATGTCTATCTCACATAACCAGTTGCATTCCCAATCTGAAACTATTCAGAAAATCAGTGTGTTGACCTTTATCTTTCCCTAACAGACATGGGACTCTTGCTGTTTTTATGGCATCGCTCCCACTGGATCAGACATGCCACCTGCACGAATGCTAATCGTCTTCATTCCACATTTCAAAGAACATTTCAATCTTTAACTAAAAATCTTGCTTTTTCCTCAAAGCAAAGCTATACAGTACATCTCTCAGAAATGATGCTTTGGCATAGCCGGAAGGTTTCTAATCTACAAGCTTAGTGATTAATTTACATAAAAACTTGGCTGCCAGCTGATTTACACATTTGGCACGTCACTCGCAGGATACGATCATATTTATTTTGGAATCAGGGCCTGGGCCAGGAGGAAAGGGCTTGCTTACAACTCTTTAAAAAGAGAAGCATCTCATATAACCAGCGGGGGAACGAGTGACAAAATAGACAAGGAGAGTGGTGCGTGAGGTGTGTATGATGTCATGGGGAAACCCAGATTTTCAAACTCATGGGTATTGACAGCTACACATCTACAATGTTACGTCATCTATGATCCTCCTCCAATCCCTTAAATCCCTTTCCCTCGCTCAACTGATGCTTTGGATCAGCTGTGCACGGACAGATGAGTCATGACAGAACTGTGCACAACATGGCTCCCTACCTTCAGTTTCCCTCCCCCCACCTGAACCTTAAAAATAATATATACAAGGCGTCTGGTCTTCTCCCCTCACCATGCCCCTCTTCAACTCCGCTGAAAAAAAAAAACTGGCGCTCTGTCACCTACCTTCCAAAACCACCCTACACAAGAATTTGACCCAACTCAGCCCATCTCATTTTACGCCAAATTCATTACCTGGTATTCTGTCACCCACCCTTAAGACCCTTTTACCCCTCCCTGCCCATACAAAACAGTTTGTTCTGAATGCAAGAGTGGAGGCCCAGTGCTGTGCTGGCACAGGTTCAGTGACAAAGGGGACTACAGCGACTTGTCAGACATAGGTCTGTACAGGCCAGGGAAATGTGACTCACAGGAATGGTGATTGGTGGTCTAAGAATGACACCCGCCAATCCCCGGGTCTCTCAGATCTGAGGAGAACCGAGAAAGGCAGGTGAAATGATCAGTGGCAGCTCCTCTGCTAAGGCAGAGGAGCATCGCTCCACTGCCATAAAGCAGCAAAAGAATGGAAAAAACTAAAATGATAATAACGTTATGTTATCATTTTGTATTGTCCTCCTGCTGCAGCAGCTTGCATGAGGGGGCGGGGCTTCAGAGCAGGGGAGGAGTGGTAGAACACTCCGAAGTGTGCAATAACTGTTTGGCCGGCCCTCTCGGGCTGCCCAAAACAGTCATGCACACTTTCAGTTTTCTCCATGCAGGCTGCATTGCAGCCTGCATGGAGAACATGCCCACCCCTCCAGCCCCATGCTGAGAGCCGTGTCATGGCACTCAGACCAATTACAACGCTGCATTGCAGCGTTGTGAATGGCTGCAGGGAGCATGGGAGCCCTGGTGCTTCCTGCTTCTCCCAGGAAGAGGACGCAGGAGAGGCGGTGGCGGCCGGCCAGCCGGTTGGGAGGTAAGTGTTTTTTTTAAACCCGACCCCCCTTCCCCCGCCCCTTACCCCCAACCCGTCCCACTGCTGCTTCCAGGTAGCAGCCGCGACTGGAAATGATGGCCCCTCTACCACCATTCCACTGCCTGCCTCAGATCTCTGGAGGCTCAAGTGGGGCAGCAGAACAGTATCCACCAGAGCACCAGCTTTGAGTCTGGTTTCTCAATGCAGAGCATTAAAACCAAAACTCAGTTTTCAACATTCTGACATCACACGAGTGAAGAGGCGATTCTGAATCTTGGGTTAACAATAACATATATCTTTTTAAGTATTCACTTACCCCAAAACAAACCAGATGTGTATTTTATTCAGTGGAACAATCTTGCATATTGCAGTGAACAAAAGGACGCCTTCATATGGGGATTTATAAATGCCTTGTAGCCTTTTTTATTTCCAAAAATGGCTATTAACAAAAATACCATTACCTGGTAGGGTGAACATAACACCACCATATGGCAAGATGGAACCTTTAAACCATAACACAAATTAGCAAGCTACACCCGCTTTCACGAGGCTGAAAACTACAAATCTATAAAGGATAACAATATGGAAAACTGAAAAGAGTTAGTAGAAAATAAACAATCATACTGTATTTTTCAATAGTGCCCCACACATTTTTCCTACTGAATGTTAAAATATAAGGTTTTCTCATCCATGGATCTACACAGTTCCAACTAGTCTTTTCGGCTGCTTTTTTCTCACATGATGCAAACGAAGGAAACAAACTGGCTTCTTTGCTGAGGTAGGTTGAACATTTTGACTGCACCTCAATATCCATTTATTTCGAAGATTCAAAGCTATAACTTTGCAAGCAGGTTCATATTAGGCCTGGGTGGTAAATTCCGTTCCGCTCGCGGAATTTGCAGAATTTGGGTAATTTCGCGTTCCGCGGAGAACGTGGAATTGCCAAAAATTCAGCGATCTGCGGCTTCGCGGAGATTTTTGCTTGTTCGCGCTTTCAAAATGCGTGTTCGCGAGATATTTCTCCCCGAGCATGCAAACAGCGTTCGCGAACAGGAAAAAAGCATCGCGAACGGGCGGAACAAGCAATTCCGCGTGTTCGCGGAACTTTTGTGTGCTCGCTGAGATTTTTTACCGTTTCGCGGAGCTTGGCGTAGCGCGACTACGCAAATTCCGCCCACCCCTAGTTCATATCCTCCATTTCAACTACATGAATATGTGTCTCCACGTAGATATCCACAGAAGCTGCTCTTCTCAACCTGCAAACAGTCTTGGTGCATGAAGCCACCCCACTCCAAACTCACCAGAGGAACGTGTCAGATAAAAAAATGCAAAATGTTTACAGTATAGTTGGTCGAGCACACAAATTAACAGGGAGTACCGAGCCAGAGTCGAGTCAAGGGTTTGGCTCGGCTCCTAGATTTCATGCACAAGCTTACCACTGAAAACGTTTACTATGCAAAGCACACAACAAACATCATGTAAATTATGATACGGTCTCTTCAAAATTCAAAAAAGTGTATTTCTTTAAGATGTGTAGCTGTGACATTAAAACGACACGTTATGGCACTGGTCTGAGAAGTACTAATAAAAATGTCATGCAAACCCTGTACGTGGCCCTGATTATTATTGACCAATGTTATAATCTAATGAATCAAACACAATAGGTTTGTGTACAACTGATAATCTCTATTCGCATATTTGAAAGGGCTTCCATGCCCGATAATGAAGAAAAAGGAGTTTTGCTGCAGTAAAAAATGTGTCTAAGATCACACAGTTTAAGCAGGGGCGCGGTGATTTATCCAGGTTTTCTGGTTTGACTTTGTACAAATCAGCCAGTAAATGGGCACATACGTGCCTTTCCTTATGTTGACGTGTTGTATTTACCTCTTTGCACATTTTCTGTAGTTTTTATATAGTGCGAACTCGAACCCACAGTATTGAATCGCTTTACATGAGGACCAGTTACATTACACAAGGTCACATTCATGTTTTATAGGCAGAGGAAGATTATGTGATCTTCGGAGACTCGCAGCATGTAGAGTGATGCTGAGATTCGAACTTGGATTCCCCCTCCAAAGACAGTGGGTCTTGCCGTAACGCCACATCCTGGGTGGCAGGCAGAGGCCACATGAAAGCTCGGCTTGTTATGGACCCAATGTTCCAACAGGACCTCGAGCTGAGCCGAAGCCAGGCTTCCGAATCGAGCCAGGCTCGAGCTTTCAATGGCTCGCCCACCTCTAGTTTATATTTCAGAAAGGTGGAGGTGGGATGTTCAAGCACAGGTTACTTCCTTCCTCAAAACAAAAAAATAGTGCAATGAAAATCCATCAAGAATTTAACTCTTCAGTTACAGTTTTTTTTGCTGGGGCTAACAGTCCCATTTCGGGACCAACCGGCTTCGAACACTGGAAGGTAAATATGGAATGCTGCTACCACTTTCAAGAACAAGCATTTGCAATGCAATAGGTCTCGCATTTACACGAGTTTAAGCTATTGGCATTGTAAATGACAATGCCTTTTATTTATGTTTTAAAAATCAAAACATAAATAAAATGCATTGTCATTTATAATGCCAATAGCTCAAACTTGCGTAAATGCGAGACCTATTGCATTGCAAATGCTTGTTTTAGGTTTGGAACGGATTGTGCAATAAATAAATAAATGAAATAGAAAGCAACGCAACCTTTCCAATGCCAATGAAACACATTTAACACCATATAGACATACAGGAAAAATTAAATCGACCATTAAGCCAGCTACAAAGCAGATAAATGTTTCAAGTTTTCAAAAAAGCAACAAAATTAGAAACACACAAACGCGACATCAGTGTTTAAAAAGTAAGCACATTATTACAATATAAAATGTAAATCTAGATACGTAAATATACAAACACAATCCGTTCCGTACACAAAACAAATTACACAAAAAAACACGCAACCTTCCTGTCAGTTAATAACTTTAAACAGCATATAAACCCACATGACACTACAGCAGCTTTAACAAACAAGGAGGCGCTGCAAAAAACACGTTGAGCACATACAACAAACAAGAAACAAGCGTGACGTTAACAAAAAAATGTACAATAAAGCGGACATATAACCTTTGCGATTGCATTACAGCAGCTTTAACATCGTGCACATAAAACAAACAATAAAAAATATAAAGCTTTAACAAAAGATGCTAGGAGCAGAGAGTGCGTGTGTATGGTGGATGGCGGGAAGTGCATGTGTAGGGTGGAGGGCAGGGAAGGCATGTGTAGGGTGGAGAAGACATGTTAAGGGCGGAGAGTGGAGAATGCAGGCGTGGAGTAAAGATCTCACCTGTGGAGGGTGATGGAGAGTGTGGTGGGGACTAGTGAAGCACATCCTCGTAGGGTCAGGGGTAGAGAGGGATACAAAGGCATGGGGGGTGAGGGCGGATGCAGATCGGCGCATAGTGTGGAGGTGAGAGGGCAGTTACTGCACCACATCTCCCAAGTGGAGACCAACCTCATCTCCAGCATGTGCGGTAATTATACTAATGCATAATGCCATCCCAGCAATCCTGCGCCTGGACTACACTATGAGACGCGGTCTCGTCATGCAAGCGCGAGGAAACCCAAGGGAATCCAGGGGCGCGCGCTGACCTCTCCGATTAACATTCTTGGGCGCGCCAAGGGCTGGGTGCAGATCCTAGCACGGCATGGCCGACTCCCACAACCACGGAGCCGAGGCCGGACACCCCCACAGCAATCCCACGCTCATGGGAAAGCGATAGTCCTGCGCTCGCCGAGAAATGCTAACAAGTACACCGAACACAAAGGGGTGCAGACAGTGCCAAGCGCAAAGAATACTGCGTCACTGATTCCAACACACCCGCTGCGCACTCTGTAACCTCTCACAACAACTGTAGGCCACTGAACACTTCCACCCCCTGGCAGATAACGTGGAGGGAATCCACTGCACGTGAATGCAGTCTATACCGAACAGTGGTATTAGCGCGCACCAGCAACATGTCGTCTTATGGCGCCATAGAAACTGTGAAAAATCAGGTGGACAATGTCTGATACTCCTGTGATGTGGCAGGATAATAATAATTAAATAATGTAATGATGACGCTTATTTGGAGTGGTAGAATGCCTATAAGATTTTAACTCACTAAATTCACTTAGAAATAATGTTTCAAAATCACCATTTTGCACGTTTGTACACATTAAAGTATAGGTAATAATAAGGGACTACATCTCCCACAATTCTGAGTAGTAACCCTGTCACTAACAGGAAATGAGGTAACAGCATTTCCTTGAAGGAATTTTAAAAGGAAGGTAGATGGGGTTAAAAATCAGCCGTGGGCAAGGTATTTGAAATACCGAAACGCGTTGGTTGGTCTGTGCTTGCTGGAAATGATTCAAGAATAAATTAATCACCTGAACTATCACTGCTGGAGTGCGACCCCCTTTTTCTTCAAAACGAAGGATTTGCTGGATATATATATATATATATATATATATATATATATATATATATATATATATATATATATATATAAAAAATCAAAACAAAACTATCAGGCATAAAGTGACGCATAGATTATGCAAAAAAAGAAGCAGAGAACTCTGGGTAGTTCTCAAGTTTAGGTGGAAAGCAGCTCCAATATAGAGCACTCTCAACACCAGCGACACTCTAAATTTGCTCACCTCAAATGTCTGCTTTTCTATCAAAGTCTTTAAGCGTAGGATTAGCACAGTGCCATCCACTGTTCGCTGGTGTTGAGAGTGCTCTATATTGAAGCTGCTTTCCACCTAAACTTGAGAACTACCCAGAGTTCTCTGCTTTTTTTTTGTATATATATATATATATATATATATATATATATCCAAAAAACAGAGTTTACCCCACGGAAGAGCCCACACAGGTGAGTAAAGCTTCAAGATTTTAATGGAGGCTGCAGCGTAAGTAGAACAGATGCCTCACACCAAATGTCTTACAGCCGACGCGTTTCGTGCTCCTGCACTTTGTCAAAGGCTTGATATCTACGGACATGCATGGCAGTTTGTGCACCTGTATTAGATCCTGATACCCGCCTCCAGTAGGCGTGGCCACTCGCCTGGCCTCCTGGTATCTGTAGTGCCAGTATTACTCCAGTGAGTTGTCTTGCACTCCGTTAAATAAATACATCCAATAAAACCCCAGTGGGTTGCTGTGCCATCCTTCATACACTTCGCTAACATCTTGATGCCTCCATTACCATCGCCTGTCCCATGTATAGGTATCCGCCGGTTGGCGGCACCTCAGGTCTGCTGTGGTGCAGCGGGGCTTCATCCACGGCTGGGCCAGCCGTACAAATCCAAAAAACAGAGTTTACCCCACGGAAGAGCCCACACAGGTGAGTAAAGCTTCAAGATTTTAATGGAGGCTGCAGCGTAAGTAGAACAGATGCCTCACACCAAATGTCTTACAGCCGACGCGTTTCGTGCTCCTGCACTTTGTCAAAGGCTTGATATCTACGGACGTGCATGGCAGTTTGTGCACCTGTATTAGATCCTGATACCCGCCTCCAGTAGGCGTGGCCACTCGCCTGGCCTCCTGGTATCTGTAGTGCCAGTATTACTCCAGTGAGTTGTCTTGCACTCCGTTAAATAAATACATCCAATAAAACCCCAGTGGGTTGCTGTGCCATCCTTCATACACTTCGCTAACATCTTGATGCCTCCATTACCAGCGCCTGTCCCATGTATAGGTATCCGCCGGTTGGCGGCACCTCAGGTCTGCTGTGGTGCAGCGGGGCTTCATCCACGGCTGGGCCAGCCGTACAAATCCAAAAAACAGAGTTTACCCCACGGAAGAGCCCACACAGGTGAGTAAAGCTTCAAGATTTTAATGGAGGCTGCAGCGTAAGTAGAACAGATGCCTCACACCAAATGTCTTACAGCCGATGCGTTTCATACCAGGAGGCCAGGCGAGTGGCCACGCCTACTGGAGGCGGGTATCAGGATCTAATACAGGTGCACAAACTGCCATGCACGTCCGTAGATATCAAGCCTTTGACAAAGTGCAGGAGCACGAAACGCGTCGGCTGTAAGACATTTGGTGTGAGGCATCTGTTCTACTTACGCTGCAGCCTCCATTAAAATCTTGAAGCTTTACTCACCTGTGTGGGCTCTTCCGTGGGGTAAACTCTGTTTTTTGGATATATATATATATATATTTATATATATATTCACTGAAAAAACCATAGGTTTTAGGGACAGTTATAGTTAGTTGGACATTGCACTCGTACAAAACCCGTGAAATTCCCCTGTTATAGTTAGTTCAGCTAACTATAACTCGCGCCCCCGCAATGCACTGCTGATGACGTCACATATTACATCACTCATGACATGGTCAGTGACATCACTGATGACATCACTGATGACATCTCAAATGACATCACTGATGACATCACTGATGACATCATCCAGTGACTGTGTGTTTCTGTAAAGTTTAAATATGTTTAATATATATAGGGAAAGGCGTATTGAAGAATGAGTGGGTGTATAAGTGTCTGAATGGATGATTTAGTACGTGAGTGACTGACTCTACAAGTGAGTGATTAAAC
The DNA here is from genome assembly GCA_963921515.1 of Calotriton arnoldi. NCBI lineage: Eukaryota > Metazoa > Chordata > Amphibia > Caudata > Salamandridae > Calotriton > Calotriton arnoldi. The sequence goes on from CAWUFW010006011.1 coordinate 953,824, forward strand.
GTATCTTACTGAATGCATGGGTTAGTGACTAAACTGTGTGAATGTCTGTATCCGTCTGTTTGTTGGTGTGTAAGTGGATGCATGGATTTGCGAATAGCTACATGAGTGTCTATATGGGTTATTGATTGGTTCTCTGAGTATCTGTATGGCTGCCTGAGTGTTTGTGTGGGTGGGGTGTGTGTGACTCTATACATAGATGTGTGAGTGGGTGATTCACTGGGTGCATGATTTCAAGAGTGCATCTGTGATGGACTGCTTGGGTGGGTGAGTGTGTGTATGGGTGTGTTAGTGAGTGAATGTATATCTCAGTGGTACATGTGCGAGTAACTACATATGTAAAAGGCAGTATATATGTGTGTGTTAGAGTATTTAAATGGCTATAAGTGAGAGTGTGTTATTGTAAGAGTGGCTGTATGGATGCGTGTGTGCTTGTATCAGTTATTGTATAAGAGCGTAAGAATGTGCTAGTATTTGTATGAGTAAGTGAGCTGGTGTGTGTATAACTGTATAGGTGAGTAAATGGGTGTGTGATTAATTTTTTGCATGACTGACTAGGTGTGTGAGTACCTCTATGGATGAGTGGCGGTGTGTGAGTGTTTATATAGGTGTATGAGTGCATATGATAGTCCTGTACTGAGTGACTGTAAGTATGAGTGACTGTACAGGTGAGTGAGTGGATGTGTGTGTAGACCTAAGAATCAGTGAGTGGGTATGTAGTTTTTGGTGTTGGAGTGTCTATGGTTTTGAGAATGGCAGTCTGTAATTTAGAGTGGGTGTATCAAAAGTTATATTAGGGTGTGAGAAGATGCATGAAATTATCACATGGATGATGTCATCAGTGATGTCATTTGAGATGTCATCAGTGATGTCACTGACCATGTCATGAGTGATGTAATATGTGACGTCATCAGCAGTGCATTGCGGGGCGCGAGTTATAGTTAGCTGAACTAACTATAACAGGGGAATTTCACGGGTTTTGTACGAGTGCAATGTCCAACTAACTATAACTGTCCCTAAAACCTATGGTTTTTTCAGTGAATTTCAAAGGTTTTTTAAATGCTAATTTCTAACTATAACGTGTCTGAAACCTATGGTTTTTTCAGTGAATTTCAAAGGTTTTTTAAATGCTAATTTCTAACTATAACGTGCCTGAAACCTATGGTCTTTTCAGTGAATTTCAAAGGTTTTTTAAATGCTAATTTCTAACTATAACGTGCCTGAAAACTATGATTTTTTAAGTGAATTTCAAAGGTTTTTTAAATGCTAGTTTCTAACTATGCCAACAGAGGTAGGACATGTGAAGAAAGAAGAAAAAACGCACAGAAAGAAGCAAAAGATGTGCAGAAAGAACCAACAGAGGAGCAGAAAGAGGCCTTGTTGCAAAATCATCCTGTGCCCACAACTTTTTCAGACGGGTACTGGTGGTAACTGACTCTGACTAACCAGAGCCAGTGCGCGTTTGCACAGTGGTGAAGGGAGAGGGGCCTGAGGTGACATGTGTGCAAACGCGCCCGTGGCGCGTTTTAAGTTGCGGGATTAAGTCCCCTTGAATCCTGAGGGTCCCTGGGGCCCAACTAGCCCCCAGGTACCTACAGTTAGGACCACAGAGCTGAGTTGCAGAGAGGCGTTCCGAGGCCACGCACCTTTTTTCACCTCTCTGCAACGCACCTCTGTTGTGCTTACTGAAGGTACCTGGTGGGCTAGTTGGCACCCAGGATTCAAAGGGAATTAACTCCCCAACTTAAAACGCACCACAGGGCGTGTTTGCGCACATGTCACCTGAGGCCCCGCCCCTCCCTTCACCACTGTGCAAACGCGCCCTGTGGCGCGTTTTAAGTTGGGGGATTAGGTCACCTTGAATCCTGAGAGTCCCTGGGGCCCAACCAGCCCACCAGGTACTTCCAGTAAGCACCACAGGCCTGCGTTGCAACGCCTGTAACAAATTGTGCAGTTGTGTTTGTGTAGTGTAGGGGGTCATGCTGGGGGTAGTGTTTTAGGGTTTAGGGTAGTGCAGTGGTGTTTGGGTAGTGTAGGGAGTCGTGCTGGGGGAGTGTTTTAGGGTTTAGGGTAGTACAGTGGTGTTTGGGTAGTGTAGGGGTCGTGCTGGGGTTAGTGTTTTAGGTTTTAGGGTTTAGGGTAGTGCAGTGGTGTTTGGGTAGTGTAGGGGTCGTGCTGGGGTTAGTGTTTTAGGGTTTTAGGGTTTAGGGTAGTGCAGTGGTGTTTGGGTAGTGTAGGGGATACTGCTGGGGGTAGTGTTTTAGGGTTTAGGGTAGTGCAATGGTGTTTGGGTAGTGTAGGGGGCACTGCTGGGGGTAGTGTTTTAGGTTTAGGGTAGTGCAGTGGTGTTTGGGTAGCGTAGGGGGTACTGCTGGGGGTAGTGTTTTATGGTTTAGGGTAGTGCAGTGGTGTTTGGGTAGTGTAGGGGTTCGTGCTGGGAGTAGTTTTTAGGGTTTAGGGTAGTGCAGTGGTGTTTGTGTAGTGTAGGAGGTCGTGTTTTAGGGTTTAGGGTAGTGCAGTGGTCTTTGGGTAGTGTAGGGAGTCGTGCGGGGGTATTGTTTTAGAGTTTAGGGTAGTGCAGTGGTCTTTGGGTAGTGTAGGGGTTGTGCGGGGTAGTGTTTTAGGGATTAGGGTAGTGCATTGGTATTTGGGTAGTGTAGGGGGTCATGCGGGGGTAGTGTTTTAGGGTTTAGGGCAGTGCAGTGGTGTTTAGGTAGTGTAGGGGGTCGTGCTGGGGGAGTGTTTTAGGGTTTAGGGCAGTGCAGTGGTGTTCGGGTAGTGTAGGGGGTCGTGCTGGGGGAGTGTTTTAGGGTTTAGGGCAGTGCAGTCGTGTTCGGGTAGTGTAGGGGGTCGTGCTGGGGGAGTATTTTAGGGTTTAGGGTAGTGCAGTGGTGTTCGGGTAGTGTAGGGGTCATGCTGGGGGTAGTGTTCTAGGGTTTAGGGCAGTGCAGTGGTGTTCGGGCAGTGTAGGGGGTCGTGCTGGGGGTGGTGTTTCAGGGTTTAGGGCAGTGCAGTGGTGTTCGGGCAGTGTAGGGGGTCGTGCAGGGGGTGGTGTTTCAGGGTTTAGGGCAGTGCAGTGGTGTTCGGGCAGTGTAGGGGTCGTGCAGGGGTGGTGTTTCAGGGTTTAGGGCAGTGGTGTTTGGGCAGTGTAGGGGGTCATGCTGGGGGTGGTGTTTCAGGGTTTGGGGCAGTGCAGTGGTGTTCGAGCAGTAAAGGGGTCATGCTGGGGGTGGTGTTTCAGGGTTTAGGGCAGTGCAGTGGTGTTCGGGCAGTGTAGGGGGCGGTGCAGGGGTGGTGTTTCAGGGTTTAGGGCAGTGCAGTGGTGTTCGGGCAGTGTAGGGGGTGGTGCAGGGGTGGCGTTTCAGGGTTTAGGGCAGTGCAGTGGTGTTCGGGCAGTGTAGGGGGCGGTGCAGGGGGTGGTGTTTCAGGGTTTAGGGCAGTACAGTGGTGTTCGGGCATTGTATGGGGTGGTGCTGGGGCTGGTGTTTCAGGGTTTAGGGCAGTGCAGTGGTGTTCGGGCAGTGTAGGGGGTCGTGCTGGGGCTGGTGTTTCAGGGTTTAGGGCAGTGCAGTGGTGTTCGGGCAGTGTAGGGGGTCGTGCTGGGGCTGGTGTTTCAGGGTTTAGGGCAGTGCAGTGGTGTTCGGGCAGTGTAGGGGGTCATTCTGGGGCTGGTGTTTCAGGGTTTAGGGCAGTGCAGTGGTTTTGGGCAGTGTAGGGGGTCTTGCTGGGGCTGGTGTTTCAGAGTCTAGGGCAATGCAGTGGTGTTTGGGCAGTGTAGGTGGTCTTGCTGGGGCTGGTGTTTCAGGGTTTAGGGCAGTGCAGTGGTGTTCGGGCAGTGTAGGGGGTCGTGCTGGGGGTGGTGTTTCAGGGTTTAGGGCAGTGCAGTGGTGTTCGGGCAGTGTAGGGGGTCGTGCTGGGGCTAGTGTTTCAGGGTTTAGGGCAGAGCAATGGTGCTCAGGCAGTGTAGGGGGTTGTGCTGGGGGTGATGTTTCAGGGTTTAGGGCAGTGCAGTGGTGTTAAGGCAGTGTAGGGGGTCGTGCTGGGGTGGTGTTTCAGGGTTTAGGGCAGTACAGTGGTGTTCGGGCATTGTATGGGGTGGTGCTGGGGCTGGTGTTTCAGGGTTTAGGGCAGTGCAGTGGTGTTCGGGCAGTGTAGGGGGTCGTGCTGGGGCTGGTGTTTCAGGGTTTAGGGCAGTGCAGTGGTGTTCGGGCAGTGTAGGGGGTCGTGCTGGGGCTGGTGTTTCAGGGTTTAGGGCAGTGCAGTGGTGTTCGGGCAGTGTAGGGGGTCATTCTGGGGCTGGTGTTTCAGGGTTTAGGGCAGTGCAGTGGTTTTTGGGCAGTGTAGGGGGTCTTGCTGGGGCTGGTGTTTCAGAGTCTAGGGCAATGCAGTGGTGTTTGGGCAGTGTAGGTGGTCGTGCTGGGGCTAGTGTTTCAGGGTTTAGGGCAGAGCAATGGTGCTCAGGCAGTGTAGGGGGTTGTGCTGGGGGTGATGTTTCAGGGTTTAGGGCAGTGCAGTGGTGTTAAGGCAGTGTAGGGGGTCGTGCTGGGGTGGTGTTTCAGGGTTTAGGGCAGTGCAGTGGTGTTCCGGCAGTGTAGGGGGTCGGCAGGGGGTGGTGTTTCAGGGTTTAGTGCAGTGGTGTTCGAGCAGTGTAGGGGGTCGTGCTGGGGTGGTGTTTCAGGGTTTAGGGCAGTGCAGTGGTGTTCGGGCAGTGTAGGGTGTTGTGCTGAGGGGTGGTGTTTCAGGGTTTAGGGCAGTGCAGTAGTGTTTGGGCAGTGTAGGGGGTCGTGCAGGGGGTGGTGTTTCAGGATTTAGGGCAGTGCAGTGGTGTTCGGCCAGTGTAGGTAGTCTTGCTGGGGGGTGTTTCAGGGTTTAGGGCAGTGCAGTAGTTTTCGGGCAGTGTAGGCGGTCGTGCTGGGGCTGGTGTTTCAGGGTTTAGGGCAGTGCAGTGGTGTTCGGGCAGTGTACGGGGTTGTGCTGGGGCTGGTGTTTCAGGGTTTAGGGCAGTGCAGTGGTGTGCGGGCAGTGTACGGGGTCGTGCTGGGGCTGGTGTTTCAGGGTTTAGGGCAGTGCAGTGGTGTTCGGGCAGTGTAGGGGGTCGTGCTGAGGGTGGTGTTTCAGGGTTTAGGGCAGTGCAGTGGTTTTCGGGCAGTGTAGGGGGTCGTGCTGGGGCTGGTGTTTCAGGGTTTAGGGCAGTGCAGTGGTGTTCGGGCAGTGTAGGGGGTCGTGCTGGGGCTGGTGTTTCAGGGTTTAGGGCAGAGCAGTGGTGTTCGGGCAGTGAAGGGGGTCTTGCTGGGGGTGGTGTTTCAGGGTTTAGGGCAGTGGTGTTCGGGCAGTGTAGGGGTCTTGCTGGGGGTAGTGTTTCAGGGTTTAGGGCGGTGCAGTGGTGTTCGTGGCAGTGTAGGGGGTCGTGCTGGGGGTGGTGTTTCAGGGTTTAGGGCAGTGCAGTAGTGTTCGGGCAGTGTAGGGGGTCATGCAGGGGTGGTGTTTCAGGGTTTAGGGCAGTGCAGTGGTGTTCTGGCAGTCTAGGGGTCATGCTGGGGGTGGGGTTTCAGGGTTTAGGGCAGTACAGTGGTGTTCGGGCAGTGTAGGGGGTCTTGCTGGGGGTGATGTTTCAGGGTTTAGGGCAGTGCAGTGGTGTTCGGGCAGTGTAGGGGGTCTTGCTGGGGGTAGTGTTTCAGGGTTTAGGGCAGTGCAGTGGTGTTCGTGCAGTATAGGGGGTCGTGCTGGGGATGGTGTTTCTGGGTTTAGGGCACTGCAGTAGTGTTCGAGCAGTGTAGGGTGTTGTGCAGGGGGTGGTGTTTCAGGGTTTAGTGCAGTGGTGTTCGGGCAGTGTAGGGGGTCGCGCTGGGGGTGGTGTTTCAGGGTTTAGGGCAGTGCAGTGGTGTTCGGGCAGTGTAGGGGGTCATGCACGGGGTGGTGTTTCAGGGTTTAGGGCAGTGCAGTGGTGTTCGGGCAGTGTAGGGTGTTGTGCTGGGGCTGGTGTTTCAGGGTTCAGGGCAGTGCAGTGGTGTTCAGGCAGTGTAGGGGGTCGTGCTGAGGCTGGTGTTTCACGGTTTAGGGCAGTGCAGTGGTGTTCGGGCAGTGTAGGGGGTCGTGCTGGGGCTGGTGTTTCAGGGTTCAGGGCAGTGCAGTGGTGTTCGGGCAGTGTAGGCGGTCGTGCTGGGGCTGGTGTTTCAGGGTTTAGGGCAGTGCAGTGGTGTTCGGGCAGTGTAGGGGGTCATGCTGGGGCTGGTGTTTCAGGGTTTAGGGCAGTGCAGTGGTGCTCGGGCAGTGTAGGGGGTCGTGCTGGGGGTGATGTTTCAGGGTTTAGGGTAGTGCAGTGGTGTTCGGGCAGTGTAGAGGGTCGTGCAGGGGCTGGTGTTTCAAGGTTTAGGGCAGTGCAGTGGTGTTCGGGCAGTGTAGGGGGTCGTGCTGGGGCTGGTGTTTCAGGGTTTTGGGCAGAGCAGTGGTGTTCGGGCAGTGTAGGGGGTCATGTTGGGGGTAGTGTTTCAGGGTTTAGGGCAGTGCAGTGGTGTTCGGGCAGTGTAGGGGGTCGTGCTGGGGGTGGTGTTTCAGGGTTTAGGTCAGTGGTGTTCGGGCAGTGTAGGGGGTCTTGCTGGGGGTGATGTTTCAGGGTTTAGGGCAGTGCAGTGGTGTTCGGGCAGTGTAGGGGGTCATGCTGGGGGTGGTGTTTCAGGGTTTAGGGCAGTGCAGTGGTGTTCGGCCAGTGTAGGTAGTCTTGCTGGGGGTGTTTCAGGGTTTAGGGCAGTGCAGTAGTTTTCGGGCAGTGTAGGCGGTCGTGCTGGGGCTGGTGTTTCAGGGTTTAGGGCAGTGCAGTGGTGTTCGGGCAGTGTACGGGGTTGTGCTGGGGCTGGTGTTTCAGGGTTTAGGGCAGTGCAGTGGTGTGCGGGCAGTGTACGGGGTCGTGCTGGGGCTGGTGTTTCAGGGTTTAGGGCAGTGCAGTGGTGTTCGGGCAGTGTAGGGGGTCGTGCTGAGGGTGGTGTTTCAGGGTTTAGGGCAGTGCAGTGGTTTTCGGGCAGTGTAGGGGGTCGTGCTGGGGCTGGTGTTTCAGGGTTTAGGGCAGTGCAGTGGTGTTCGGGCAGTGTAGGGGGTCGTGCTGGGGCTGGTGTTTCAGGGTTTAGGGCAGAGCAGTGGTGTTCGGGCAGTGAAGGGGGTCTTGCTGGGGGTGGTGTTTCAGGGTTTAGGGCAGTGGTGTTCGGGCAGTGTAGGGGTCTTGCTGGGGGTAGTGTTTCAGGGTTTAGGGCGGTGCAGTGGTGTTCGTGCAGTGTAGGGGGTCGTGCTGGGGGTGGTGTTTCAGGGTTTAGGGCAGTGCAGTAGTGTTCGGGCAGTGTAGGGGGTCATGCAGGGGGTGGTGTTTCAGGGTTTAGGGCAGTGCAGTGGTGTTCTGGCAGTCTAGGGGGTCATGCTGGGGGTGGGGTTTCAGGGTTTAGGGCAGTACAGTGGTGTTCGGGCAGTGTAGGGGGTCTTGCTGGGGGTGATGTTTCAGGGTTTAGGGCAGTGCAGTGGTGTTCGGGCAGTGTAGGGGGTCTTGCTGGGGGTAGTGTTTCAGGGTTTAGGGCAGTGCAGTGGTGTTCGTGCAGTATAGGGGGTCGTGCTGGGGATGGTGTTTCTGGGTTTAGGGCACTGCAGTAGTGTTCGAGCAGTGTAGGGTGTTGTGCAGGGGGTGGTGTTTCAGGGTTTAGTGCAGTGGTGTTCGGGCAGTGTAGGGGGTCGCGCTGGGGGTGGTGTTTCAGGGTTTAGGGCAGTGCAGTGGTGTTCGGGCAGTGTAGGGGGTCATGCACGGGGTGGTGTTTCAGGGTTTAGGGCAGTGCAGTGGTGTTCGGGCAGTGTAGGGTGTTGTGCTGGGGCTGGTGTTTCAGGGTTCAGGGCAGTGCAGTGGTGTTCAGGCAGTGTAGGGGGTCGTGCTGAGGCTGGTGTTTCACGGTTTAGGGCAGTGCAGTGGTGTTCGGGCAGTGTAGGGGGTCGTGCTGGGGCTGGTGTTTCAGGGTTCAGGGCAGTGCAGTGGTGTTCGGGCAGTGTAGGCGGTCGTGCTGGGGCTGGTGTTTCAGGGTTTAGGGCAGTGCAGTGGTGTTCGGGCAGTGTAGGGGGTCATGCTGGGGCTGGTGTTTCAGGGTTTAGGGCAGTGCAGTGGTGCTCGGGCAGTGTAGGGGGTCGTGCTGGGGCTGATGTTTCAGGGTTTAGGGTAGTGCAGTGGTGTTCGGGCAGTGTAGAGGGTCGTGCAGGGGCTGGTGTTTCAAGGTTTAGGGCAGTGCAGTGGTGTTCGGGCGGTGTAGGGGGTCGTGCTGGGGCTGGTGTTTCAGGGTTTTGGGCAGAGCAGTGGTGTTCGGGCAGTGTAGGGGGTCATGTTGGGGGTAGTGTTTCAGGGTTTAGGGCAGTGCAGTGGTGTTCGGGCAGTGTAGGGGGTCGTGCTGGGGGTGGTGTTTCAGGGTTTAGGTCAGTGGTGTTCGGGCAGTGTAGGGGGTCTTGCTGGGGGTGATGTTTCAGGGTTTAGGGCAGTGCAGTGGTGTTCGGGCAGTGTAGGGGTCATGCTGGGGGTGGTGTTTCAGGGTTTAGGGCAGTGCAGTGGTGTTCGGGTAGTGTAGGGGGTCGTGAAGGGGTGGTGTTTCAGGGTTTAGGGCAGTGCAGTGGTGTTCGGGCAGTGTAGGGGTCGTGCTAGGGGTGGTGTTTCAGGGTTTAGGGTAGTGCAGTGGTGTTTGTGTAGTGTAGGGGGTCATGTTTTAGGGTAGTGCAGTGGTGTTTGGGTAGTGTAGGGGGTCGTGCTGGGGGTAGTGTTTTAGGGTTTAGGGTAGTGCAGTGGTGTTTGTGTAGTGTAGGGGTCGTGCTGGGGGTAGTGTTTTAGGGTTTAGGGTAGTGCAGTGGTGCTTGTGTAGTGTAGGAGGTCGTGCTGGGGGTAGTGTTTTAGGGTTTAGGGTAGTGCAGTGGTGTTTTTGTAGTGTAGGGGGTCATGTTTTAAGATGCAATGCTCCAATACCTGACCAGTCTGCACTACATAAAACTGCAAAAAAACTAAAAATAAAAAGTGTTTTGCACACTTTTGTCATTGGGCTATATGTGGGCTACATCTTGGTAATATTTGTGCTACATTTGGGCTCTTTTTTCACTGGTAGCCATCTTGGAAGACTTCTTTGTTATGAAGTTTCCTAATTTCTTCATTTACTGCAGTCTCCTCAGTAGGAAATGCTTTCAGTTTTTTACTTTGATTCCATCAAGAAGGCATTCAGATGTGTCTCACATCTGCCATAAATTCAGAATGTTAGCACTCTAGTTGCTCATTAGATCACTGGAGTAAAGCTAGTGCTCACCAGGGAGTTAACTGGTAGTCTGCTGCTGGTATTGAAAGTGATTGTTTCAGTCTGCATGTCAGAATTTTCTAATGAAATAGAAGAGGATTTGAGATCTCACTTAAAACATGCCCTAATTTTTCTTTCTGCAGCACTAACCATAATTTCTATTTCAAAAAGAACCCTCATTTTGTTCCTTTTTAAATTAAATGTTTTAAGTGTTACTGGTTTATTCCAATCAAGATGGCTTCAGGTGTGCCATACTTTTGTCATAAGTAAGGCTGTTAGCGCTGTAGTTGTTCTTTAGAACACTCTGGGAAGCTGCAGTAGAACACAAAGGCATCAACTGGCAGGCTGCTCCTGTTGAAATATAACAGGAAGATATTTGAGATCACACTTGAAATATGTCCTAATTTTTCTTTCTACAGCACTAACCATAATTTCTATGACAAAATTAACCCCATCATTTTGTTCCTTTTTAAATTAAATGTTTTAAGTGTTACCAGTTTATTCCAATCAAGATGGCTTCAGGTGTGCCATACTTTTGTCATAAGTAAGGCTGTTAGCGCTCTAGTTGTTCTTTAGAACACTCTGGGAAGCTGCAGTAGAACACAAAGGCATCAACTGGCAGGCTGCTCCTGTTGAAATATAACAGGAAGATATTTGAGATCACACTTGAAACATGTCCTAATTTTTCTTTCTACAGCACTAACCATAATTTCTATGACAAAATGAACCCCATCATTTTGTTCCTTTTTAAATTAAATTGTTTAAGTGTTACCAGTTTATTCCAATCAAGATGGCTTCAGGTGTGCCATACTTTTGTCATAAGTAAGGCTGTTAGCACTCTAGTTGTTCTTTAGAACACTCTGGGAAGCTGCAGTAGAACACAAAGGAATCAACTGACAGTCTCTGCCCTTGTTGGATGTACATGTTTTACTGAGATTGTCAGACTTCATTCTCACATGAGTGAGAAAGATAATGTGAATTTACAGAAAATATGCTCTCATTTTAGCTTCTGGAGCACCTTCCAAACCTCCATGGGACAAGCATGAGAAAATAGTGTTCTCTCAAACATGATTCATGATATCCCAGCAGAAGGTTTTTCACATGGTAAAATCAGCTTAGAATACACCACAATTCCTAAAATTAGTATGGTACCATCAACAAATAAATTCTAATGTAACTAAAGCCTGTTATCACCCTTTATAGTTCTCCTTTTGGTGACCCTCAAAATCTTCTATTCACTACAATGCATTTCAATGAGGTACTATCATTTATATTGGTCCCAAGATGGCTGCCAGCAATTCCAGGATGAAGTGCTGACAGCCAATCAGATCTCACGATGACATGTGTGGTTAGGCTCCGCCCAGATATATATGTGACTTTACTTTTGATTTTCTCAGGAACTACTGAACGGATTTACACCATTTAAGCAAAAGGCACGACACTGAACCAAGGGCTACCTCTTTGCCAAATTTGGTGTAATTCCGTTCAGCAGTTCGGGCTGTAGCTGCGACTAAAGGTTCCTATGGAAAAATGAATGGGGAAAACGCGTTTTGGGACCCCCCTTTTTTCTCGGCCCTCGCTTGACGTATCACCCCGAGACTTTCAGGATAGGAGCGGACCGGAGCGCCCCAACAAGTTGGAAACTTTCGCGAAGATTCGTCAACTGGCGCCAACGTTATTTCAAATAGAATGTCGCGGATTTCCTATGGATAATAGGTTTTAACTATAACTATCTACTGGCGACCGCCAGTAGATAATTCACTGAAAAAAACCATAGGTTTCAGGCACGTTATAGTTAGAAATGAGCATTTAAAAAAACCTTAGAAATTCACTGAAAAAACCATAGGTTTCAGGGGCGTTATAGTTAGTTGGACATTTCACTCGTACAAAACCATAGAAATTCCCCGTTATAGTTAGTTCAGCTAACTATAACTCGCGCGCCCGCAATGCACTGCTGATGACGTCACATATTACATCACTCATGACATGGTCAGTGACATCACTCATGACATCACTGATGACATCTCAAATGACATCACTGATGACATCACTGATGACATCATCCTTGTGATAGAGTGGCAGACCTCCTCTCACCCTAATATAACCTTTGATACACACACTCAAAAATACAAACTAACATTTTCAAAACAATGGACATACCAATACCAGTTACAACACACCTATTCAGTAATTCCAAGATCTACACACACATCCACTCATTCACCAACAGTCCCTATACAGTCACTCATACATGTACTCACTCATCATATGTACTCATACACCTATACATCCTGTTACACACCGCCACTCATCCATAGAGTTACTCACACACAGTCACACATGCAAACAAAGTATCAAACATCCATTTACTTGCATATACAGTTATACACACACTACCACACTTACTTCTACAGAAACTTACACATACTTACTCTCTTAAACAATCACTTATAGAAACACCTACTTATTTGTACAGGAACTCTTCCAATCTCTCACTCTCACATATACTCACTTATATACACCAATACTCACATATACTAGTTTAAAACATATGTAGTTACTCATAAGGACACTATTGAGACAGTCATTCACTCACTAACACACCCATACACATACTCATCCACCTATACAGTCCTGCACACATGCTGTCTTCAACACATACAAACAGTGAGTCACTCATTCATGCATCTATGCACTAAGTAATACCCCCCACCGAACCATACAGACACTCAGACACTCATACTGATACTCAAAAACCAACTAATAACCCATATAGACACTCATGTAGCTACTCACCAACCCATGCAGCCACTTATACACAAAGTGAGAGACTGATACAGATATTTTCATATTTAAACATTACTCACTAACCCATGTATTAACTAAGATACACTTAATCAGTCAGTTATACAATCAATTTTACAAAACAAAATCATCCATTTAGACACTTATATACCCATTTATTCTTCCATCGACCTTGAGATATACATATATAAAACATATTTAATTTTCAGAAAAACACTCATTCACTGGATGATGTCATCAGTGATGTCATCAGTGATGCCATTTGAGATGTCATCAGTGATGTCATGAGGGATGTCACTGACCATGTCATGAGTGATGTAATATGTGACGTCATCAGCAGTGCATTATGGGCGCATGCGAGTTATAGTTAGCTGAACTAACTATAACGGGGGAATTTCTATGGTTTTGTACGAGTGAAATGTCCAACTAACTATAACGCCCCTGAAACCTATGGTTTTTTCAGTGAATTTCTAAGGTTTTTTAAATGCTCATTTCTAACTATAACGTGCCTGAAACCTATGGTTTTTTCAGTGAATTTCTAAGGTTTTTTAAATGCTAATTTCTAACTATAACGTGCCTGAAACCTATGGTTATTTCAGTGAATATATATATTTATTATACTATGTATACATGTGAAAATGTCTCAATCCCCTGTTTGCCTCGGTGACACGGAAAAAATGGGTGGAACTGACGTCAGCACGCCGACGAGGTTCTCTTATGGCTCCGATGACGTCATACGGTGTCGCGAGCGGAGCCGCGCTATTATGACGTCCTCGTTGACATGGGAGAGCTAGGAAAGAATTTCCGTGGAATGCTGGTGCAGGGGATATTCACCTAAGTGTTCAGGCTAGTCCTTTGGGAGCAACTGTTTATGTTGCCACTCCAGAAACCGAAACCAGTGATCCGAGGGCAGAGGCCCTGCAGATGGCACACGAGGTGGGGTGCCCAGTCGTGTGCACCGGCGGGGCAGCGAAGTGACAAGCACCACAACCCACAAAAAAGGTAACGAGGGCACTGAATAACACAGGATCTTCTCTTTGTATCTGGCAGGAACAACGAAGTTAAAATGCCCTAGTACCAAAATGTAGAATTAGTGCTACAACGGTCTTCAAGAGGACCTGCGATGCCGCTTCTGCCTCCCGTACCCTGGAGGTGGCACATGGGTCACGCGGTACGGTCATACTGCGGTGGGACGCACACTCGTTGACCTCTCATGGCACTGCTCCACACTTCAGGGAGGACGCTTTCCATTAGCTATGTTTTCTGATGACATGTCGCGCCGGCCCCATCCAACAACAGAACTCCTTTAGATCCAAACAGGCTCTTCCACTCTCTCACCGGAAGTGAAACCAGGCCACGCGGACACTTTCACAATACAACAGCCGGGAATGCACTTTTCGGTTAAAAAACCACATTCCTTCCTCCTAATTAATCAAATAAACGTCTCACTGAAGAACAGGGGCCAGCTTCGATCGGTAAACAGCCGTTACAACGACTTTTTTACTTTGCGATACCATTACAACGCATGCATTACCACGCATGCGTTGTACATCACGAAGTCATTACTACGCATTTTTAGAACGCATGGTCATTTACCACGCATGCCTTTACAACGAATTTTGTTGTAAAGGTATGTATGGTAAATGACCATGCGTTCTAAAAACATGTAGACGATCCATGTCGTTGTAAGGAAACAGAGGCTGTTTCGTTTCCTCACAACAACGTGCACCGCCCCTCAGAGACAACGTGAAGCAGGAACCACGAGGAGAGAGGAACCACGAGGAGTGAGAGGTAAGGGGGATTGGGCATGGGGTGGGGGTTTCTTTTCTAGGGTTTAGGGTAGTGCAGTGGTGTTTGGGTGGTGTAGGGGGTCATGCTGGGGGTAATGTTTTAGGGTTTAGGGTAGTGCAGTGGTGTTTGGGTAGTGTAGGGGGTCGTGCTGGGGGTAGTGTTTTAGGGTTTAGGGTAGTGCAGTAGTGTAGGGGGTCGTGCTCGGGGTAGTGTTTTAGGCTTTAGGGTAGTGCAGTGGTGTATGGGTAGTGTAGGGGGTCGTGCTGGGTTAGTGTTTTAGGGTTTAGGGTAGTGCAGTGGTGTTTGAGTAGTGTAGGGGGTCATGCTGGTGGTAGTGTTTTAGGGTTTAGGGTAGTGCAGTGGTGTTTGTGTAGTGTAGGGGGTCATGCTGGGGGTAGTGTTTTATGGTTTAGGGTAGTGCAGTGGTGTTTGGGTAGTATAGGGGGTTGTGCTGGGGGTAGTGTTTTAGGGTTTAGGGTAGTGCAGTGGTGTTTGTGTAGTGTAGGGGGTTGTGCTGGGGGTAGTGTTTTAGGGTTTATGTTAGTGCAGTGGTGTTTGGGTAGTGTAGGGGGTAGTGCTGGGGGTCGATTTAGGGTTTAGGGTATGGCAGTGGTGTTTGGGTAGTGTAGGGGGTCGTGCTGGGGGTCGATTTAGGGTTTAGGGTAGTGCAGTGGTGTTTGTGTTGTGAGGGGGTCATGCTGGGGGTAGTGTTTTAGGGTTTAGAGTAATGCAGTGGTGTTTGTATAGTGTAGGGGGTTTAGGGTAGTGCAGTGGTGTTTGTGTAGTGTAGGGGGTCATGCTGGGGGTTGTGTTTTAGGGTTTAGGGTAGGGCAGTGGTGTTTGTGTAGTGTAGGGGGTAGTGTTTTAGGGTTTAGGGTAGTGCAGTGGTGTTTGTGTAGTGTAGGGGGTCATGCTGTGGGTAGTGTTTTAGGGTTTAGGGTAGTGCAGTTGTGTTTGTGTAATGTACGGGTCGTGTTTTAGGGTATAGGGTAGTGCAGTGGTGTTTGGGTAGTGTAGGGGGTCATGCTGGGGTTAGTGTTTTAGGGTAGTGCAGTGGTGTTTGGGTAGTGTAGGGGTCGTGCTGGGGGTAGTGTTTTAGGGTAGTGCAGTGGTGTTTGTGTAGTGTGGGAGGTCATGCTGGGGGTAGATTTAGGGTTTAGTGTAGTGCAATGGTGTTTAGGTAGTGTAGGGAGTCGTGCTGGGGGTAGTGTTTTAGGGTTTAGGGTAGTCCAGTGGTGTTTGTGTAGTGTAGGGAGTCATGCTGGGGGTAGTGTTTTAGGGTTTAGGGTAGTGCAGTGGTGTTTGGGTAGTGTAGGGGGTCGTGCTGGGGTAGTGTTTTAGGGTTTAGGGTAGTGCAGTGGTGTTTGTGTAGTGTAGGGGGTCATGCTGGGGGTAGTGTTTTAGGGTTTAGGGTAGTGCAATGGTGTTTGTGTAGTGTAGGGGTAGTGTTTTAGGGTTTAGGGTAGTGCAGTGGTGTTTGTGTACTGTAGGGGGTCGTGCTGGGTTCTAGTGTTTTAGGGTAGTGCAGTGGTATTTGTGTAGTGTAGGGGGTAGATTTAGGGTTTTGTGCAGTGGTGTTTGGGTAGTGTAGGGGGTCATGCTGGGGGTAGTGTTTTTGAGTTTAGGGTAGTGCAGTTGTGTTTGGGTAGTGAAGGGGGTCGTGCTGGGGGTAGTGTTTTAGGGTTTAGGGTAGTGCAGTGGTGTTTGGGTAGTGTAGGGGTCAACCAACATGAATTTGTCCTTGTGTGATGTAACCAATGCTCATGTAAAGCACTCCAATACCTGACCAGTCTGCACTATATAAAACTGCAAAAAAACAAAAAATAAAAAGTGTTTTGCACACTTCTGTCATTGGGCTATACGTGGGCTAGCTCTGGGTGATATTTGTGCTACATTTGGGCTCTTTTTTCTCTGGTGGCCATCTTGGGAGACTTATTTGTTATGAAGTTTCCTCATTTACTACAGTCTCCTCAGTAGGAAATGCTTTCAGTTTTTTACTTTGATTCCATCAAGAAGGCATTCAGATGTGTCACACATTTGCCATAAATTCAGAATGTTAGCACTCTAGTTGTTCATTAGATCACTGTAGTAAAGCTACTGCTCACCAAGGAGTTAACTGGAAGTCTTCTGCTGGTATTGAAAGTGATTGTTTCAGTCTGCATGTCAGAATTTTCTAATGAAATAGAAGAGGATTTGAGATCTCACTTAAAACATGCCCTAAATTTTCTTTTTGCAGCACTAACCATAATTTCTATGGCAAAATGAACCCCCTCATTTTGTTCCTTTTTAAATTAAATGTTTTAAGTGTTACCAGTTTATTCCAATCAAGATGGCTTCAGGTGTGCCATACTTTTGTCATAAGTAAGGCTGTTAGCACTCTAGTTGTTCTTTAGAACACTCTGGGAAGCTGCAGTAGAACACAAAGGCATCAACTGACAGGCTGCTCCTGTTGAAATATAACAGGAAGATATTTGAGATCACACTTGAAACATGTCCTAATTTTTCTTTCTACAGCACTAACCATAATTTCTATGACAAAATGAACCCCCTCATTTTGTTCCTTTTTAAATTAAATGTTTTAAGTGTTACCAGTTTATTCCAATCAAGATGGCTTCAGGTGTGCCATACTTTTGTCATAAGTAAGACTGTTAGCGCTCTAGTTGTTCTTTAGAACACTCTGGGAAGCTGCAGTAGAACACAAAGGCATCAACTGACAGGCTGCTCCTGTTGAAATATAACAGGAAGATATTTGAGATCACACTTGAAACATGTCCTAATTTTTCTTTCTACAGCACTAACCATAATTTCTATGACAAAATGAACCCCATCATTTTGTTCCTTTTTAAATTAAATGTTTTAAGTGTTACCAGTTTATTCCAATCAAGATGGCTTCAGTTGTGCCATACTTTTGTCATAAGTAAGGCTGTTAGCACTCTAGTTGTTCTTTAGAACACTCTGGGAAGCTGCAGTAGAACACAAAGGAATCAACTGACAGTCTCTGCCCTTGTTGGATGTACATGTTTCACTGAGAATGTCAGACTTCATTCTCACATGAGTGAGAAAGATAATGTGAATTTACAGAAAATATGCTCTCATTTTAGCTTCTGGAGCACCTTCCAAAACTGTATGGGACAAGCATGTGAAAATAGTTTTCTCTCAAACATGATTCATGATATCCCAGCAGAAGGTTTTTCACAGGGTAAAATCACCTTAGAACACACCACAATTCCTGAAATTAGTATGGTACCATCAACAAATGAATTCTAATGTAACTAAAGTCTGTTATCACCCTTTATAGTTCTCCTTTTGGTAACCCTCAAAATCTTCGATTCACTACAATGCATTTCAATGGGGTACTATCATTTATATTGGTCCCAAGATGGCTGCCAGCAATTCCAGGATGAAGTGCTGACAGCCAATCAGATCTCACGATGACATGTGTGGTTAGGCTCCGCCCAGATATATATGTGTTTTTACTTTTGATTTTCTCAGCAACTACTGAACGGATTTACACCATTTAACAAAAAGAGTTCTTTCTGAACCAAGAACTACCTCTTTGCCAAATTTGGTGTAATTCCGTTCAGCAGTTCGGGCTGTAGCCGTGGCTAAAGTTTCCTATGGGAAAATGAATGGGGAAAACACGTTTTGAGACCCCCCTTTTTTCTCGGCCCCCGCTTGACGAATCACCCCGAAACTTTCAGGGTAGGAGCGGACCGGAGCGGGTCATAAAGTTTGAAAATTTTGCGAAGATTCGTCAACCGACGCAAGAGTTATTTCAAATAGAATGTTGCGGATTTCCTATGGAAAATAGGTCCTAACTATAACTATCTACTGGCGACCGCCAGTAGATAATATATATACATATATACACACACACACACACACACACATATATTACACACAGGGACGCTCCTGCTAGGATCGGGGGCCCGAGGCAAGTGGCGCGGGATGGCGGCGGAGCAAGCCGTCAATCAATCGCACACGTAGAAATAGAATATCCGCACTCAGGTTTGCCGCAGTGGAATTTAATTACATAGGGTAACGCGTTTCGACAGCCAACAAGACAGCGTTGGCTGTCGAAACGCGTTACCCTATGTAATTAAATTCCACTGCAGCAAACCTGAGAGTGCGGACATTCTATTTCACGTGTGCGATATATATATATATATATATATATATATATATATATAAATATATAAATATATATTGTATTACCAAGTCCCAAAGAAGCCGCTGCACACCAGTCTTCCTTAGAGTTGAAACGCGTCGGTGGTTGCTACATTACAACAAATTTGTGTATTCTAACCAAGACTGGTGTGCAGCCGCTTCTTTGGAACTTGGTAATACAATTGACAGGGAAACTGGTCTATCCCCACTGCCAGCACAGATACTAAGAGTGCGCCGCCAAACAGACGGACTTGCAGAATAGATAATAAATATATATATACATATATATTTATTTACAAACACACATATATATATATATATATGTGTGTGTGTGCGTGTGTGTGTAAAGCATATCAGGCAAGAGCGAGACATGCACATACAGGTTTTCACAATCTCAGTGAACGTTGGATGAAGTCTAGCAGCCATGTGTGAAAGAGATTAGTTGGTGTTCGACGAGCGTTCAAAAGTGTGGCTTTGGGGCTTTAGAAACTATGCTCCACAGATAACACACTCTGCCACTCAGGAGGTGGACCACAAAAGAAAGAGTCGACTGTGACTAAAATAATCTCTTTTCTGCATAAACTTCACACAGGTGTAGGGAAGTTTCTCACCTGGAGCTTCACCGTTAAATCCATAAGGTACTGGGTGAAAGACGTGGTGGGAATCCCATCTCCCCACCTCCTAAGTTTTGTAAATATTATTCTTTTCAAAGGGGCTGGTAGTATTGATCATTAACCAATTTTCTGAGGAAAAAAAGTAAAAAAGAAGAAAAAAAAAGGCCTGGCCTGGATTAAATATCTCCTTTTTTCCCCCTAACCAACGAACTCTAGATGGTTCAACTCGAGTCATTTTGCCCAATTAAAACAAAGCGCTAAGAGAATATTTTCCTTCCATGTTTCTTCTGGATTCTGGCCCAGATCCTAATTTTACCCAGCTGTGTAAATTCAAAGGTGGCTCCCTGAACCAACATAAAAAAAAACACTATTTAGAGAAGCTATTAAACCAAGCTCCCACCGAACTATAGTAAGGTAAACCACGAGCCAAATCAGCAAAATAAGTGACTGTCAGCAATTTCCACTAGCACTCTCAAGTCCCTTGAGCAGAATTAGCAAAACTGCTCCACTGACCAGAGTATGGCTTAAACAGACCCGATTTCTCACACGGATTGGTGGAAGAGAGATTTTGATGAAGGACTCAGTGAAAGATCTGCCAGTCAGCAAAAGTGAAAAGGGACTCCATGTCATATATCTATCCTCTTTAAGGCATCTTTTTACCCAGCACTCTGAATTCTGGGACTTGTTCTGATTTTCCCATTGGATGTACGAGTCAATCTAACTCAACATACAAAATCTTGCTAATCAGAAAATGACTGTCTAAAGATTCCTTGTGACATCGAGCCACTTGGCAGCCCAGTATCTCAGTATAAACACTGAAAACTGATGGTCAACATCATGTCGAAGAACAGGTGCAATACATCCTCAACATGACTCAAGAGTGCCATGCAAGTTCTGCTTCTAGAAGATGGCGGAGTATACGTAAACAAATTATGAAACGCAAATTGGGCGAAACTGACATTTTTTAAAGTTGCATTTTAAGCAAATTGTGCGAGAAAGAGCCCAAATCGCTCTACAAGCAAACTAGAAAAGTGGATGTTTTTAAGCCTAAACTGCCCAAACTACCAAAACTGTCTGCGAACGGGTAATTGTACAGAGGTTTATGGACCCTGACACATTACCACGTGTAGTTTGCTTTTTCTTGCCCGTTATTGACATATACGAATTGGACTACATTTGCGGATTTGTTAGGGTAACCAGACATTCAAGATAGCTCCTGTTTTTCAAGGGCTGTCCCGGGTTCCCAACACTTTCTTCTAAAACAAAATACATGTCCCCGTTTTTGAGAAGGGTCGGTGAACATGCACATTAATCATAGTGTTGTGCAGGCTCACGTTTCAACTGGTCCTTTCATCACACCAGGGACACAAATTAACTTTAAGCATAGGACACTTGAGGTGAGCAAATTTAGAGTATCGCTGGTGTTGAGGGTGCTCTATACAGGAGCAGCTTTCCACCTAAACTTGAGAACAACCCAGAGTTCTCTGCTTCTTTTCTGCATAATTTATGCATCACTCTAAGCCTCAAAGGGTATTGTTTTTATTTATACTTGTGTCTGGACAAAGCTATACCTCTCTGAAGAGCTCTAATGAGAGCGAAACATGTGTCAGGGGTTGCTTTTATTCATTTCAGGTTGGCTTGGTTGGTATTTTACCAATTCAAAGCTATAAAACTGTGCCTGGAGCAGTAAAAGGCTTTTGTCATTTTACAGCTCGGCATGGATAGCACTGTGCTTGTCCTATGCTTAAAAACTTTACTGTAGAAATGGCAAAAGACTTTCTCTTTCTATCTCGGCATGGATGGCACTGTGCTAATCCTACGCTTAAAGACGTTGATAGAAAAGTAGACATTTGAGGTGAGCAAATTTAAATTGTTGATGGTGTTGAGGGTGCTCTATACAGGAGCTGGTTTCCACTCTAAACTTGAGAACTACCCAGAGTTCTCTGCTTCTTTTTTGCATAATTTATGCATCACTAAGCGTGAAAGGGTATTGTTTGTGTGTGTGATATATATATATATATATATATATATATATATATATATATATATATATATATATATATATATCTCACTTTGTAAAAATAAAGTCCTGAGGCGTCATAGGTCATATTAAATATTTAGTCCTATTGCTATGTCTGTGCGCATACTGGTTTTTCGTAATGAAAATGTGGTCACCCTAAGATTTGTGCTGTGATTAATGTCTGTGTACAACAGACAAAAATACCTAGAATTGTAGTTCGAACAGTATGACGGGCCTTGCTTCAGAAATGTATTTCTACACCCAAGGTAAACTTGGGAACACAAGAAAGGCATTTATTCGATAAAAATCTCTTTCCGAGTCACAGATTCAGCAATGGTGAGATTTTGTAAAGGTGTTTTTTTAAGTTGAAATCCCACCATTAGGTAGGAATTGTGTGTGAAAATGTTTGTCCAGAGGGATAGGTTTGGTTAGTGTTTCGTTCAGCCTGTGTCCAGCTGCAAAAGTCTGAAACACTTTTAAACTCAAAAACTTGTTCGTATTCACAAAACTTCTGCAGGTACTTTCCCACTTTAAACACAGTAATAGATTCCCTTGTGAAAATGGGAGGGAACAATCCTAAAATGAATGAGGGGTAACGGAAATTTTTCTCCACAGAGAATCAAAGAAAAAGTTTCAAACTACAAATGCATTTAGTCCTTCCATTTCCACATGTGGAAATGTATATCTACATTTCCATGTGTGAAAACAGGCACACTGCTGAGTACTTCAGGGAATGTGCGAAAGTTGTACCTCTGCAAGCGGACTAGTGGAATTCTTTGTGATATCCGGAAAAGTTCGAAATTTACTCACACACTAGCTAGAAGATGGCGGACGAGTGAGCCTAGAGAGCCGCACCGGCCTAGTCTCTCCTGACACCCATCTTCCTCCCCCAGCCGCACAGACAGCTCCCTAGGGCTGCTGAGAGCCGGGGGCAGTGCTAGGCAGCTAGGAAGTGAAGGCGGTTGCTGGCGTGGTGGTTGAATCGCTGTTCTGGCGGCTGTCGGTCGGAAGGCCCGGGCTGCCACAAGCGTGGCGCAAGGCTGGCGAGGCGGGCCGCTCCGGAGATCGAAGGTGCATCGCGGCCCCGCAGAGTGAAGCCGACATTTGCTGTGGGGACGCCACCACTTGGGGCATGTGCTGTGCCAATTGAACGTGGCCTGTGCCTACAGAGACGCAAGGACTAGCCCTTGAGTGAGATGGTGAAGAACCCAAAGGCCTCACTGCAATGCTATTTTGTCCTGCCTGCAGGCCCAGTCTTTAAAACTGTGATGGGGACCTGCTACATCGAAGAGGTGGAAAGACTACACTGGGGAGGGGCTCTTTGACCCGGTGGAGGGCTGAAGTAACCTTCTGGAGTGAGGAGTTCCACTTGCCACTAACCTGGATACTGGAGGGGGGTGCCAGCAGTAGAAGCCTACGGCTCAAGGGCAAGCCAGGCAGAGATGGACGATATCTAAGGTCTGGGAGGCCCTTTTGGACCCGATTGGAGTGTCCTGCATTGGGACCATTTGGTGGCCTCTGTTTCCACAAAGTGCTTGACATTACAGCAGGCTGAGGCATGGAACGGTGGGGGGGGCTGTTTGGGACTACAATGCCTGTGACCTGCAGCTGCAACAGACATTGCGGGGCTACAGAGTGGGTGAGTGACTCTACCAGCCCGAACTCCCATGGCCTCTGAAGACACAGGACTGGAACTGAGGAAGAGATCCGAGGCACAGACTAGCATATGGCACCGGCTTACTTAAGGGGGTGCCCGTTCCCAGCGACCGCTGTGTAGCTAGGAGGGCCTGCCCACAACTGGGGACACAGGAATTAGTTTCTTGGCTAGTTGAGGGGACTGAGGAGTGGATTTCCCTGCCTCTGACGGCCTGATCTGCCTGCAAGGGGTGGAACTCACCTGGCTGCTTGTACTTTGGGACCGTGGCTGAGCAGCACAGCAATGGGCAACTCTCTGGTGAGGAGCCCCAGCCCATCGATGAAGTCACAGGAGGTGCCAGCTATGGAGGGGGCACCACCAGGAAATAGTGCGGAACAGTTGTCTCCTGTCCTACAACTGACGCTTGACTGAATCCTGGCAGCCACTGCAGATTCCAGGGACACCCTGCAGCCACAGATAGGTAGCATTTTGAGAGAGTTGGGCTTGTTACAGGCAGACCATCTGAAGTTAGCTGACAAAGTTAAAGAGGCGGAGGTCGTGGTTGCTGAACTGCAAACAGCACAACAGTCCCTTCAGCATCAGGTGATTGATCTTGCTGAATGGGTGAAGATCCTGGACAGCAGGGCAGACAATGCAGAGGGCTATAGTGGGCACAGCAATGTGGGGATCGTAGGGCTCCCTGAGGGAGCAGAGGGTGAAGTGAAGCTATAGTTGCAAACCTCGAGAATTGGATGAAAATTGCCTTTGACCGTGCCCACCGAGTTCCTGCGAGGCCCCCGGGGAGGCCGCCGGGACCTGTAGTGGCTCGACTGCTGCACTTCCCAGGACACCCTGCTCCAAAAAGCACAGACAGACAGCCCCTTGTGAATTGACAATGCAGCCGTAACTATGTTTTCAGACTTTACTGTGGCAGTGCAGGCTAATCGGACTTGGTTTCCGGTGGTCAAATGCACGCTGAGAGAGGTGGCCCTTTTGTTCTCTGCCAAACTTCGCGATACACTGGAGGTGAAAACGCATATCTTCTTAACTCCCACTGATGCTTGCAAGTGGCCGAAAAAGTACAGGGCGGAGGGGACGACTAGGGGTGCACCGGAATGGCGATCTTTCCCACAAAAGAGATAGCAGAGGAGGCGAAGAAGACAAGCAAACATGAACCGTGTAATGCTGTTGGGCCAGTGCGGATGTTGGCGCGGGCTGTCTGGGATACTCACACGCGCTCCCACAGGCAGCCTTTCCACTGGTTAGTGGATACCACTTTCAATATATATATGGTTTGCATCATGCCTAAGAGTGGGCGGCCGGCCATTGCCATGCTGCTCTGGGGTAGGGAGCTTGTTTGCTGAGTGGGTTCCAGCCGTGGTGCAAACACCTTTCAAGAATTGTGTGCTATGTGGGGGTTTTTGCCCTGGGCTACACTGCAAGAGTATGGCCATAACACATACTGAGTTTAAACTGCTAACTTGGAACATTGGGGGCATGGGGGCAGCATAAGAGTCACATGTTTCTAAAGTGTAGGGTAGTGAATATCGCTTTTCTGCAGCAGACACCTTACTACTGAGGCGGCACAGCGCCTCCAGAGCCGTAGGAGGGGACAGGTTTATGCCACAGGGTACTCTGCCTATGCCCAAGGTGCCCTGATTTGGGTTTGGGCCAGTGTCCTCTTTGAAGCAATGCTGGTAAGAGTGAACAATGAGGGCAGGTATGTTCTAGTGGAGGAGAGGGTAGATGGTAGACCCCTGACAAATGGGTGTGTGTATGCCCCTAACAGAGACCAGCTACAATTCCTGGCCAGTTTGCCAGTGCAGCTAGGTGTGTTCAGGGAGGGGAGTGTGTTTTACTTGGGGGTGACTTTAATTGTGTGGCAGACACCGTTCTTGATTTTTTTTTTTTTTTAACATTCTTTTTATTCAACATTGTGTATACAATCACAGTAAGTCTCGTGTACATTCAGACATGTAGTGCGATCAAGCAGTTGCAGTATCCTGTATACTGTCCATCTTTCTAATTTATCATACTTCTCAAAGTCCGCACGGAGCATGTTACATTTAGCATTTTCCATTAATCACTCAGTGCAACTTAAGGGAACTAACGTGATCCATTTGACATTCCAATGAATCGCAATTGTGTACATACAAATTACATAGTGCTGGCCTACTAGCAGAGGAGGGAGGAAGGAAGGTCCGAGGGAAAGATGAAAGGGAGGGGAAAGGGGGATCTTAAGGCGCGCAGCTGGCTCAATCGGTCACATGAAAAGTCACGTTATCCCTATGTGGCTGGAGTAGCAGGGGGGGGGGCAGAGCAGTATTTCTGTTGTTTATTGGGGTGCGGAGGGGGCAGGCATGTCCATCGAGTGCATGCTAATGTACTGTTGCAAAGGGCCCCAGAAGTCCCTGGGTCTGGATTGGGTGGGCATCAAGTCCCAAAAGGCCGCAAGTTGTTTCTGGCAAAACGCTGCGTCTCTCAGCCACATAACTTTTTTTGGGGCTTGCTTCCTACCCCATGTAATGGCAATACGTCTTTTGGCAAGTAGCAGGAGCATCGCGCAAAGCCGTCTATCTCCTGTCGGGATATCTTTCACGTACCCCAGTAGCACCGTCATGGGAGACAGGTCTATTGGTGTGTCCATCATCTCATCTATGGTGTCCAGCACATCACCCCAATATGTGTGAATCTGGGGACATTCCCACGCTAAATGCAGAAAGGTTAAATCAGGGGCCCTACATCTTAAACAGCGCGCCTCCACTGCCAGTCCGAGTCTCATTAGCTATACAGGGGTTCTGTACGTGCAGTGCAAAAAGTTGAAATGTATGAGGCACAGCCAATAATTCGGGGAAAGGGAGCACAGCAGTACGTCCATTGTTCCTGTGTAATAGGTGTACCCAGCGCATTTTCCCACCCTTGACGAGCCCGAGTCTCACAAACCGGGGCTGTACTCTGCATGTCTGTATAAAGACGCGTGATCAGCTTGTGTGGGATTGGTGCTTTAAAAAGCGCTCCAGAGTCTGGAACGTATCTGGTGCCTCAGGAAAGGTAGAGTGATATGCCTGCAGCGCTGCATGTAGCTGAAAGTATGTCATTTTCTCTAGTGTTGTGAGCTCCTGCCCCTCCCGGATCTGGTGTAAAGTTACCCGGGTACACGTCTCCCATTTTTGTGAGTTTCATCGCTCTGAGTCGGGCACAGGGGCCAGCATTGGCCAGGGAGGGAAGGCTCGGGTGCTTTATCAGAGGAACCAGGGGGGCATGCATAATGTAGATTTTAGCCCTCCCCTTCAAGTTCTGCCAAGCCCTTACCGTGCATCCCACAGTATCGGTTTCTTTCCTGGTTCTGGGTCGTGGCTGGTATATAATGTCATCGGGAGGGGGACCAGGTCTACTTGGTCATATTCCAGCGCTGTATGCGCCATGAACCTCGTTGGTTAGATCCAGTAATATGCAAATTGCGCCTGAGCGCACCAATAGTACAGCTCAAGGTCCGAGGCTCCGAGGCTTCCCTGTTCGACACTGTTCTTGATTGCTCGCCCCCCCGCTGCCAGATGCTCCTGCACTTATCCTTGAGAAGCAGTTCAAGGACTGGACGGTTAAATAGGGTCTAGCCGATACCTGGAGAGCCCAGCCTGGTGGGAAGAGGGATTACTAATTGTACTCTTGCCTATATGCCCTGCATGTTTTTTTTAGACAAGTTCTTATGTTATGCGCCTTTTTGCCAGTTTGTTACCCACACTGAATATCTTGGGTGCACTCTCTTGGAACACAGCCTGCTTCTGATGGGTTTGCGATTGGGGACACCCCAACTGGTGATCCAACTTTGGCACCTCTCTCCTAGTACCCTAGAAGCTGATGCTTACCAGTAAAGCCTGAGGGAGGCCATATCGAACTATTCTGCCCACAACACAGGCACAGCTTTTAATAATAGTGTGATTTATAAATCACATAGCTAATCCTTGCGGAGTGTGCCAGTGATAGAGAACTGACACAGTGGAAGAAAGGTTCCCCAGTCCAATAGAAATGCTCCCTTCAAGCCAAACAGCCAACTAGCGCCGAGATACCCGTTCGGGGGTGAGTCCAGCGCTCTACAAGTTCATTCATTCATTTCAGGTCTTTAATTTTTTCCTCAATAGGAGTTCGGAAGGGGCTTGCCAAATTTCCACAGGCAAGGAATTTCAGGCTTTAGGTGTCAGAAGGCCGAAGGAGCGGCCTCCTGCTCTGGCCTTTTTAAATTTCAAATTGTGGCCCGTTTAGCTCCAGCTGATCTCAGGTTTCTGGTAGGTGCATAGGGTTTCATCATCAGCTGAAGGTAGTGAGGGCCTTGGGAGGAGAGAGCCTTAAAGCAATAACAGAGTGCTTTAAAAGGACTCTTTGCTTTACTGGAAGCCAGTGTAGCTTTTGCAAAGAGGGTCTAATCGAGGCACGTCTAGGAAGCTTCAATAATACCCAAGCCGCAGCATTCTGGGCCCGTTGCAGTCTGTTCAGATGGGACTGGGACACACCCAGATAAAGAATGTTGCAGTAGTCGAGCACTGGTGATAGTGCCTGAAACACAGATTTTTGGGTGGCTTCTGGTAGGAGATGGAGGACTTTCCTCAGCGATATCCGTATTCCAAAGCATTTCCCTGTGAGGGCTGTGATCTGAGCATCAAAAGACAGCTCATCATCAAATAAGAGGCCTAGGTTCTCAACCTTTGCAAAAGAAACAATTGCAAAAGAAACAATTGATGGACAGAATGCTGGACAATGCAAACATTCACCCCCAGTCACAAGGATCTGGGTTAAATCCATCATTCTTTTGCTCACCACACCACCCCAGTTTGGACCCAGCCATATGCAAATCAGTCTTGACCCTGTTCCTTGTGGGAACAGTCCAGCCCGAACTGCCAAGCCAGGTCCTCCCTGGACCGGAAACAAGCATCCTGGGACCGGTTTCAGGGCATCCCCCTTCATCAACCTTGGCCTTGGATACGGGTAGAGGACCTAGGTCATCGGGCCACCAGGCATTAGACCAGAAGTTAATTGCCTAGGACTACTTCTTCGGTCTTCTGACTGCCTCATTGAGTGGGAAGTCTTTAAGAAAGTTATTAGAGATCAGTGCGTGAATGTGACAGTGGGGTCAGGAGAGAACTTGATCAGAAATTAGTGGCGTTAGACGGGACCATTCAGAATTTGGAAGCACACTCCTTCCTTGACCCTGCTCTGGGAGGGTGCCTGGCGGACTCCAGGGAATGCTATAACATCTTGTTGGAAAGGCTCAGGTGTCATAATTAGAGAGATTGTCACTAGGGCGCACAACAGCGAACGAAAGGCAAGCACACTGGTACCGTGGCTGATCCGCCCAGAGATGCGGGGGCCCTATGTCTGGCCAGGTTCAATGATGGCAGGTATATTCCCAAGTGGATATTAACTAAGCCTTTCGGGAGTATTACATCGGACTGTATGGGCGACAGACTGAGGGGTCGAGGGAAAAGCTGGACCCTTTCCTGTCTCCCCTGACATTGCAGGGACTGACTGATTGCTACTGGGGAGATAGGAGGGCCCATTACACACCAGGAATTGAATGGTGCTATTAAGGACATAGCACATGGGAAGACACCGGGTCCTTATGGCCTGCCGGTGGAGTTTTAATCCAAGTATGCTGGTTTGCTGTCACAACGCTTGGCAGATTTGTACAATAAAGCTCTAGAACGGTGGGTATTACCAGCTACCACAAGAGATACACTGTTCGTACTACTCCCAAAGACAGCCACGCAAGGGGCACTTGCCACGGCATTTCAGCCATTGTTCATGTTGAAGATGGATTTTAAAATCCTTAGTAAGGTGCTGGCCATGCGGGTGCTCCCACACATGAAGACCCTGGTCCACCTGGACCAATGTGGATTTGTTCAACATCGGAACACTTCCCTCAATCTGCCTCATCTGTACTCTGTGCTCTTCACCCCCAGGAGACAGAGATACTAATAGAGAGGGCCTCATAGCTCTTGACATGGAAAAGGCGCTTGATACTGTTAGCTGGGCCTACCTGGAGGCTTTTATGGACCGAATGCAGATGGGAAAGTCTTGGGTGGCGTAGGTTCGAGTACTGTACATGAGACCCATGGCATGGGTCCGCACGGGCAGAATGGTGTAGGGCTCTTTGATGTGTGCCGGGGAACCAGGCAGGGGTGCAGGGTGTCACTGCTCGTGTTTGCTCTGGATATTGAATTGTTGGCGGAGCTATGTAGGACACGGCAACATTCTATCCAGGTGGCGGACACTGAACATCTGATATTATTCTATGCTGTTGTTCTGATTTGGACATGACTGACTTGGATGCAGACGTCCCTATCATGTTGCAGCTTTTACACGAGTTTGGTGAGGTGTCTGGACTGCAGGTAAATAAGGCGCAGAGGTTTGTTTTCCTTGTTCTCCCTGTCCGTCAGTGAAGCCGGTGGTTGGAAATCAGTTGGGTCCCCTCGATGTTTTGGTATTTAGGGATACAAGTCTATCATTCTATAGAGGATCAAAGGGAGGGCAACATGGGAGTAGTGGTGCAGATCCTGAAGGGCTGTGTGGCCTTCTGGCATATGGCGAGGCTACCCATTATGGTCTGCATTGCCTTAATTTAAAAGATCATGCAGACGGATAAACTATTTCAATAACCTCCTCACTTGGGTGCCGGTATCATGGTTCCGCCAATTGGACTTGGTGACGGAGCTTATATGGGATGGGGGACTATACAAGGTGTCGCTGGAAAACACTTCGGAGGCCTATCCCGGATAGGGGTCTGGGGGTACCAGACTTTGAACTCTATTATTTGGCGGCTCAGCTGCAATGGATTACGCTACGGCTGAATGGTTTTATCTTGGAATTGGCATATTGGAACTGATGGTGTGGTGTGCGGTGGGCGCAGGAGTGCTCGTTGTATACCCCTGTCCTCTTGATGGTGGGGCCATCACATGGGGATCCCCCCACTTTTTTTTCTCGGCACCACAGATGGCGACATGGACGAAGGCAGGGCTGGTGACGGTTGGAGACTGTTATAAGATTGCCACATTAATAGCCTTGGTAGTGTTGGTCGAGATGCACGGCTTGCCCCATGACAATTCCTCCGTGATGACCTGCACGTTTTCAGCCCCCTTGGGATGCAGGGGTGGACGAGCCTCCGACACATGCAGTTCTGCCCTTATTGCTGCTTCTGGGAAAGAGTATGCACCTTGTTCAGTGGCTATATGGTGCTCTTAATGTAATGGTCCAGAAGCCGCTGAAGGCACTTTGGTAAAAGTAGAATGGTATCTTGAACAGGGAGGTGTCGGATTGGGAATGGGCATGAATGCTGGTGTACTCACAAAACATTTCCCAGAATACCCATTTTAAGGTGATTCAATTTAATTACCTTCACCAGACCTATCTCACCCTGAAGAAGCTGACGGCAAGATACAGGGGGAGGCTAAACGATGTCCATGTTGTTCTAAGGAGGAGGCGGATTTATGCCATATGACTTGGTCCTGCACCCCTTTTAGGATGTTCTGGACATCAGTGGTGCAGCGGCTGGGTGCGACACTGGATAGAGTTATCCTGTGTACCTTAGATGGGTGTCTGCTGGGGGCCCTCCCTCGCCCGCTTTCCAAGAAAGTGGGGAATTGCTTCGTAGACCTCACCGTTATATTAGCTAAGCAGCAGATTTCCATGACATGGAAGTCGGCAGCCAACACAGTGTTGGCTAGGTGGAAGGCTGCTGTTAGGGAGTGGATCCGAGTGGAGTACCAGGCACTGCGACGGGAAGAGGCACAGGGTGAGGAGAAGGCCGATACCACCCCTATGGACGGAGATGTTGGACGCTTTTGAAAACCCAGAGGGCCGCATCCCCCCATCCTCCAACGGAGGGCTCTGACTCTGGGAGGAAGACCTATGGATGGACTAGGGAGAATGGCTGAGAGCACTGATGGCAGTTATGCCTGAGACCAGACTTGTATGTCCATGAAAATTTGTACTCTGTGTGTGCGGCGCATGCACTTAATGAGAATATGAGACCCTCATGGGATGTGTGTTAAAAGCAAAATGACAATTATGAACATTACCTGCGCCATCTTGTCTGGTGAAATTTTATGTGCACATAAGTTACAGTCATTTTAATCTATCACTGCCATTTTGTACTCGGTTGGTCACCTTTGTTTCACCCTGCCCTTACTAGCATCCCTCTGACCGACCTGGTACTGTGCTGGGGGCTATAAACTCTATTGCCACAACAAACCTCAGCGCCACTTGCTGCCACAAACTCGTTTTTCCTCTCATCCCTGTTTTCAGACAAGCCTTTGGACGCTCTACCCTTCACTACACCTAGTTACACAAACAGGTTCCAAACACCAAAAAGACTCTTGCAAAATGATTTATTGCACTGCAAACAGCAAGACTTGTTGTTACCAACAATGGGACCTGTTTTTATCAACAGAACGGACTCTTAGATCTGGCCGGTCTCATATGTTTTAGACCCTGAAGCAAGGTCCAGCTGCAAGATAAGATTGTCTGTTTGACCTGGGTGGGAAGAGAATTACTGTTGGGCTTGTGTGACAACCTGCCCGGGGCAGGGACCCCAAGCTTGTGTAACCATGCTGATCAAACAAATGCATTGTGTCAAACCTGTATAAAAGGAAGAGCCAAGGGAGTTGTCAGCAGAACACCTCCCTCAGACATCCCGGTGTCTCAGTTGACGTGATCTCCTCATGAGAAATAATAAACCTCTTTCTTGTCTTCCAGTTTCCAGCGCCTTGCCTCATTATTTTGATAGCGAACCCAAAGTGAATTAGAGGTGGAACCCTGCACCGGGCAGCATTGAGGGTCTTAGAAGACTCGCTGCCTTTCACAAATTGGCGCCCAACCGTAGGGGCCCATCAGCGACGCGTGGGTCCGATAGAGAGGTCCTAACGACGGAGTGAACAACTAAACGATTGGGGTATACCTGCCTGAGAAGACCCGTGTCTGGCTGCCGATCGACTGAACTTCACCGGTTCCGAACGGACCTCTCTCGAGTGACCTGCGGTCCTGACTGGGACCTTAGAGGAACACCGCATTGATTGTTGGAGTGAGAGGACAACCAGGCGCTGGAAGGGGAAGACTAAGAACTGTCCATACGGTCCGGGTAAGGTCGTGAAAAAAACGACTTACATTGATTGAATAGTTTGATTGATTGAATAGTTTGATTGAAATACTAGTATTCCTTTTTTGATATCGAGTTATTTGCGACATTTCCCTGCTTGCAAACAACAAAGAATAGGAATATTCTCTCTCTTTGCAGGCAGCGAAGGACAGGTAGTGCAGACTTTTTGTCTAAATTGATTGATTGAGATATTCATTTTGACCGATATATAAGTCATGCCTGTTTTCTCTAGATTGTTTGATTGTAATTGTTTTGGACCAGACCGTTTGTTAGAGGTTAGTCAGCCGGCACCGCCGGAAGGCACCCCTAACAAGGACATGTACGTAAAGTATGGATTAGCCACCGTAGCTTATAGCAAACTATGGCATAAATACACTAGGAAGGACCGGGTAAATCAGTGGCCACTGACGGGATCTTTCGATCCCGCTAAAATAGAAACGTTAGAATTAGCTCTCCACAAAAAGAAAACTAGACCAGCCATGTTTGACAGTTTTGGCTTATGGCGAAAAGAGGCAGCTCAAAGAAAGAAAAGGGACGAAGCTAGACAAGATAAAGAAACGCGAAAATCAGCTTACCAAGCCTGTAAAAGATTAGAAGAAAAACTAAAAGAAAAGGAAATCGATAAAAAGGAACAGGAATCAAAAATATCAGATCAATGCCCTGTTAGAACGCCCTCGACTCTTTTTATCCCAAGTTACCAGCAAAACAAAGGGTAGATGATGATTTATTGTTAGGTCCCCCAATCATATACATGCCACCCCCTTACGCCCCTACTCATCCCGTAGTACAACGACAGGACCACCAAAGTATAGCCGGAGATGGCACGATCGCCTCAGTCTCCACCGCCTCTGCTCCCACCGAGTCACCCACACCAAATGCCTCATCAAAGGATACAGTAGTAGAGGTAGGATCAAAAGAAACAGGAGCGCCCAGGGTCCCGCGATTAAGTAAAAATGAGCGAGCAGGCATTGATAAAGTAGTTAAATCCCTCATAGATAGGAAGGAGACAGAAGAGCATGTAACTGACATATGCAACTCCTATGTTGAAAACCGCAAACGATACTTTATTGTACGTCTCTGTTACCACACTCTTACTGCATATGAAGAGAAGTACCAAGATGTAGGGCCTGAGCGACTAGTGGCTCTCTATAGGAAGGTAGACACCGGAGATGAAGGCGACAACGATGTTACAGAACTCTTTTCATCCACACTGGAGGTATTCCGTCACCTCGTGGAACAAGGACGGATAGATAAGGACAGGACATCTAAGATAGCAGGACCCCCGGTGGATAAACAAGATAGCATGATGCCGATAAAAGAAGCTGCCCCTTATTGGGTACCTCCTAGAGGACAAGGGACTCATGACGATATGAACCATCAAGATGCTAGAGGAAGGGTGGTCTACAATTGGGTGTATCAACCATGGGACAGACAGGACATTTTGACGTTCCGTAAATCTCTACCGGATTTACGAAAGAACCCCACTGCCTTTTTCACTGAGCTAGGTACCGCTCTGGGATCAACAATAATGACACTTGCCGACATAGACTTGTTCTTCGGGTTATATTTGCCAGCAGATGTGTGGAAACAGATTAGGAAAATAGACCATACCGAACTGCTTGGTCATACCTGGGAACAACTCAACACACTAGATAAACAGCGGAACCCTGGTCAAAAACCGGTTAAAGCAATATTGGACCTCCCTGACAAAATAGTGCAGAAAGTGAAAACGCTGATCCCAGAGAAAAGATAGACTGGTCCATAGTAACCGCGTGCCGCCAGAAACCACAAGAGGATGTCTCAGAGTATTTCTCCAGATTTTAAACGGTGTTCTCCGATTACAGTGGACAAGACATGTCCACCGCAACCGGACACCACTTATTTGTGCAGAACTATGTCAAAGGACTACTACCAGATGTATCCCAGAAATTACAAGCCAGCGAAAGTAGTTGGGCAGCATCTAAACCGGCGGCCATTCTCCAAATGGCCCAGTACTATGAGCATCAGAAAAACGAAAATGACAGGGCTACAGAAAGGAAAAAGAAGGACTTGAAGGAAAGGGTAATGGTAGCACAACTCCAGGGGGCGAATACAGGAAGGGAGCAATATAGGGGAGGATACCAGCAGAATACCCCTAGAGTACAGCCACCTAGTAACAATTCATCGACATCATATGTAGGACGCCAAGACCTAGGACAGGATCAATGTGCATTTTGCAAAGAATATGGACACTGGAAAACCCAATGCCCGGCTTTGCTAGGAGCTTGTAGGGGCAGAGGGGCGAGGGAAATAGCAAGTGGACAGAGAGGAAGAGGACGTGGGAGAGGGTACGCGAGTGAAGCAAGCGAGGAAAGGCCAGGAAGAGTGAACACATTTGACCATCCCAAACAGAATCAGTACCAACAGACAGATTATGACAATGCGTACGACTTTGCATAGGACAGCCAGAGGCAAGGGAGGGATCCAGTCGAGCTCTATGTTGATCAGCAAGGCCCTTATGTTACCACTGAGGTCCTGGGCACAAAGTCGCCATTTCTGGTAGACACAGGAGCAACACGTAGTGCACTATCCAAACGACTGATTCCAAGGGCACCCTTGTCAGGCTCACATGTGACCTCAATAGGATTTGACGGTACGCCCTCCACCAACCCTTTGTCCCGACCGATCTTAGCGACTGACACGACAGATAACATATACACCGACAGCCAATATGCCTTCGGGGTGGTTCACCATTTTGGGATCTTATGGAAAGAAAGAGGGTTCCTGACTTCACACGGTACACCCATCCTGCATGGAGATTTAGTCTCCGCCTTGACGCAAGCAGTCCTCCTCCCCAAGAAGTTAGCAGTGATAAAATGCCAAGCACATAGGAAAGTGACTGATCTCATTGGACAGGGAAATGCACTAGCAGACGTTACTGCCCGAGCCACGGCAGGAGACAGAACTACGCAGATTACTTGCATAAATTGACAAACGAGCTAACAATTATCCACCAACAGGTGCAGCAAGCTTTGCCTGACGTATCCAGGGGCCCGGGACATGAAATAAAGCCAGGCGACCATGTTTGATCTGCAACTTCCAAAGAACGAAGAATCTGGAGCCTAGGTGGACGGGCCCCTGGCAAGTCCTGATCACCACCCGAACTGCCCTCCGAGTGAAAGGAAAACGGAACTGGCTGCATGCCCATCGCTGCAAACGAGTCCCTCCAACCCTGGCAACCTGTGAAGGGGTGGAGGTGCAAGAGGAAGTACTCGCGAGAGACCGACCAGCTCTGAGTTGCTACCCACAAGAAGACACCCTTGAACTATCAGAATTTCCCGACCCCACGGTGCCATCCAGGAAAGGGTACAACCTAAGATCGACGAAAGGAGGGAGCTCCAACGACCAGGCCACTAACTGAGTCAAGGACTCAGATCGGTAGCACAGTCAAACAACGCTACCAGGAAAGCGCCAGACAAAAGTCTGTGGTCCTAACAGTTGTTGAGCTCCTCGAAGATGATGGAAGAAACTGAACACCTGCAAAACCACCGCAAAGACACCAAGACTGCTAACCTGCAAAGTTACAAAGACAATGCCACTTCCGACGGAACAATCGCCCAGTTCTACAACGAGTTCTGGCGAAACAAAACAGGAAGGACAGCCGCCCCCTTCTGCCCTCACACCTTCAATGCGACATTCCAGATTAATGTCCCCTCCAAAGAACGAGTGGAAATGCAAGTGTTCAATAATCCTAACAGAGCCACATTTTCCTACCTGAAGAAAAGAACTGCTGCAAACACTGACTGTGGCCCTATCTGTGGTGAACGTCTCTGGCCTTGTATGCATTGAAGGCCGTGGGACTGAGAATGTGGGTCACAGCACCTGTAGCATTGTGGGGACTTTGAACACTGCCAACCCCCAGCGCTTGTTGCATCACCCAATATGTACTTTGTTTGTGGAACCAAAGCCTACACCTGGCTCCCAGGAAACGGGGGGCACGTGCTACATCGCCTTTGTTTTGCCACCAACCTACACAGCCCCTGCAGAGCATCATCGAGAAAAGCGTTCTAAAGACATTGATCAAGCAGACTCTGCCTCTTCACAGTTCCTCGACGCAGCCTGATAATTCACCTTCTGTCTATGAAGCAATCGAACATCTCCATAGACTATCTTCAGAAATTCATCAAGGATCAGAGACTTGGACAATTGGAAGTTGGCTTTGGGGCATCTTGAAGGAGTGGGGTTGGAAAATATCAATGATTCTCTTGGTCCCAGTATTGACAATATGTGGTTGTTTTTTGGGTATACACTGTATACCACCTCTGTGTTATGTTTGCATAACTACCTTGCACCCTAAGACTATGGACACTCAGCTAACAAAAATGAGAGTAATGTATGATCAAGAGATACAGGACATTATGGAGATCGAAATAGACTGACAAGCTGGCTAGTTATGTTCAAAGGGGCCACTGTTAAAAGCAAAATGACAATTATGAA
This sequence comes from Calotriton arnoldi, assembly GCA_963921515.1. Classification (NCBI taxonomy): domain Eukaryota; kingdom Metazoa; phylum Chordata; class Amphibia; order Caudata; family Salamandridae; genus Calotriton; species Calotriton arnoldi. The sequence continues at coordinate 989,765 of CAWUFW010006011.1, forward strand.
CATTACCTGCGCCATCTTGTCTGGTGAAATTTTATGTGCACATAAGTTACAGTCATTTTAATCTATCACAGCCATTTTGTACTCTGTTGGTCACCTTTGTTTCACCCTGCCCTTACTAGCATCCCTCTGACCGACCTGGTACTGTGCTGGGGGCTATAAACTCTATTGCCACAACAAACCTCAGCGCCACTTGCTGCCACAAACTCGTTTTTCCTCTCATCCCTGTTTTCAGACAAGCCTTTGGACGCTCTACCCTTCACTACACCTAGTTACACAAACAGGTTCCAAACACCAAAAAGACTCTTGCAAAATGATTTATTGCACTGCAAACAGCAAGACTTGTTGTTACCAACAATGGGACCTGTTTTTATCAACAGAACGGACTCTTAGATCTGGCCGGTCTCACATGTTTTAGACCCTGAAGCAAGGTCCAGCTGCAAGATAAGATTGTCTGTTTGACCTGGGTGGGAAGAGAATTACTGTTGGGCTTGTGTGACAACCTGCCCGGGGCGGGGACCCCAAGCTTGTGTAACCATGCTGATCAAACAAATGCATTGTGTCAAACCTGTATAAAAGGAAGAGCCAAGGGAGTTGTCAGCAGAACACCTCCCTCAGACATCCCGGTGTCTCAGTTGACGTGATCTCCTCATGAGAAATAATAAACCTCTTTCTTGTCTTCCAGTTTCCAGCGCCTTGCCTCATTATTTTGATAGCGAACCCAAAGTGAATTAGAGGTGGAACCCTGCACCGGGCAGCATTGAGGGTCTTAGAAGACTCGCTGCCTTTCACATGTGTTTTACTTGAAGAGGTATTCCCTCCTCACCCCCCAGACCCAGTTCTTTAGCTGTTGCTCTGATTTGATGTGTTTGTTGGTGACCTGCTGAGAACCCACTGTGCATGTTGTTAGTTACCTTATTGTTATTCTAGTGTTTTCAACTAGATATATACCTGTATTAGATCAGAGTGCTGTGCGGAAAGACTGGAGGTGTCCCACTGGCAGGTGGGTACTGTGCTTAGAATTAGCAATGTGCATGCAAGCCTCCAGTTATTTTATGGTTTCTTAAGTACAGCCCTAACTCAGAGAAACATGATAGAAATGTCATATATGTGAGTTTAGATACTGTGTAGCTGTACAGTAATATATTTAAAAAAAAAAAAAAAAAAAAAAAATTTTTAAAAAACGAACATTTACTCATTCAGTAGAGATCTCTTGAATTTTTCCCTTCCCCTAAAATCACCAATGGCTTTCTGCACATCTTCAACATGTTGAGATTTTTTGCCAGGCAGGATGTCACAAAAAATATATGGTAGTCAAGGAAGTACTGTCATCTTGAATGATGCTATCCTCCCCAGTCACAAAGCAGGACAGAGAATGCCTCTTCTGCAGCTACATTTTCCTAGCTGGAGCAGAGGAGGGTAATGTGTCTCTATCTACCTAAGGACTGATGCTTCAGTATTTAGCTGAGGATAGTTTACATAGGACAGGAAGCCCCCGCCTCTTAAAGAAAAGTACTGTGGTGAGGTCAGGTTATCAATCTCTGATTCATTCAGGTTTACCTTAAACCTCGAGACCTATAGCTATCTATCAATTTTCCATAGCAAGGCCAGGGGCTGCTGCTACAGTGGCATAGCAATGGGGGGGGGGGGTCAGGTGGCATGAGTTTTGGGGGTGGTGACCTACACCCGACTTTTGGGGGCAGCGGCCTTCCCCCACTCTTACCTGCCTTCTCGTGGCAACAATCGCCAGCACCCCCCCTCCCCCGGCTCTTCAGCCATCGCAGGCAGCAATTGGAGGTATCTCACCAGCGCAAAACGCAGGGACTGCCATGGGCGGCCAAATGGCTACCTACGCCAGTGTGCTGCTATGAGTACATGAGGGCAATTACACATCATCGCTATACATGGATAATTTAAACTCGTACTGTCCAAAGCACACCTCTTTTATTTCTGGATTTATGTACATTTTTCCTTTATCTAACATGCTCTAAGTCTGAGCAAGTCAACCCGCTACTGGTGGTTGAACAAACCTAAATGATCCTGATGACCCTTACCATTTATGTGTCTGAACATGGAGGCCCCTTCCCAGGACGGCAAAGGATAAAACATAAAATTCCTTGCCAACTGCCTGGAGAGACCTCAAAAGGTCAATAAAAAATCCTGCAGATTCCGTCCTTGACTACTGAGACACTAACCACACCACAACGGCAATCTTGCCCTGTGGCACCCACCAACACAACTTTACCATCAATGTTGCGTACTCTTCTGCATTTCCAATCTGGTGCCAATCTACAACTTCACATCAACAACACTCCACAATATTATACCCAGTGTTACTAGGATAGCCGGCACTGCAGTTTCAGTAAGGACAGCACATTACCAAATAGGCCTGAAAACTGGAGCACCATGTGTGCATTATTGGGTTCTGATGCATTACAGGAGACACAGTCTGCAAGACCACCACAAAAGATGTCTAAAACCACAATGTCACAAACATCTTTTTGACTTTTAATTGAGAAAGGTATTTAAATAATTACCCAAAATCGAATTCGGGTACCAACAGAGAGAAACAGAGGGATGAAATAGGTATTGATTGGTACTACTGCTGCACCTTAATTCACATTTCAACCTAGTCCTAAAAATACGTTTCCTGTTCTTTAGCTACGTTATTTCTGAGGTCTTGCATACGTCACAAATCCTGCAGTGTGGAAGTACCTCACCACAGACACCATCGGCGTCAAGGAGTGAGTAATGATGTGGTCTCTTTGGAGGTTCCTTTTGTGTTCAGACCCCGTTGGTGTCCAGTCTGCATCTATGTGCAGCGTTCTCGTTAGAGCTCCTTTCACCTCTCACAATGAAAAAAAAAAAAGTTTTCGTATCTAATAAAATGTTTTAATAAATGTGGTATAAATAGAGTTCTAAATAGACTGCAAAAGATGACTGGCACTCTTAACTGCTGCAGAAGCATTCATATTTTTTATATTAAGCATCCTGTACTCATGGACGTCATTTAGGGGTCAACAGGGGTCGCAGGTACGACCCCCAGCTTGCCCCCTGCGACCCCTGGCACTGCCTTTGCGACCCCTGACCTCAGAGGAGGCAAAATCAGCGCCAGGAACACAATTATAGACGTCGGGTGGGGCTCTACTTGCTATGTTTTCTCTAAAGTTTTTATTACACTAATATGAAGTGTTATTCACAATTAGTGTAATAAAAAATGGAGTACAATTAGCTTGAGTATGATATTCTCTGGCAGTTGAGGTAAGTAAAAAATAAAATGCTTTGAAATGTATATTGTATGCGAGCTTGTGGGTGAGTGCGAGTTTAGTGTATGTAAGTGTGAATATGTGTGTATGTGTAAGCAAGTGTGTGGATGAAATTGAAGGTCAAAGGGCGTGTGATGTCACTTCCGCTAACCCTGGCATTTCGGTGAAATGACGTCCATGCCTGTACTTGGCATTAGTTGAAAAGGTGTCACTAGACTCTCCCTTAATCAAGATAAATGAAAATTCTGACAAGAACCTGCAGTGATCCTGAGTAACACTGCAAAGCGAGGGCCATATGGAACCGCTGCACCGTCTGAGACCGGAGCCTCCCTGTGGGAGAGGCGCTCTCTGTCCAACGCTAGTCTCGTATTTAGGTGCTTCTGCCTTCTAATTAATTAGCAGTCATTAATCCCCTCAAAGAACGAGGAGCGACAGCTTTAAGCTCATCCTTTCACATCAAAGAGGGAGCTTCAGCCACACAAACACATTTGCTTGTTTTGTTATGACCAAAAGATGCGAGTCTTCGGCGAGCCAGCGATTGTGGAGGGTGTTAAAGATTAAACAGGTAAAACACAGCTGCCCTGCAGTTTAGAGGCCGAGAGACCCAGAATACCGTCTGCCCAAGGACAGACCGATAATAGAGCAACACCTTAACAGTCAATGGCACAGTAATGTTGGCACATCAGGATATACCGACTAAAGCTCGGCTGATGAAGGGTGACACAGCGACAACAAGAATGCAAAGGGACTTCCCATCCAAGGTTAAGATGAACAGACTATATCAGAAGCTACCCTGGTGTACACCCTACTCTAAAATCGATAACTAAGAGACAGCCGAATCTCCCTGCTTTTACAGATAAAGAGATAGCCTCAGAATAGGGCAGTAGGGACCCTACTGTGTATATTTTGTCTGGTACGAAGATGTAAAAAACACACATCAGCGAAAGAAGTGCTACTTTATGCTTTCCCTCCTCAAACTATTTGATAATACATAACAGAGGCAAGCATTAATTTCTGTAATACCCTAAGCCCTGACTGATTTTTTTACATATGAAATTTGCTCCCTCATTTGCCTTTTGCGGTTGCCCATGCGACTCAATGGGCCCCGAGTGGTACAACGAACATTTCCATTCAGCTAATATCTCCTCCCAGGGACAGCTTAGATGGTCTACGACGTGATTAGCATTTGCGAGGAGAAGAGGGGGAAAGTTCCTGGTGCCGACAGGCACTGGAGAGCTTTACATGAGCAGCAGTTAAATTACACAAGGTCAGAATATGTATTTATTTATTTAGGCACAGGGATATTAACTGATTTGCCCAAAATAACAGGATGTTTAGCTTGCCTGTGCTGTTATTTATCAATTCTCAGTCTTGGCACCACACCCGAGGGGCAGGCCCGATGAAGTGTCTGGTCACATCTAACCCTGGGCGTAGTTCGCGAAGTAGCGCTACGCAAAGCTACGCGAAGTGCACTTCGCACTACGCGAGCTACGCGTAGCACTACGCGAACTGCGTAGTGCGCTGTTCGCGATGATTGCACAGTGCCGGATGCTTGTCCACACTGTGCAATCATTGAAAACGGCATCTTGCACAGTGCGAGCTGTCTTTACTGCCGCTCGAGTAGATTTTTACTCGAGCGGCAGCTTCTCAACGCGGACTGGTAGTTTCTCATCGCGAGCGGTCGCGAGCATATGCGACCACTCGCAATGAGAAACCTGACCTCCCCGCGTTGAGAATCTCGCCGGGAGGTTTATTTTCCACGCTCGCGATCGGCAACTTGATCTTGCTGATCGCGAACGAGGAAAAAGTCTCGCCGGGATGTCATTTTGCTTGCTCGCGGTCGCCAACTTGACGTTGAGGACCGCGAGCAAGCAAAAAATGACCGCTACGCGTGTTTGCACTGTGCTACGTGCAATTCGCGTAGTGCGAAGTAGCGCAAACTTCGCAAACTACGCGAGCGTAGCGTAGTGCTTTGCCCAGGGTTAGTCACATCCCTTCGGAAAGGGAAAACAAGGGGCCCCAGTTGAGTTTGACCCTTGTTGAGCCTCCTCGTTGAGGTGCAGCTTGATTCCTATGGCACAGCAATCTCATGACTCACGGTTCCCCACAAGGGTTCAATCCATGACAAATTCTCCTGAGATTTATGTAAGATAGAATCCATACAGTAAACTAATGAAATTCCTTTGTGTAGACAATGGTTCTGCTGAAAAGCTGGCATGGCTCTAGCCCTTAAAGATATACATTGGACACCCAGGGTCTATACATTTGGCTCTAGAAACTGTAAATTTATATCAGTCTCATAGAAGAATACATTGCAGAAGTATAGATCTCCTATACGTTACAACAGACCAATTTATTGGAATCTGAGCCATTTGGAGCAAACGAGCCTCGCTCAGATGATAGTAATGGGAACTGTCCTGCCCATCCCCATGACCACTCTTATTGTTGGTACCCTCACTACATTTACACAAGCTCTTAAAGAGAGTTGGTTCAGAAGCTACAAAACTGTCTGAGCTTTCAAAGATAAGGCAGCATCATAGTGACACTAAGGCTGTGCTTAAGGCCTAATGATACAGTCAACTTTCTCTTTTGTTCCGATCAGGTGACTGCACTAAGAAACAGTGGACATCAGCTGTGATACACACAGGACACCTCCGTAAGCCAGGTCACGTAATAAGCATTGAACAGCAACTATTGAAGGAAATAGAGTACCCTACTTATTCAACTCAATTAAAAGCAGTCATGTGATAGAAAGCTAATCAGCAAGTTAAACCAGAAATAAAATATTCTCACAAGTCAAAACTATTCACAAGAACTAAGGAACTCAAGAACTAATAACTATCCAAGGTACTTTTTCCTACAACGATATGATGGACACCAAGATGTGGCAATACCATGCCATGCCATTTCTCGAATTATTTTAGAGTGAATTAAGCACACAGTGCTTCAAAGCGCTATATTCACCACAGTGCAACATGCTTCAAATCAAAACAAATTAAAAAAGACACCTTGAACAACCAACGTATGATAAAAAGAAAGATGAAAATAATTTTGAAAACTGTACCACAATAGGTTTTATTGTACTTTTCCAAATTAAATAAAGTTGAGTACAATTCTCAACTTAACAGTTTAATAATTCCATAAAATCTCTGCATTGGAAGAGAAGAATCAAGCACATGTTCAAGTGTTAAAAAAAAATTGGTGCTTCCTATACAAACTGATCCCTGCACTGAAGGCGCAAGACCACCATAGATTTTAGTTTGCCTGCACTCTGAGTGGTGCACGGAAACAAATTAAATAGCGCAGCTGTGCATGCATCTCTGGAAACTGAAATGAAGATGGCTGTAGCATAGAAGATATCCTTCAACAGAGCAGGAATAGATTTGATCAAGCTCCCAGTGCTGGCATTCCTGGAATAAATACCAGAACAGACTGCACAACGAGCAGAAATCAGAAGGGGGAATAATGGTTTAATAGCCCATGAAAAGTGACAATGGAAATTTGAAGATTTGGCTAGATTTTGAAGATGAACTTCCACGAATAGTTGAGAACACAAGTAGGTGCTCAGCGATTTGGCACAATTGGAGAAATAGAGGGGCAATGCAATAAACTGCCTACTCCTGCAATGGGGTTTTGCAACTTTCATTCAACAGTAAAAAGGTATTCAGTTTTGGAAGTATTTAATGCTAGAATATTATCAGTCACCCACCGCAGGCAGCACTTTCGCAACAGAACTTCAACTGCACACATCTGCAGGTACGGAGATGGGGTCCACATCATACTACAGAACCATGATGCTAAAGCAGACAATTCCAATGCATACCAACATATGCAATTTTAACATTAGATGAACAGAGTTGATCAAGCTCATATCATAGGGTATGACATTAAGGAACATCTATGTTCAATTGGGACCAGGGCCAAGACATAATTGGTGGCAATTCCTCAATCATTCCTGATCCGGGGATAAAGTGTTTTAGGGATCATGCTGGGGAAAAGCGTGCTGTGTGCTTACACTGTATCCTTTTGGTTTAACAAATGTTTTCTAGGACCAAGGTTCTGTTCTTGGGGAACACTGGTCAGGGATCTACTATATGGTGAGCACCCCTAGTGGGAGAGCCAAAGTAATACATCTATTCCATTCTTCTCCATAGAGTTCAGATCTACAGCTATGTGAATACTACCCCTCCCAGCCATTCTGCCCTTATCTCTGGAGGCACCTCAAGAACACATATGAGGTACATCAGTTACTGTCTATAGATCCATTACATTTATGTTTGGATAACACGGTATACGGAGCTTGAACTCAAGTATATGCTACTATTGCATGACCTTATTACTACTCTAACAAACAAAAATCAGTTTTCACTGCTCTCACTTTCACAGTATAAGAGTCTAGCAGATTTAGGATCCTACAACATATTTCTAACAGTAGTTATTACATAAAATTAAAGATATTACAGACAGCTTGCCATTTTCAAAATAAACAAAATTATGCTAAATGAACAGAATTTGCAGATTATTAAGCCCTTTCAATAGATTAAACACTGATTCAAGCAATGTAAAAGCTATACTGAGGAACAATTCGATGAAAAAATGCACATTTACTACTGGGATCTGCAACACATAAAAAAAAAATACTAGACCTATTGCAATTTTGCCAAAGCTAGTAAGTGTTTCTTTTTGTCTAGACAGGCGTTAGGTGTCTGCCCAAAATCAGCAACGGGTGGAGGGAATAAATCATTTTGTAGCAACAGCAAAGCTCGTAACTTGTGGTTCAAACATGTGGCTGGAAAAGTTAAACATTCTTGGATTGGTAATTGAAGGTAGGAGAAAAAGTTAGAAACAGCAGGCAGGTCTGCCAGGGCAGTAGTAGGACAATGCAAATCAGGATTCTGAAAGTAGAAAATGCAGATAATTTGTACAGGAATTTTATCTTGTTGCAGCAAGGCAAAAAACACTATCATAATCAATTCCAGATCAAATTGTACACACTAAAATGATCTTAATTCACAACAGACAAGATTGCTCCTCTTCATATCAATTCTATTATAAAACAGGTTTACAAATTATATAGATTCCGATTAACTATACCAGCATTGACGCAATCCTTTATACTACATTAGCAAATATTCAAATCCCCTACAGTGGCAAAGCCATGACATGACATCACAGGCAAGGAGATTTCTTAATGTCATTTTCATGTTACGTATTTATATCCTTTAAAGATTCTGTGCCTGCGAGGAAAAACTTTAGTAGCAAATCTACGTCTCCAAGGAAATTGGGACTGAAGGGGAAAAGGATACTGGCAAAACCAATAAGTCTGACTTGCATTTTGAGTTCCGCATAAAACATTTAGAAAACCTCCAGAAGTGTAAAAAAAAAAAAAGATGTACTGCTTGTTGGACACAATGCATCTATGAGATGCATAATAATTTGATGAGTCAATATTTAGTGTTGTTTTGATATGTATAATAGCTCCTCATACACTACACTGCAATGCAATGCAATCTTCCCACATTTGACAATTTTCTGTAGCACTAACCAGAACATGGGGTGTCAAGTGTGCTTTACAAAGAGACTATAGGTACAAATCAAAAGAATTTAGGAATAGTATACGAAATAGATAGAGCAGTAGATCTCGATTAAGAGTGCATACCTACTGTAATCAACAATTAAGGACGACAATTGAAGGTTGGAGCTCACTCATGGGAGGTATGTAGTCTGAAGAGGTAAGAACAGACCAAAGAGCGAGTTGTCTTTCATACACTTTAGGGGTGCCTCTGAGAGGACTGTTTGGCAAACGTGGTTGTCCAAGGAGGAGGTGTTCTTCAAGCAGTAGGTTTTTTAATTTCCGTTTGGCTAAATCATAACAAGTGATTGCCTTGATCTCAGGTGGGATTAAGTTCTGAATCCTGGGGGTGATGCCAGCAACGGCCTGCACAGGAGGCAGAAGGATTACCGAATAGCCAATAGCATGAGGTGAGAAAAAAAATTCCACCTGACGGTGCCAAAGTCCAATCTAGGTGCATTTCGAAGAATTGGTAAGAATATGTTAGCACACAGATGCCCTCTCACGGCACACCTAAGCAAGCATTGGCAAAGCCGATATGTTTCGCTTATGCAAAATTAATTGGTATTGTCAATGTTTTTTACATGTTGCAGAGCAGTTGGTCTGCTGTGCAACATGGCTTCAAGTAAAAAAAGAAAAGCACTATAACGTGGACTGCTTCATAGAGCTGTTTTTTTTTTACCTTTCAGCCATGTTGCACAGCAGCCCATACTGCTGTGCAATATGTATGTAAAACAAGCATTGGCATAGCCAATAGGTCTCGCCTTTGGGACCTTGTAAGTGTTTAGCTGTGCAACATTTGATGTTGTTGAAAGGATATTGTGCTGCAGAAGTAAATACTTATAAGGTCATAAAGGGGAGATATATTGGATATGGTAATGATTGTTTTTTTTTTAAGGACAAGAAGTGATTTTAGGCTGCGGCTGCCACTTAGTGTACCGTATTATACGTAGACGTTGTAGCTATATTTGAGAGAGCTAGACAGATGTAGAGAGAGGTAGAGAGGTGGACAGAGGTAGAGAGAGGTAGAGAGGTGGACAGAGGTAGAGAGAGGTAGAGAGGTGGACAGAGGTGGACAGAGGTGGACAGAGGTGGACAGAGGTGGACAGAGGTGGACAGAGGTGGACAGAGGTGGACAGAGGTGGACAGAGGTGGACAGAGGTGGACAGAGGTAGAGAGGTAGAGAGGTAGAGAGAGAGGTGGACAGAGGTAGAGAGGTAGAGAGAGAGAGGTAGAGAGAGAGAGAGGTAGAGAGAGAGAGAGGTAGAGAGAGAGGTAGAGAGAGAGAGGTAGAGAGAGAGGTAGAGAGAGAGAGGTAGAGAGAGAGGTAGAGGTACAGAGGTAGAGAAAGATGTAGAGAGGTAGAGGTAGAGAGTGGTAGAGAGATAGTGGTAGAGAGAGAGGTAGAGAGAGAGGTAGAGAGAGAGAGGTAGAGAGAGAGAGGTAGAGAGGTAGAGAGGTAGAAGGAGATGGTAGAGGTAGAGAGAGAGAGGTAGAGAGAGAGAGGTAGAGAGGTAGAGAGAGAGAGGTAGAGAGAGAGAGGTAGAGCGAGAGGTAGAGCGAGAGGTAGAGCGAGAGGTAGAGAGAGAGAGGTAGAGAGAGAGGTAGAGAGAGAGGTAGAGAGTTAGAGAGGTAGAGAGTTAGAGAGGTAGAAGGAGATGGTAGAGAGTTAGAGAGAGAGAGTTAGAGAGTTAGAGAGAGAGAGTTAGAGAGGTAGAGAGGTAGAGAGAGAGAGAGGTAGAGAGAGAGGTAGAGAGAGAGGTAGAGAGAGAGGTAGAGAGAGAGGTAGAGAGAGGTAGAGAGAGAGAGGGAGAGAGAGAGGTAGAGAGGGAGAGAGAGAGACAGGTAGAGAGAGAGGTAGAGAGAGACAGGTAGAGAGAGACAGGTAGAGAGAGACAGGTGGAGAGAGACAGGTAGAGAGAGACAGGTGGAGAGAGACAGGTGGAGAGAGACAGGTAGAGAGAGACAGGTAGAGAGAGACAGGTAGAGAGAGACAGGTAGAGAGAGACAGGTAGAGAGAGACAGGTAGAGAGAGACAGGTAGAGAGAGACAGGTAGAGAGAGACAGGTAGAAGGAGATGGTAGAGAGGTAGAGAGAGAGAGGTAGAGAGGTAGAGAGGTAGGTAGAGAGAGAGAGGTAGAGAGGTAGGTAGAGAGAGAGGTAGAGAGAGAGGTAGAGAGAGAGGTAGAGAGAGAGGTAGAGAGAGAGAGGTAGAGAGGTAGAGAGAGAGAGGTAGAGAGGTAGAGAGTTAGAAGGAGATGGTAGAGAGTTAGAGAGAGAGAGGTAGAGAGGTAGAGAGGTAGAGAGAGAGAGGGAGAGAGAGAGAGGTAGAGAGAGAGAGGTAGAGAGAGAGGTAGAGAGAGAGGGAGAGAGAGAGGGAGAGAGAGAGGTAGAGGGAGAGGTAGAGAGAGAGGTAGAGAGAGAGGGGTAGAGAGAGAGGTAGAGGGAGAGGTAGAGAGGTAGAGGGAGAGGTAGAGAGAGAGGTAGAGTGAGGTAGAGAGAGAGGTACAGGGAGAGGTAGAGAGAGAGGTAGAGGGAGAGAGAGAGAGGTAGAGAGAGGTAGAGAGAGGTAGAGAGAGGTAGAGAGAGGTAGAGAGAGGTAGAGAGAGGTAGAGAGAGAGGTAGAGAGAGAGGTAGAGAGAGAGAGGTAGAGAGAGAGGTAGAGGGAGAGGTAGAGAGAGAGGTAGAGAGAGAGGTAGAGGGAGAGGTAGAGAGAGAGGTAGAGAGAGAGGTAGAGAGAGGTAGAGAGAGGTAGAGAGAGGTAGAGAGAGAGGTAGAGAGTGGGAGAGAGAGAGGTAGAGAGAGAGGTAGAGAGAGAGGTAGAGAGAGAGAGGTAGAGAGAGAGGTAGAGGGAGAGGTAGAGAGAGAGGTAGAGGGAGAGGTAGAGAGAGAGGGAGAGAGGTAGAGAGAGAGGTAGAGGGAGAGGTAGAGAGAGAGGTAGAGAGAGAGGTAGAGAGAGAGGTAGAGAGAGAGGTAGAGAGAGAGGTAGAGAGAGAGGTGTAGAAGGAGATGGTAGAGAGTTAGAGAGAGAGAGGTAGAGAGAGAGAGGTAGAGAGAGAGTGGTAGAGAGAGAGTGGTAGAGAGAGGTAGACAGAGGTAGAGAGAGAGAGGTAGAGAGAGAGGTAGAGAGACAGGTAGAGAGAGACAGGTAGAGAGAGACAGGTAGAGAGAGACAGGTAGAGAGAGACAGGTAGAGAGAGAGAGTTAGAGAGGTAGAAGGAGATGGTAGAGAGGTAGAGAGAGAGAGGTAGAGAGGTAGAGAGAGAGAGGTAGAGAGAGAGAGGTAGAGAGAGAGAGGTAGAGAGAGAGAGAGGTAGAGAGAGAGAGGTAGAGAGAGAGAGGTAGAGAGAGAGAGAGAGGTAGAGAGGTAGAGAGAGAGAGGTAGAGAGAGAGAGAGAGGTAGAGAGAGAGAGAGAGGTAGAGAGAGAGGTAGAGAGAGAGGTAGAGAGAGAGGTAGAGAGAGAGGTAGAGAGAGAGAGGTAGAGAGAGGTAGAGAGGTAGAGGGAGAGAGAGAGAGGTAGAGAGAGGTAGAAGGAGATGGTAGAGAGTTAGAGAGAGAGAGTTAGAGAGGTAGAGAGAGAGGTAGAGAGAGAGGTAGAGAGAGAGAGGTAGAGAGAGAGAGGTAGAGAGAGAGAGGTAGAGAGAGAGAGGTAGAGAGAGAGGTAGAGAGAGAGAGGTAGAGAGAGAGAGGTAGAGAGAGAGAGGTAGAGGTAGAGAGAGGGGTAGAGAGAGAGAGGTAGAGAGAGGTAGAGAGAGAGGGGTAGAGAGAGGGGTAGAGAGAGGTAGAGAGGGAGAGAGAGAGAGAGAGAGGTAGAGATGGAGAGGTAGAAAGAGAGAGAGGTAGAGAGAGAGGGAGAGAGGTAGAGAGAGGTAGAGGGAGAGGTAGAGGGAGAGGTAGAGAGAGGGGTAGAGAGAGGGGTAGAGAGAGGGGTAGAGAGAGAGGTAGAGAGAGACAGGTAGAGAGTTAGAGAGGTAGAAGGAGATGGTAGAGTGGTAGTGAGGTAGAGAGAGAGGTAGAGAGAGAGTTAGAGAGGTGGAGAGAGGGAGAGGTAGAGAGAGGTAGAGAGAGGGAGAGGTAGAGAGAGAGAGGGGTAGATAGAGAGGTAGAGAGGGAGAGAGAGAGAGGGGGAGAGAGGTAGAGAGGGAGAGGGAGAGAGGGAGAGAGGGAGAGAGAGGTAGAGAGAGGTAGAGAGAGAGGTAGAGAGAGAGGTAGAGAGAGAGGTAGAGAGAGGTAGAGAGAGAGAGAGGTAGAGAGAGAGAGAGGTAGAGAGAGAGAGGTAGAGAGAGAGAGGTAGAAAGAGAGAGAGGTAGAGAGAGAGAGGTAGAGAGAGGTAGAGGGAGAGGTAGAGGGAGAGGTAGAGGGAGAGGTAGAGGGAGAGGTAGAGGGAGAGGTAGAGGGAGAGGTAGAGGGAGAGGTAGAGAGAGACAGGTAGAGAGAGACAGGTAGAGAGTTAGAGAGGTAGAAGGAGATGGTAGAGTGGTAGTGAGGTAGAGAGAGAGGTAGAGAGAGAGAGTTAGAGAGGTGGAGAGAGGGAGAGGTAGAGAGAGAGAGGGGTAGAGAGAGAGGTAGAGAGGGAGAGAGAGAGAGAGAGGTAGAGAGGGAGAGAGGTAGAGAGGGAGAGGGAGAGGTAGAGAGAGAGAGGGAGAGAGGTAGAGAGAGAGGGAGAGGTAGAGAGAGAGGTAGAGAGAGGTAGAGAGAGAGGTAGAGAGAGGTAGAGAGAGAGAGGTAGAGAGAGAGAGAGGTAGAGAGAGAGAGAGGTAGAGAGAGAGAGAGGTAGAGAGAGAGAGAGGTAGAGAGAGAGGGAGAGAGGGAGAGAGAGGTAGAGAGGGAGAGGTAGAGAGGGAGAGGTAGAGAGAGAGAGGTAGAGAGAGAGGTAGAGGGAGAGGTAGAGAGAGAGAGAGGTAGAGAGAGAGGTAGAGAGAGAGGTAGAGAGAGAGGTAGAGAGAGAGGTAGAGAGAGAGGTAGAGAGAGACAGGTAGAGAGTTAGAGAGGTAGAAGGAGATGGTAGAGTGGTAGTGAGGTAGAGAGAGAGGTAGAGAGGTAGAGAGAGTTAGAGAGGTGGAGAGAGGGAGAGAGGGAGAGATAGAGAGAGAGGTAGAGAGAGAGGGGTAGAGGGAGAGGTAGAGTGGCAGTGAGGTAGAGAGAGAGGTAGAGAGAGGTAGAGAGAGAGAGGTAGAGAGAGAGGTAGAGAGAGAGAGGGGGAGAGAGAGAGGTAGAGAGAGAGAGAGATAGAGAGGTAGAGAGAGAGAGGGAGAGAGGTAGAGAGGGAGAGGTAGAGAGAGAGGTAGAGAGAGACAGGTAGAGAGAGACAGGTAGAGAGAGACAGGTAGAGAGGTAGAAGGAGATGGTAGAGAGATAGGTAGCGAGTTAGAGAGGTAGAAGGAAATGGTAGAGAGGTAGTGAGGTAGAGAGGTAGAGAGATAGGTAGAGAGAGAGAGGTAGAGAGGTGGAGAGAGGTAGAGAGAGAGGTAGAGGGAGAGGTAGAGGGAGAGAGAAAGGTAGAGAGATAGGTAGAGAGTTAGAGGTAGAAGGAGATGGTAGAGAGATAGGTAGAGAGTTAGAGAGGTAGAAGGAGATGGTAGAGAGGTAGTGAGGTAGAGAGGTAGAGAGAGAGGTAGAGAGAGAGGTAGAGAGAGGTAGAGAGAGAGGTAGAGAGAGAGAGAGGTAGAGAGAGAGAGAGGTAGAGAGGTGGAGAGAGGTAGAGAGAGAGAGGTGGAGAGAGGTAGAGAGAGAGGTAGAGGTGGAGAGAGAGGTAGAGGTAGAGGGAGAGAGAGATAGGTAGAGAGTGAGAGAGAGGGAGAGAGAGATAGGTAGAGAGTGAGAGAGGTAGAAGGAGATGGTAGTGAGGTAGAGAGGTAGAGAGAGAGAGGTAGAGAGAGAGAGGTAGAGAGAGAGAGGTAGAGAGAGAGAGGTAGAGAGGTGGAGAGAGGTAGAGAGATAGAGGTGGAGAGAGGTAGAGAGAGAGGTAGAGGGAGAGGGAGAGGGAGAGGGAGAGAGAGGTAGAGGGAGAGGTAGAGGGAGAGAGAGATTGAGAGAGAGATAGGTAGAGAGTGAGAGAGAGGAGAGAGAGATAGGTAGAGAGTGAGAGAGGTAGAAGGAGATGGTAGAGAGGTAGTGAGGTAGAGAGGTAGAGAGAGAGGTAGAGAGAGAGGTAGAGAGAGAGGTAGAGAGAGAGGTAGAGAGAGAGAGAGGTAGAGAGAGAGAGGTAGAGAGGTGGAGAGAGGTAGAGGTGGAGAGAGGTAGAGAGAGAGGTAGAGGTGGAGAGAGAGGTAGAGGTAGAGGGAGAGAGAGATAGGTAGAGAGTGAGAGAGAGGGAGAGAGAGATAGGTAGAGAGTGAGAGAGGTAGAAGGAGATGGTAGAGAGGTAGTGAGGTAGAGAGGTAGAGAGAGAGGTAGAGAGAGAGGTAGAGAGAGAGAGGTAGAGAGAGAGAGGTAGAGAGGTGGAGAGAGGTAGAGAGATAGAGGTGGAGAGAGGTGGAGAGAGGTAGAGAGAGAGGTAGAGGGAGAGGGAGAGGGAGAGAGAGGTAGAGGTAGAGGTAGAGGGAGAGAGAGATTGAGAGAGAGATAGGTAGAGAGTGAGAGAGAGGGAGAGAGAGATAGGTAGAGAGTGAGAGAGGTAGAAGGAGATGGTAGAGAGGTAGTGAGGTAGAGAGAGAGAGAGAGAGGTAGAGAGAGAGGTAGAGAGAGAGGGGTAGAGAGAGAGAGGGGTAGAGAGAGAGGGGTAGAGAGAGAGGGGTAGAGAGAGAGAGGTAGAGAGAGAGAGGTAGAGAGAGGTAGAGGGAGAGAGGTAGAGGGAGAGAGGTAGAGGGAGAGAGAGAGGTAGAGAGAGAGAGAGAGGTAGAGAGAGAGGTAGAGAGAGAGGTAGAGAGAGAGAGGGAGGGAGGTAGAGAGAGAGGGAGGTAGAGAGAGAGAGGGAGGTAGAGAGGGAGAGAGGTAGAGAGAGGGAGAGAGGTAGAGAGAGAGAGGTAGAGAGAGGTAGAGAGAGAGGTAGAGAGAGAGAGGTAGAGAGGTGGAGAGAGGTAGAGAGAGAGAGGTGGAGAGAGGTAGAGAGAGGTAGAGGGAGAGGGAGAGAGATAGGTAGAGAGTGAGAGAGAGGGAGAGAGAGATAGGTAGAGAGTGAGAGAGGTAGAAGGAGATGGTAGAGAGGTAGTGAGGTAGAGAGAGAGGTAGAGAGAGAGGTAGAGAGAGAGGTGTAGAGAGAGAGGGGTAGAGAGAGAGGGGTAGAGAGAGAGGGGTAGAGAGAGAGGGGTAGAGAGAGAGAGGTAGAGAGAGAGGTAGAGAGAGAGGTAGAGAGGTGGAGAGAGAGGTGGAGAGAGGTAGAGAGAGAGAGGTAGAGAGAGAGGTAGAGAGAGAGAGAGGGGTAGAGAGAGAGAGAGGGGTAGAGAGAGAGAGGGAGGTAGAGAGAGAGGGAGGTAGAGAGAGAGAGGGAGAGAGGTAGAGAGAGAGAGGTAGAGAGTTAGAGAGGTAGAAGGAGATGGTAGAGTGGTAGTGAGGTAGAGAGAGAGGCAGAGAGGTAGAGAGAGGTAGAGAGAGAGAGGTAGAGAGAGAGGTAGAGAGAGAGGTAGAGAGAGAGAGGGGGAGAGGTAGAGAGATAGAGGGGTAGAGGCAGAGGTAGAGTGGCAGTGAGGTAGAGAGAGAGAGGTAGAGAGAGAGAGGTAGAGAGAGAGAGGTAGAGAGAGGTAGAGAGAGAGAGGTAGAGAGAGGGGGAGAGAGAGGGGGAGAGAGAGAGGTAGAGAGAGAGAGGTAGAGAGATAGGTAGAGAGTTAGAGAGGTAGAAGGAGATGGTAGAGTGGTAGTGAGGTAGAGAGGTAGTGAGGTAGAGAGAGAGGTAGAGAGAGAGAGAGGTAGAGAGAGAGAGAGGTAGAGAGAGAGAGAGGTAGAGAGGGAGAGAGAGGTAGAGAGAGAGGTAGAGAGGTAGAGAGGTGGAGAGAGGTAGAGAGAGAGAGGTGGAGAGAGGTAGAGAGAGGGAGAGAGGTAGAGAGAGAGAGGTAGAGAGAGAGGTAGAGAGAGAGAGGGAGGGAGAGAGGGAGAGAGGTAGAGAGAGAGAGGTAGAGAGGTAGGTAAGGAGTTAGAGAGGTAGAAGGAGATGGTAGAGAGGTAGTGAGGTAGAGAGGTAGAGAGGTAGTGAGGTAGAGAGAGAGAGGTAGAGAGAGAGGTAGAGAGAGAGGTAGAGAGAGGTAGAGAGAGAGGTAGAGAGAGGTAGAGAGAGAGAGGTGGAGAGAGGTAGAGAGAGAGAGGTGGAGAGAGGTAGTGAGAGAGGGAGAGAGGTAGAGAGAGAGAGGTAGAGAGGTAGAGAGAGAGAGAGAGGTAGAGAGGGAGAGAGAGAGAGAGGTAGAGAGAGAGAGGTAGAGAGTTAGAAGGAGATGGTAGAGTGGTAGTGAGGTAGAGAGAGAGGCAGAGAGAGAGAGAGAGGTAGAGGGTGGTGGTCACGGAACTCGTTTTGGGCGACCAGTGCTTGTTTTCCATAATCAGATTTCGACAAAATGCAGGCGAGAGAGAGAGAAAGTTAGACAAGAAGGGCTGAGCGAGAAGGGAGGGGGGAATGCCAGCAGCAGAGGCAGGCGAGAGAGAGAGAAAGTTAGACAAGAAGGGCTGGGCGAGAAGGGAGGGGGAATGCCAGCAGCAGAGGAGCTTGATCAAAGCTCACGAAAAGGGAGGGGGAGAAGGGAGGAGGGAGTGCGAGCAGCAGCTGTGCACGTGCAAGCAGGCTGGCAAATGGTGTGCGATGTGGCGCGCACCATGACGAGAGAGGAAAGCCATATGGCGCCTCTGCTCGTCATTGTGCGCGTACTCGCACGCTCTAGGCAAGCCCAAAAAAAAGTGGTCGCATTTCTAAATGCCCACTTACAAAATGTCTCGCCCAGACCAGCGCAAGTGCTGGCATCAGGGCGAGACCTAAAAAAAAAAAAGCACGGGGTGTTCGTGCGGGTGGGAGGAAACACATCGGAGACCGGGAGAAGGGTGGGTGAAAATCCACACGGTGTACACACAACACAACACACATCACATACATTAA
The DNA here is from genome assembly GCA_963921515.1 of Calotriton arnoldi. Lineage (NCBI taxonomy): Eukaryota > Metazoa > Chordata > Amphibia > Caudata > Salamandridae > Calotriton > Calotriton arnoldi. The sequence goes on from CAWUFW010006011.1 coordinate 1,007,617, forward strand.
CGTGGCACACATAATCCATACACCACTGATAATGCACATAAAAGATATTGCAGGAAAGGTATAGAGGTAACACATCACAGAATGCACAGGTATGTATCACTCAGAACTCATGCCTCTCAACAGACACGAACCACTTTAGAACACAGCACATCACAGCCCCTAAAAAAATGGCAGAGGTGCTTTTGCAGCGCCACCCACCATAACTGCACACTGCAGCTTGAGATTTCTGGCATCAGAGAGGGCTAAGGGTCTGTAGGGCTTTGAAAGGTTGAGCTTTTTACGATCATGTTTTTGTTAGCCCAATAAAGACATGAAAGCATGCATTGTTTCCACTTAATATGATCAAGCAGAAGGGGAGTGGGTATTTGAGGGTCTTTGGCGATTATAGTGAGTTTTCATGTTAAGTGCAAACAATACATGTTTTCATGCCTTTATTCTTTTTTTTTTTTTAATTCTCTTTTTATTAAACAATAGTGATGGTACAGTGGCAGGCCACAATGCCACATAGAAGTATCGTACAATGACAAAGGAACAGAAGCATACACGCACCTTAAATCTTGATTCAAGACAACATTAGATAGTAAGAAGATCAATGTCCAAGTCACGTGTCTGCAGTTCAACTGAGGGAGATATACATAGTTCACCTCGTGATGTATTCCATTTCACCCATTTGTGGTCCCACTTCGCAGGACAACCTCTATGCTTAAATACATCTTTTTCTGCAATCATAGCATTATCCATGGCACTGGCCCATTTTGAAAACGTTGGCAAATCTCCGATTCCCCACCCCTGAGCTATATTCCTTTTAGCAAGGACAAACCCTAGGGACGCCCATGTGCGTTCTGCTTGAGTCAAGTCTGTGGCTTCCCACACATTCAGTAAGCAGAGTCGTGGGGAGTGGTTGATGGCTTTCCCACTGACCCTCGCTAGTGTAGAGACAATTTTCACCCAATAAGGCTGGAGTAGTGGACACTCCCATATCGTGTGGAAGAAGGTACCCTCAGCTGCGCACCCTCTAAGGCACCCAGGATCCGGCCGACAACCCATCTTATTTATTTATTTAATGAGTTTTATATAGCGCTGGCTAGACCCGAAGGTATCAGAGCGCTTTACATGAGGTTCCACAAAGTTACATAATTACATCGGGTAACAGGTTACATCAGTTACTAGTAAAACATTAAAAGAGTATAGAAAATGAGATAAATGGAGCGTAGAAGGATAAGTGGGTAGGGTGGAGGGGTAGGAGGGAGATACGACGGCGAGACGAAGGAAAGTCTGCCCCAAGTCCGGCTGGGTAGGTGACGGCCTAGGGGGAAGTCCACGGCCCATCTCCTCTATAGCGATCAGGTAGCTCCACCGGGCATCGGCCAAATAGCAAGGTTTCGGCTGAAAAACATTTAAAGAGCATAGGAAGGCAAGATAAATGGAGCGTAGAAGGGTAGGGGGGAAGGGTAAAGGGGAGATACGACGGAAAGTCTACCCAAAGTCCGGCTGGGTAGGTGACGGTCGAGGGGGAAGTCCACAACCCATCTCCTCTTTAGCTAACAGGTAGCTCCACCGGGCATCGGTCAGCTAGCTAGGTCTCAACGGTCGGAGGAAGATCACATAGTTTATGTCATGATTGGAGAGCCTGGTGGGGGAGGATGGTGGGGGAGCACCCTTAGCCTCGCTGGTGTAAGCTCGATGAGCCAGTCCATGGAGTCCGCTGTGGTTGGAGGGGCTTCTCTATTTGCTGCAGACCGGTGGAGCGAAAAGGGGGTGGGTGGTGTAAGGGCTTCGAGAGTGAGCCTAGTTGTTTAGTCCGTTTGTGTGGAGGCCATGATGAGGTCAGGCACCCGGGTATTCTGAGATCCCTCATCCGCTGCCTCCTGATGATTGGGGCACGCACGTCCGCCATGTAGGAGTCAGGCATCCTCGTCCATGAGTGTATTAGCCTTGGAGGTGTCTCCGTTGCAGAGAGCCATGGCGGTGGCGGCTGGTGCGACCTGACGGAGTTGTGGGCCGCGGGAAGCTCACACAGTGGCGAACGGCTTTTGGCGCGGGAGATAAACGTGCTGTGTCTTAACCAGTACGTGTGCCGATAAATATGTTCTGTGCAATATTTTAAGTTGAATGAGACGTAGTCGCATTGGGATGGGAACTTCCCTGGGGGAGGAGAGGGCTTCCTGCCAGTCGTCGTCCTCTAGATATCCCAGGTCTGTTTTCCACAGTTGTCGGAGACGTATCAATGGGTCAGGTTTATTGTTTATTAATTTACGATAGGTAAGCGAAATCACTTTACGTGTTAGGGGGTCTGTCAGGAGTCGGTCTTCCAGCGGGGAGGCCTCGGGTAAAGCCCCATCGCCGGCAACGACAGTGGTGAGTGCATGTCAGATTTGGAGGTAACAGAATGTCTCAGACTCCGCTAACTGATATTCTTTTTGGAGAGCTGTAAATGAAACCATAGCATTCCGTTTCCAAAGGTCCCCCACCGAGGAAATCCCAATTAAATCCCATTTGTCAAAGCCCGGACACCGACTCAGTGTGCAGAGTTGCTCGGATTCCCATAGGGGAGTGAGCTGTGTTAATTTCTTGTGCCACCCTAGTTTCTTTGTTGCAGAGTGCCAAAGTGCCACTGTGTGAGCCATGGGGCCGGTGAGGTGCAGTCGTTTAGGACTGGAAGAGAGTGCGCGCTGGTACACCCCCTGGCCATTACCCATCTATCCGTGCGATACGCCGGCTCGGACGGTGGAGCGAAGACCCATTGATTAACCACTGCGAGCTGAGAAGCCCAGTAGTACTGTTTCAGCTCAGGCAACGCAATCCCACCGTCGTACCACCCTCTGGTCAGTTTATGTGTCGCGATGCGCGGGCTTTTCCCGTCCCATAGGAGAGTTCGAACCTCGCTCTCCACACTGGTAAAATAAGCATCTGGGACCCTATGCGGGGTGTTCTGCAATACATATAGAAACCGAGGAAGTGCCAGCATTTTGAACGCCGCTGCTCTTCCGAGCAAAGTGAAGGGCAGCGTCCTCCAGTGAAGTACATCTTTCCGAAGCCTAGTCAATGGGGCTTTAAGATTGACATCATAGAAGTGTGTCGGATGTGGCGTAATGTAAATGCCGAGATATCGGAAGCCCTCGGTAGCAACTGTTATAGTGGTATCTTTGGGCATCCGTGGTACAGGGCCCTGCGGCATAAATAAAACAGACTTTGTCCAATTAATAGTATATCCCGAATGGGCACTAAAGATTGCAAAGATGTGCAGAATCCTGTGGATCGAGGACGAAGGAGCTGCTACATATAACAGGATATTGTCAGCATATAAGGAGATTCTATCCTCATGCTGGTCAGTCCACTTCAGTCCCCTGATCATGGGGTCACCCCTGACCCAGGTCACCAGTGGCTCCAGCAGTAGAGCAAATATGAGGGGTGACATGGGGCAGCCCTGCCTAGTCCCCCTCTCTAGTTGGAAGCATCGGGAAGTGTGTTGATTAGCTACCACCTGGGCTGTGGGACCCGTGTACAATAATTTAACCCATTGTATAAAATGAGGGCCGAATCTCAGACGCTCGAGGAGTGCAAATAGATAGGGTCACTCAATGGTGTCAAACGCCATTTTAGCGTCCAGTGACAGCAATGCAGCATCCTCTAGAATGGTGTGGGTTCTCCCCATTACCCCGTGAAGTCTTCAGAGGTTAAGGGCCATGTTGCGGCCGGGCATAAAGCCCGACTGATCAGGGTGCACAAGCTTACATATAACTTCGATTAGAAGATTAGCCAATACCTTGGCCAAGATTTTAACTTCAACGGTCAGCAACGAGATGGGGCGATAAGATTCACATCTCGTCACTGGTTTGCCCGGCTTATGTATAACGGCAATTGAGGCCAGCATCAAATCTTGGGGGAGCGACCCTGTCTGGTAACACTCCAAGTACATAGCCCGGAGAGCAGGCGTTATCTTGGAGGTCACTAGCTTTAACAATTCTATTGGGAGCCCATTGGGGCCCATGGCCTTGCCCGACTTAATGCCGCTAATGGCAGTCGCGAGTTCCTCTTCCGTAAGGTCACCCTCTGGGGTAAGTACAGCCACCGGGATAGTGGCCAGGAGATCTCTGGAGTCTTGTAGAGTGGTATGAGTGGCGGAGGAATATATGGAGGCAAAGTGGGAGGCAAAGGCCTCAGCAATATGTTGTGGATCCGTAACCCGTTCACCCGCGTCCGTCTCGATAAGGGGCACCCATCTCTGAGCGGATTCCCGCCTCTCTAAACAGGCAAGCATTTTACCCGTGGCGTCACCCAACTCATATATTCTATGAAGAGTCGCTTTGCGCTTCGCCTTGGCAGTCTCCATCGCTAACTGACGATAGTCTAGGCGTTTTGCACTTAAAGTGTGAGCGAGCAGTTCGTCGTCACTGGTTGCCACTTCATCTTCTAACTCCCTAATCTCCTGCTCCAAGGTGTCTAATCTAGCCAACCGTTCCTTCTTGTGTCCCACCATCAGTGAAAGAGCCTGACCCTTGATTACCGCCCCGAAGGCCCCCCATAACATGCAGTGGGATTGAACTGAATGTGTGTTCTCAGTAAAGTAATGAGTCACTCCTTTGAGCAGGTCACTTCTGACCTGTGGGATCTTCAGGCTCCAGGGGTTTATGGAGAGGGTGAGGCGACGGTGGCCCTGAGGCAGAGTCAGTTGGAGAAGAACAGGGGAGTGATCTGAAATACCACGTGCCAGGGACCTAGCGTCAGTAAAGTAGGAAAGATCATCGGTATGTGTGAACATATGGTCGATTCTGGGCTGACTACCATGGGCCCGGAGTGAAAAGTAAAAGTCTGCTTCAGGGGGTTAAAATGTTGCCAGAGGTCAACTAGGCCAAACGCCAGGAGGAAGTCCAACAGGGGAGAGGTGTCGTGTGGGTCGTGTCGGGGGGGATGTCGGTCAACCCGACCATCCACCGCAAGGTTAAAGTCTCCTCCCATCACCAAGATACCAACCGGAAGATCCAACAGGAGTTTACCCAGGTCGGACAATGTGTTTGTCTTCAGCACTGGAGGAATATAGATGGAGAGTACGTTAAGGGGTTTCCCCTCCCAAGTCCCCGCTATTGCCATGTATCTACCCTGGCCATCAATCCAAGTATTCTGTATTATGAATGGGAACTGTTTACGAATAAGAATACCGGTCCCTCTAGCGCCAGTCGTAAATCCTGCGTGTGCCACTAACCTATAGCCCCAGCGATCCAGTGCTTTGCAGGTGTTACCAATGAGGTGCGTCTCTTGGAGGAGGGCGATGTCCGGGGCCTGTCTCTTGAGGTATTGGAGTACTTCTCCACACTTGAGTTTGTCTCCCAATTCGTTAACGTTCCAAGTAATGATGCGGAGCGTTCTTTTCACGCTACGGTCTGACATGGTACACAGGAATAAATGGGGGCGCCATCCCCCTTGTCTCGAGTGTGTGTGACAAATTTCGATATGCCGAATCTGTGAGCCCTAAGTGTGCCTGATTGCATAATATATCTTGCATCACCGCCATCACAATAAAACAACAACAAAAACAAATTAAACAAGTCCCAACACACCTCCCTCCCTCCCCCCACCCTGCCTCCCTGCATGACGGGCACTGAACCTCCCGCCACCCCAAACTTGCAGAGTGCCTATCTCCCACCCTTTAAACAATAAGGAACGTGATCCAACCCCACTCCCTGGGGCATCAATTCGTGTTAGCACATTTACCCCATCATTAGCCCCATAATCATTTGATTAAGGCATAACAGATTACAGATAGTACAAGAGTAGTGATACCCCTCAGCAGGAGGCAAGCACGGCCATTAAAGTTGCAAGCAGCAACACCAAATTACACAAAAAGTCCTGAGCCAAGACAGTTTTACCGCAAAGCAGCCTGCGTCCGTAAGACCTTGGTAGCATAGGCCATGTTGACTGGAAGCCTCCGTCGCACTCTTTCAATCAGCTAGTCTCTATTCCTTTGAACCCTTCGTCGTGGATTCGCCGCTCGGCGGGGACCCAAGCTGGCGGCTCGACTTGTCCTTATTACCATTGTCACCGTGTGGTTTACGGTTCCGTTTGCTGACCGTGCGCCAGCCGTCAAGCCAGTCCCATGCATCTTCAGGTCTAGTAAAAAAAAACACACTTTCCCCTCGGATTCCACTTGCAGCTTTTCCGGAAACAGCATGGCGTATTCAATTTCTTGCTCCCGCAGTGCTCTCTTCACTTCCAGGAAACTACGACGTTGTTTCTGCACTCATAACGTAAAATCTGGGAAGAAAGTGATTTTTCTATTGTCCATGGCAATCGGTGGGGCAACTCTCGCTGCTTGGAGTATGGCGTCCCTGTCGCGGAAGTTGAACACCCTTACCAAGAGAGGCCTGGGCGGCGCGCCAGGCTTGGACCGTCCGCCTGGCACCCGGTGCGCCCTTTCGATGGAAAAGTGCTTGGACAACCCCTTTGGCAGGAGATGATGCAATATCAGGTCTTCAACAAACCGGTCCGCCGCTTGCCCCTCGGCCTTTTCCGGCACACCTAGTATGCGAACGTTGTTGCGTCGCATTCGACCTTCATAGTCATCGAGTTGTCGTTCGAGCACATCTTGATTGGTTCGGAGTTCAGTTACTTGGTGCTTGAGGAGGTCTGTATCTGTCTTAAAGTCCTTGGTTGTGACTTCAACCTCGGTAATGCGCGCGGCCATTTTCCGCATGTCCGCTCTGATCAGGGAAACCTCTGAGGCGACAGTATCAATGCGGCCTTCTAGAGAGGTGCGCACTGTTGTTATGGCTGTTAAGAAGTCTTGCAGCGTGGGGTCCGGTGGCTCCCCGCCAGGTTTGGGGTTAGATTGCGTCTCGTCCTGGCCTTTCTGCCACGCATACTTTTCCAGCTTTGCTTGGAGCGCGCCTCGGCCGCTGCGGCCGCTCGCCATGTTGTAGTCGGTGCGCGGGGTGTGCAGGATGAGGGACCAGGCCGTCCCAGCTACTCACCGCCGCCTGCGAGAGGGACTAGGCCCTCTCCGGCCTGTCGGGTTTCGCCAGTCGGGCCCAGACCGATGAGCAAAACGCTCCAGGAGGATGCGCACACCGAAGGGGGGGGAGCATTGATGCAGTATTGGTGTCTTCGCTGGCCACTCAAGGAATCATCCTCCAGCGACCCCTTGCAGGGTAGGAAGTTACAGTTTAATGCAACTAGGATGAAGAATTCAGCTCCACCCGCCCTAGCAGGTAATCAATGATGTCTGCCACCCATGTAGACACTGCTCCCGGGATCGGCCAAGTCTTTGCGCGTCTCGCGCCCCCCTGCCGAGAAGAACAAGGAGTCCAATGTCTTTCCGGCGTCCCCCCCCTCACGAGGGCAATCAGTAAAGGTAAGCTCCAAGCCGGCACCACAGCGTCACGTTGTAGTGCGCCAGGCACACGCACTCTCAGCAAATGTTGGCGTGTGGGCCCTCTCTGGAAGCCCCGTCCCCCACTGTGGCCCAGAAACAGTCCCCTGAAACGCCGTTAAGCCGCCGCAGCATGTGGAGCACTTTCAGGGACGGCGGCCCGCTAGATGTAGAATGCGGAGGGGGGGAGGGTAAAGAGTCCAGCCGGCCAGGTAGAGGCAATTGCTGCTATGCGGGGCCCTCGTTGCTGGCCCCTGGAAATCCGGGCCCTCAGCCGCCGCCGCGGGTGCCTGCGCGGGCTGCCGCAAGCCCACAGGACGCGACCCAAACCCGGCCCGTGCCTCGGGGGGGCCGCGAGGGGCAGAGAACTCACCGGAGGAGTTGCGGCCGGCAGCCAAGTCAGCGCGGCCCCCTCGACCAGGAGGCGGGCCCAGGATGTGTACCGCAGCCGCGGTGTTGATTGCCGAGTGCGGCCGGAGGCCTAAGCAGCACACCTCGCGTCCTCCGCCGCAGCAGCCCAGGTCCAGCCAGTTTTCTCCGCTGGAGCGCAGTGGATCGAGGCAGCCGTCCGTACAGCGGCGGGGCGCGCCTCAGGGGTCAGGCGAGCTCCGTCTCCGTTGTTTCGACTCGGGGCAAATCTATATTTTCAGGATGTTTAGGGAGTGGTGCGACGGAGCTAAGCTACCGTGCGGCCATTTCCCTCGGCAGTTGGCCACACCCCCCATGCCTTTATTCTTTAGCTGAAGAAACCAAGGCTCGGGGAGAGGATGTGGCATAATGGCCAGAGCTGCCGACTTTGGAGCTGGGGAGCCAGGTTTGAGTCTTGGTGCCGGCCCAACATCCTGTGACAATGGGCAAATCACTTAATCTCACCATGCCTAAAATCAAAACACAAGAAACAGTATTTCAGAAGCATGCATGCCCTCTACACTACCCACTGTTCTCCTTTACGATGCAAGTTCCCATTCTCCTGTTTTTGGAGGACGGGAGGGCCAGAGGGAGAATGGGGGGGGGTGGACAGCGGGAGGGGGGGGAGACAGGCAAGCAAGACCAAGGTGGAGTGAGGAGGGACCTAGGTTTGGGCAAGACCACGGGTGGTGGGAGGGAGTCAGGAAAAGTGTAGGCAGTGGGGTTGGGCAGACAGACTGCAGACACATGCACTCTTAGAGGGTGCATGTGTAAAAGTAAAAATAATACCTTGAAAAGCATGGAAGGGCACAGGCCACAGGTAGAAGTACTTGGTCCAAGCTCTGTGGCATGGATGAAGGCTCCAAGCATGCAAAGCCCAGAAAGAGGAAGCCGGAGCACTGACCAATATGAAGCAAGGAAACGAGAGTGACACGGGAGCCAACCAATGGTAAGTAAAGGTAAGTAATTGGCAGGCTCTTAGCCCTTTTTAAGATTTTTATTTTTATTTACAAGACATTTCGCAAGCACAGAGCAAGCGCTGTGCCGTAGAAACCTAAAAAGCAGTGAACAATGTCTTTGGACTGAAAATTCACATTGAGGTTTATCACAGCCCACCCTTCTTTGCTTTCCTAAGAAAATTTAGTTTTAATTTTGAGCTACTTAAAAGAACACACAATTTAGGGTTGGATCATTTGCAGTTCACAGCTATCTTATAACCTGTGCTTCAATCTTTATGTGGACAAGATGCTAAGGCAGTGGTGTGGTATGCCACCTCCATCCAACGGAACCTAGAGGACACCCACTGTAAAGCGTCAACAGTCTTGAATACTCATGTATAAAAGACTGTTGCTACCATATGTGCTTATGTATGTTCCAAAGGCACTTCATAAATCATAAGTTATTCATGTATGAACTAGTTGCCACAATCACTCAAGCTGGCCATGAATAAATGGAGGGGGGAGCAGAAAAGTGCTGGTAAAGAAGAAAAGAGGGAAAGAGAAAGGGAGGCTTGACATAGAGGGGAATAGGGGAGCTTTGTACTCTCTTTTCAGTATCTTCGAATAACAGAAGTGTTAAGTAACACAGTGTTAATAAAGTGGACTGGGGTGCTCATTCCATGCATCCAACTCATAAAAAGTCAACTTACTTGACAAGCTTTAAAGGGAATATATGACGTTACAATGCAAACAATTACAACGTATGCTTTTACAACGCGGTTTTTACATCGCAACTACCATTACATCGCATGATTTTACAACGCATGCCATTACAACTAATTTTTAAAAACTACCATTACAACGCATTCCATTACAACGCATACCATTACAACGCATACCATTACAACGCATAATACTTTTAGGGCAACAGTAGGGTAAGTGTTGGATAGTGTAGGGGTAAAAATTACTATTCCCACTCCAGTGAGTGCAACAGTAGGGAAAGTGTTGGATAGTGTAGGGGTAATAATTACTATTGCCATCTACACCAAAACCCATACCCACCCTAAAACTAAAAAATCTCTATTACTTACCTTATAATGTGCTGTAACGGCATGCGTGGCAATGGTATGCGTTGTAATGGTATGCGTTGTAGTGACATGCGTTGTAGTGACATGCGTTGTAATGGCATGCGTTGTAATGGCATGCGATGTAAAGGCAGTTGTGTTGTAACAGCTGCGTTGTAAAAGCAGTGCGATGTAATGACTGCGTTGTAATGGATGTTTCCCGCTTTAAGGCAGTCATACAGCTGGTTGCTACAATTTCCTTTTATACCAGAAAAACGCCCCAACCTTCCACTGTGCACAGAATGCAGTATGGTACCTACATGTCAATAAATGCAGGCATCACGCATGTTTTTTTTTACTATAACTAGGGTTCTTAAGAAGTGTTTGGAACACCCAGGAAAATTTAATGCGGCTGTGGCATGCATAACTATTTGCTGCTCTGGCCTACAACAAAATGCAAAATTATGTACTTAACGATATTACTAAGCCAAAGCACGGCCATAAAAATTATAATACAAAAAACTATGACAAACAAGTTAATTCGTATATTTTTACTGGGCTGGTCAGCTCCTTCCTGCCAGTTTTATTGTTCCTATTCTCTTCCTTCTTTGTGTGTTCTGCCCTTCCCCTAGTTGCTTGTTTCATTTTTTTCAACAACTGCCCACTAAATGCTTTCCGAGAGGTGTGAATCGGAAGATCAATGTGCATTTAGCATGGCAGTGGGAGGCGAGTTGAGGGATAGGAGAAGAGAAAATGGCTGCCTCTGTTAAAATGTGAATAGGTGCTAATGGGGTGCAAACACCGCGCTCAATCCTCTGTCTGTCACCATGAGCGCGTGGCTTCAGTCCTGATCTCGTGGCTGAGAGTTAAGAGGAGTCGGAAAGGTTTCCTGAGGGGAGCCCGGGATTCAGCACCCATCTGTCGCAGCAGCCGGGTGCCCTTGGCCAAGTAACAGTGCGCACACATTGAGTGTGTACGGTTGTTACTACACTGGTCCAAAGAGGTAGGACTATTTTTTGTACATATTGTAAAGCTTTTTTATGCACTCGATGTTTCTCTGTATTTATTTTGTTGGTTCATTTGTAAATGTCTCAAAATACACCACAGTCAAAGACTGGTTGCATTTTAGATGGAAACTCATTGTACAAACACTCCTTTAAAAATAAAACAAATAAACTTCTTGCCTATGCAAGTTAATGGGTAAATAAAATTTCACCAAATTTTGTTCATCAGACCTCATTTCCGGGTGATCTTAAATGTTGACATATACGCTCCAGTACCTCTTAATTAATAGCAACCCTCAATGCAGAGTAAGAACGTGACCTGCGGTACAAAGAAGTACATCTTGACTTAAGAGTGCATGATTCTCCATGCAATTTTGGTCTCTGTTTAAGCAATACAACAGTCATTTGTTCATCGCCATATCCGCAGTTGAGACGTGGTCCCCAAAAATAACTCTGGCATGCAACTAAAAACCGTAAGCTGTGAAATGCAATGCAGATCCAGTCTATAAACAAAGCTCAAAAGGGAAGAAGGTGCATGTCCTGATTCTGGAAGATGTACCAGTACTACAAGAAACACAAAATCGAGGGTGAGAAGGAGTTTAAAACTGATTTCTAGGCTCTCAATATGGCTGATCTGATCCAACTATACTCTATGGTCAAACCACACCAGGTGACGATGGCACCAGCTTGTCTCATCCGCACAATATGAAAGGTTAGCTCTTCTTTTACATTATGCAAAACCTGTTAATTAATGTTTTATAGTCATTATGCACCATCATTTAAGAAGCTAGGAGGCAACATAATTGCTCACCACTTCGCATTAGTCGCAATATTTAGTAAAACTGTAGGGAACGGAGACATGGGGCAGGAGAGTCTTTTCTTTAGCTTAGGTGATTATATTAAAACATATGAGATGTCTGTCTCATTTAAACATAGCTTTTATTTTCAAAAGGCACACATTATTACATTCTTGGAAACTTTCTTTCAAACTTGTAATATATCTAAACATTATATTTAAAAAGATTTTTTTTTCCGACTTGTTTAAAAGTTCACAGTTAACACAGCAAAAACAAACCTAAGGTGAAAGATTTCAAAAGAGCATCACAAATTCTCATAAGTAAAAATGTCCAAAATGAATCTCTGCATAGAACTGTAAATTAATAGTTCGGCTCTAGGCACAGTGAAAATACCCTGTCAAGCAGGAGTTACCAAGGAAAGAAAAGGTAGCCCATGGGATCTTTCTCCTTGGAGTGGTCGTCTTGGACAGTTTAGTAGTAGTCTAGCGCCCTTTAGTAGTTGTTAAAGGATCGGGGTGGCAGATAGCTACAACATGTTCCTTACTGCAATCTCCTGACTGGATCAAAAAAGAATGTACGTGAACCAGCCCTCTCTTCAGTTACAGTCCAACCATGAGCCATTTTAGTAACCTGCCACAATTTCTATAGTACACTGTCTTTATCAGTCGCGAAAGCAACAGTCTGTGCCTCACTTCCTGCCGTACTTTCCCAACAGACAGGTTCCCGTTCTAGTGCTCCCGACCGGAGCACGCTCGGATGCTCTGACGTCACAAATTACAACGCCGGGCGTGGCCACGCCCTCGGCTTCCTCCGAGTAACTTTTAAGCGAGCTTGCCTCCACACTCCAATACCATTGTGATCCCTCGCAGGACCAAAGTAGATATTGCAGGTGGACGGACATCCTTGATGAAGTAAGTGCCATATCACAGATTCTATGGATCTTCCTCCCTTCGGTATCCCAGCCATGATCTGACCCGAAGGTTCTCTCCCCCTTATTTCTCCCGCAGTGTGTGACTACAGGAGTCCGCCCCCTCCGGGATTGTTAAAAGCTACCCATTCGCTGTAGCTCTTGCAAGCAGCCTTCTCTTTGCCATTTTGTGTTTATGTATTGTTCAGACATGCCTACTTGCGCTACATAGTTATTGATTTACTCAGAGACGATCGCCTCTGCGAGCAGCTTGTAGGTCTTGAAAGCATCACTTAGTGTGACTCTCTTCTTTGTACAGTGTTTTAAGTACACTACTGGATACCACGGCATCTCCCTCATGGGGGCAATTACCACCACATGTTTTACACTTCACTATGAGGCATACCTAAGTGCACTACTCACTTTGCGCTACTTTTTGCATATATAGTGTATTCTTGCTTGCCCGTGTGTGAACTGGCTTTTATTGGATCCTAATACCCTGATGGATGTCAGCACTCGTCAGATTTACCACCAGCAACATTTCACTATCCGTAGGGGTGACTGCACAATCACCCACCCTTGTAATATACTGTGTATGTCTGTTTACGTTGTGTTTTGTTGTTTCAGGTATTTATCTTGACGGTGGAAACCGTAAGTACGGTCATTTCACTGCACATCAGCACACCTTAGCGTGTGTGCGGTTATTCACACTTATCACTAATTCTGGTCCTGAAGAAAGCCTCAGCACCCCTGTCGAGGCTGAAACATGTCGACCGCTTGAGAGAGGATAAGGTAGACTATATATATCCCGTTTATCCCTACTGTGTTTTTTAACCGTACCCTAGAAACTCGAGAATAAAGGTAGTTAAGGAGCATTCTAAAGGCACTTTTAATTTCACTTCCAGCACCATCTCCTTACACAAAAAAACCCGCTCCGCTGTAATTCAGGCGTTGTAGCACAGCTGGGTTGCATTCGGCAGCCCAGCTGGGAACCCAATGATGAAGCATGCCACCAACTAGGTTGGTGGGTGAGGGTTCTTTTAAAAAACCTAATGTTTTTTTGATCATTCCTGTGTATGACAATCTGTCATCTTCACTTTAGGATCCCTGAACGGGAACGTCCACATTGTTGTTTACTGGTTCTATTACTTACTCAGAAGATTACTGGCATCTCCGTCCTACAACCAAATCTCTCTATTACCAAGTATGTCTTCCTCCATTCTATGCCCCCAAAAACCTTATTAAATGTGGCTCCATATTGCCATTCTTGCTGGCATTCAAAAGCCAATAATCGAAGAAGTGTGGGTTTACACCATTTCCTAACCTTTTTGTGCAGCTTGGTGATACAGTGAGTAGATTGAGAGGCTCGCACCATTCGTGAAAGACTACACGCTCCAGTGTTCTCAACAGATTTCCTCCAAACCCATCCCGGAAGTGCCTCTCGTGGCTAAACGTGATCCAGTTCGCAGCCACCTATATCAAAATGCTAAGATATAGGACTGTAACAAACACAGAAAAATGTTCAGTTTGGAACAAAGTTATCCCTTTGCTCTACCGGACGCTAAGGTAGAAGTGTACAAAGATTGCCGCTATCTCATTCACACCTCCATGCTGATGCAGATCTCATCATATTTGTGGCGGAAGGTGGAGTGTTGATATTTTCTGCAGACCGAAGGTCGGGTAAATGAATATACAGTATAATGGAGAGAGAGGTTGGTGGTTGTATCTGTTCGCTTGAAACAAGAGTGGGTGGTTCGAGGCGGGTGAAGATCTAAGCTGAGATTGCAAAGACAACAGAATGAAAATCCAGTGACCACAAGAGTGGTGGAGGCTGGGCGCAAGGACATTTTTCCTGTGTGGGTGGACAAAAGCCACAGATTCACTTAGAATATTGAGCTCCCCATGACAGCCACTCGCATATCTCCGAAAAAGTGCATATCTGAACCCGAGTGAGCACATTTTCTTTTGGATGGGCTTCTTGAAAGGCTATAGGTACTGCTCAGCGTCACATAAAATCAGTAACCAGGTTTGCAATTGGAGATGGAGCTATGGTTTATCGACAACATTTCAATAAGCATTCAGCGACTGAGAACCCCAACAGACTGATGCTAGCAGGCGTGTTAAGAAGAGTAATGACATCTGTGCAATCTAAAATTACAACCGAAGTTCAAATAAAGAGCATACAAATCCTTGCATGGAATAGAACAGCCATTGCGTCACGCTGTCCTCCGTAAGCAACAGATAAAGCCACAAGATGGATATTCTCAGCAGGAATTCATATTGATTCACCTCGAAGATGCTTTTTATTCTGCGTCGGTTCAGTGGGGACCAGGAGCTTGAGTAGGCTGGGCTACGTGTTCCATTTAAATCAATTAAGTGGTCACATTACCTCAATTCTGCCACCTAGGAACCACGCTGACACATGACAGCTTTGCTTGAAGGAACTGCCTGATTGTGGCTCACTAAACCGATCAGAATCCATATGAATTTTGCCTTCACAAAATCAGTGCTAATTTTATCAGGGCAGTTTTTAGGTCTCGCCTACGCAGCGCGCATGCACTGCATAGGCAAAAAGACCTTTTGCAATCAATTCGGCTTTTCAGCCAAAAACGTGCACGCGTTCCATTGCCTTCAATGGCAACGCGTGCACGTTTGGCGATTCACTTGCGGGAGCGAGCAGCTGGCGCCATATGGTAGCAATTATCGCTCCTGGCGCCGCTCGCTCCCGTAAGGGAATCGCACTCCCCCCACCCCTCCCCTTTCACTTTTGCGGCCACGGCACGGGGCCGCACTTGTGTTTTAGTGCTTGTTTAGGATGGGGCCGTGTATACCTTGGAGCCCCCTTTCGTTCGTCTGTGACATCGTACAACTTGAAGAGTCCATGACTCTAGTCCGTGCAGTCACAGCTTGAAGCCGCCCTTTCTTCAGTGTACACTGGAACGAGGCAGGATCCAGGCCATATACTTCACCGGCCTGCATAACGGAAGGCCGCGGACAGGAGAAAGGGTTTCTTCGCGTCATTTGCTGCCCCCAGACTAGAGAAAGGCGAACTCCCGGCTACACACAGTCCAAGTCTAGACGTGCTCTAGCCTTTATCAGACTGGGTAAAGGTGGTCCAGGGTTAAAGAAAGTGCTCCACTATTGACACGAAAAACACGCATTATTGTTGCACTGAACGGAGAGTTCCTTGGTGTGTGCCACGGGGCATATGCCGAGGATCAGGGCTGCCTCAAAGTACCCGCTGAAGCAGTGCGTAGTGCGCGCATTCACTTTTCCTCGAGACCATTCCAAGAAATAATAATACAGTGAATCCCACTGTTGAATCAAAACGGTGCGGACCTTGAGCCTGTTGTGACAGTGGAAGGTTGGAGTCAAGGGCAGATCGGAGTTCGTCTCCAAGTAGAGCCTCATTCACTCGTTGCAGCTCGGAGCACAGAGGCACTCCAGCCCAAACCCAATGGCCCCATTAGGCACAGAATCGCACTGTAAAGGTGTCATTGCTCTGAGGCAAGACAGGAATAGCACCCTGCTCGGGTAATAAAAAAGAAAGCCATAGCTGGTGCAGTGGGCATCCTACACCTCTGGGCCCGGTGCCACTGCTATCTGCTGCACTATTGAAAGCTACGCCTCAGTGACCACAAGACTCCTCAATCCAGGGAAAGTAAGTTCACATTTAGGTTTAAAAAGTTAACTTTCCACCCACAGTCTTCAAACCGCCCTAATGTGGACTCTTGGACCGGAGCTCTCTGCGTCTGCTCCCCTCAGCCTTTGGCGCTCAAAATAATCAGGAAGGCAATGATCAGCAGAGGAAGTCATGCGGCCCGGGCCCTCTCAAAAGTGCAGGCTCAGTGTCACATTCCCAGAGAAGACAGGGGCGTAGCTCCCATTGGTCCAGCGGGACTCAGGCCCACTAAACCCGGCGTAATGCTCGATAACTCAGGCAGAGGCCAGTGGGCGATTTCCTTCCTTTCACTAGAACACATTGCTACGTAGTGGTAGTACAGGATGAGAGTTTTGTGGAAAGGAAGAGCAACCTACGAGCCCCTCCCCCCCGTCGCCCAAAACTGCCATTCGCCTCAAAATATTGTGGGAATAGGTGGGCACTGAACTAGGGGCTCGCGCAGTAACACTAGCTCCCTGGTTACAAATACTACTAACATAATTTTGGTTAAAGACAGGAGAAGGTATGCCACAAGCGACCCAAAACGTACAGACTAAACATCACATAACTCACTTATCCAGGGCTTTAAGTGGGCCGGGTCCTGCCGGTGCTGAGCATCGGCAGTTTTAACAAGCATTGGCATAGCCAATAGGTCTCGCCTTTGGGACCTTATAAGTGTTTAGCTATGCAACAGTTGATGTTGTTGCACAAGGATATTGTGCTGGTTAACTAAACACTTATAAGGTCCCAAAGGCAAGACCTATTGGCTATGCCAATGCTTGTTTAAAATTGGAAATGAAACAATTAGAAGGAAAACGATTCAATTTCAATACAGGATAATGCTTTCAGATGTCACTAGTCTACACTAATGTAATATACATCCATTAAGTTTTGGACGCCCCTGAGGGATAGAATACTTCCAAAGCCATATACACCTGCATCCGTATATGGACTAGTGACATCTACTATAGCATGTCCCTGGTTCCTGGGTAAATTGGCACTGCAGAGGACGTTCCGTGGGAACATTGTTGAATGGATAGAATGACAAGGCCTTACAGAACATGCATGGCCTTTATACCAATCACGAGCAAAATCACAAAACACACCAACACCACGCTCTGAAATGATCAAAACAGCACCTAGGCTGCACATATGGCAATCCTCTGACTTTCCCCACAGGACCAAACATAACCAGAATGCAACCCTAAGACCAAGTAACAAACTGTTGCAACACATCAGAATGAATGCTAGACTCGACACACAATATAACATCTTACAACGGGCCACCATACTTCGCTGACATCACTCAAAGCCATACACTAATAGTTGGACAGCTGTCACCCCTCATACATCAAAACCTAAACAGTATAGCTTTCGATTTTTTCTTTCACACACTCAGATGCAAACACACTCCTCCAAAGGAAAAAAGACAGCCCAGACAAGGCAAAACACTGCCATCCATTGTTATTCTACCAAATTATAGGATTTTTGTCAGTTAACAAATACTGCACATATTTGACACAAAACACTGTCAGACATTACATGCAAGACATCCCACAGTGAAACAAAGCTATGTCAATGGTTGATGTGAGCTGTACCAAATGCTGATAAAACTATGGAAACATGAGATCAGGACCACCAAAGAATATTAAGTAGCCAGCGCTCATGGGGATCATTAAGTTCTCCACTGACCTTAGAAAAGCAAAATCAAAGTTTGCCAAGTGGAAGGACTGTACAGAGGTAAAGTATAAGCTATTCTGAGAATTAAACGCGGATGAATGCTAGGCCACTGATGCCCCTTTCAAATGCAATAGAATTGTGTTCAATCAGTCTTACTTTTCCTGTAGAATGGAAAACAAGCACTTATACAACTCCAGCGATTGGGTGCCGGTTCATTTTCATAGGGTGCATCATTCTGGATGTACTCTAACTGTAAGAGTGATTGTGTCCCTGGTGTTCTATTATAACCTGGCCTGCAGTTAAAAATAGATGAAGATACTACCACCATCTTTTGGGCCCTGGAAGGCAAGGCACATAGGCCTTTATATGAAAATCCTGTCACTGCCACAGGAGAACATGGCTAAGGTGGCTGGTTTCAATGCCTTGACAGATGATTGTGGAAACACTACTGGGTCACAACATTTGAATATTGTGTAAACAATGTGTATTACCAAACTGTTTCAGGTGCAGATAAGTGCAAGGTCAAACGCTCCCTGTTGTAGAAATAAACTCATGTACGACCAATGTACATACGGATTTATGGGGCCTTTCAATGGACTGTTTCCAGGAGCAGGGGGGCTCTTTAGGGGTACAGAGAGGCATGGATTCTTGTTGGATTCCAAGAGTATGTACATCTTGCCTCAAAACAAATGGACAGAAAGAAAAAATCATACTGTATCAGAAAAACCTAAGAAAGGTTTTCATGAACAATTGCAATATCCTGCTATAATTAAGTCTGAAGACAACTGCTTTCTTTGTTACGACTCTAAGTGGGTTGCACGCTCAGCATGGCAAATGCGCCACCCTCTCTTGTGTGATTAACATTCTCATCGCCACTGATTGGTAGGGGATATACAACATTTGTATTTTTCACTTGTATTTTACACTGCCTTCAACAAGGCTGACCATGTTCATATGTGATCCATGCTTTCCTATATTAGTTGATGTCCTTTCAGTCCCATAGACTCTGCTTGGACCAGGCCACATTTCCAAGTATGTCAGAGTACATATGGTGAATTGTAAACTCTATGGAATAAATAAGATTTTTGGGTAGCTGTTGAATGTTGCCCAGATCCATAACAATAAAAATAGTTCATTTGCTTATTTTTCTTATCTTTGCATTGGCGGTAAAGCCTTTTCCTTAACATGATGTTGAAGGCTGTTGAAAAAAACCACAGCTTAAGGGTTAAATTATCTCAAAGCCAGAACGAGGATCTAAATCTTGAAAAGGAAATTTGTGAGGTAGAAAGGATCAGTTCGTAAAAAGAAACCAGCATTTGCAATGCAATAGGTCTCGCATTTACGAGAATTTGAGCTAAATGCCAACAGCTTAAACTCTCACAAATGCAAGACCTATTGCATTGCAAATATTTTTTTTGTTGTCAAAGACCCCATGCCGCACTTTCACATGCATGAAGGCAGCGCCCCTTTCTTTAAAAAAGCTGTGTCTAACAAAAGCTGCGCGGCCGCTACTGAAGTGAAACCGCGGCATGGGGGCTTTGCAAAAAAAAAAATCTGTTTGTCAAACAAATGCTTTTTTGTTCTAAAACCCCCCATGCCGCGGTTTCACTTTAATAGCGGCTGCGCACCTTTCCTTAGACACAACTCTTCTAAAGAAAGGGTCCGGGCCTTCATGCACGTGAAAGTGCGGCATGGGGGCTTTGACAACAAAAAAATATTTGCAATGCAATAGGTCTCGCATTTGTGAGAGTTTAAGCTGTTGGCATTTACAATGCCAATAGCTCAAACTCTCGTAAATGCAACACGCACACTAATGTATATATTGTGTGTCTATCCACAGACACACACACACACACACTATGGCAGTGAAAAAAACGGGGCCCAATAACTCATTGTTATTTATTTAGAGCAAAAGAAACAAATATTTGAGATTGGTAGAAAGTAGTCTACATAAAGCGATTACAAGGAAGAGGTCAGAGCTTCTAGTCACAAAGAATAATATAAAATACGGCAGATCATCCAAAACCACTGGCAGTTGGCAGAAGACGACCAGAAAATTGGTGAAATATTTGGGGGCACTCTAAATATAACATAAAACCAGATCATTTATATTAAACAATACCTTAGTTTCATAGTTCACAAGAAATTTGGTAACCACAAGGCTTACAGAGAGAAGAAAAGGATTCTTCACTGAAAAGCATCTAAAAATGGAGTGAAGACAAAAAGCTTGAAATAAAGGGAAAAATGTGTTTGCACTGTCTGCATTGTATTAGAATGCATTTGTCTGCATTGTATTAGAATGCATTTGTCTGCATTGTATTAGCAAATTTGTTATTTGTTCTGGAATGGCCTGGTAAACTAAGATAAGAGGGCAGTACTACCTATTAGTCAAAAAATAAGTCAAAAAATAAAGTTTATTTAAACCATCTGTTTTTAAACCATAACGCATACATTATCATTTAAAAAAGTCTACACATTACAAAGTCATTTTCTTAAGCAATAAAACCCATAATATCCTTAAAACTTAATACTTAATTCCTACCAATTTTAAAACCACTAATTTCATTTTAGATTGCAAGGCACCTCGCTTCTCTTAAGCCTCTATTGGACCAGGGAACCTATAGACACCCTGCATAAATTTCCCAATGGCTATCGCGATATCTAAATGTTCCATATCAGCGAGAAGCTCCCATGCTTGTGAACGCGCCCTAACATCATACTTTAAAAAGATCGGACGAAGTATTAATTTACGTAAATATAAAAATTTCCGGCAGTTCAATAAAATATGTAAAATATTACATTTCATCCCTATATTACACATACAATTGCCATCTTGTTGAATTAGGCCAGATTTTATTGCACTATTTATTACGGCCGGATTAATACCGATTCTAATCCTTAATACATCCATTCTTAACCAACGATTCGGTAATATGTCTAGGTAGGGATAGCTTATATCTTTCTCCCAGCTGTTACTCATAAATTTTACAGAGTCTTTCATACTCAAATACTCTCTGTCTACTGCTCGTGACAATTCTTTACCCTGCATTCTAAGTACACTCTTTGTTACGTTGATTTGCAATGTCTTCGGATCTATTTCCACGTTCAGGTGATCACAAATGGTCTGAAGTTTGCATCTTGTGGCTTTAGCCCACTTTCGCTCACTAGATTGGATCTCTTTCATGCACCACTGGAGACACCTTTGTGACCTCCCCAAGACCCAAACGATTCCAAAATCTAAGTAAACTTAGTTGCACCTGAAAGTTCCACGCAGTCAGGCCAAGTTCCAGTCTAATTGCCTGGATCATTGCCGAGCTGGGGAGAGAGAGTAAAGATTTTAGGCATTTCCCTTCATCTTTATCCCAGGAACTTTTACCATCAATACATAAGATTTCTGAACCATATTGGAGTTGCGGAGGAATCATTGCTTTATAGGCCGTCAATAGAGGTTTATGGGACATATCACCATAACTGTGATTAAATCTTTTCAGCCCACATACCGCTAAATGTGCTTTTACTTTCTGCGCCTCCAGGTGCATACCCCACTTCAAGGAGTTTGTAAACCATATCCCGAGATATTTATATTCATTTACGATGTCTAGTTTTGTTTGGCCCAGGTACCAATTAAACTTCAGATTTCTACCTATTAGTTAAAGAAGGGGTTCTTTGAATATGCTATTGCAAGATATTGTAGACAACACCACCAAAGTAATTTAAAGCTAATAAAGATTTTTTTCAATCAACTGATCAACTTCCAAAGTAGGAGACAGAAGGTAACAGAACCCTTCACTTGAATCTAAATAGACCAGGCTGGGAAAAATGAAACAATCTGAGATGAATGCGGATGATAAATAAAAAAAGAAAAGACAAGTTAGACAAGCTAAAAACAATAGAAGGCACATTTATATGAATCTAAAAGCAGTAAATGAAATAGTGGGGAAACATCCTTTACCCCGCAGTCTTTACAACGACCAGCCTTTACAACAAAGTCAGTACCGTGCATGCAACATTACCACGTGTTACTTTACCACGTAAGTTATTACAACGACTTGCTCTTGGAGGCGCGTTGTTGGACTGGAGTTGGATTTTTAAGTCCAACACCTTCCCTATTGCTGCATAGACTGGAGTTGGAATAGTAATTTATACTGTTCCAAAATCCAGCATCGCCTAAATCAAGTCATTGTAACGACTTGCGTGCTAAAGTAATGCTTGGTATCGTAGCACTCGGGGTACTGACTGCGTTGTAAAGGCGTGTGGGGTAAATGCCTGCGGCGTTCCGTCATGCAACCGAAATAGTGTTATTCAAAGTAGATTGCGAAAACAATCCTATCAATGCAACTTTTACATGTGATGGTTTGCTTTACAGCTTTGATTTATACTTCCACTGGTTTGAGCCTGCAATGAAGTTGTAACTGCAGCTGTAGACACTTGTCAGTGAGCAGTAATCCTGGCTTTAGCAAGTAAGTGCTCCAGTGTCTGGTTTCACCAAGAAACTCCTACATAATCCCAAATGAGCTCTAGTTTTCAACCCTCATCAGCAGAAATAGGGACCTTCAAACATCATTGCTTCCTCTGCTGGGGTAAAATGTGTTAGGCTTGTAACCTCGGGGAAAGACGGAGTGATGAAGTGCAAAGCTCCTTTATGTAATGCAACAACTGCAGAGAAAAACAAAACAAGAACACTGCTTCTGTGTCCCTCCGCTTCCACGCAGGACGCGTGCTACTTTAACCAGGTCAGGTATATTGTTAAAGGAACTCATCCTTTAACGCAAGGCAGAGAAATGGCAGGGGGTGGTGGTGGGCATGTGAGAGAAGGTTTAAAACGGTTGCATCTCTTCAGATGGTCAGTACATACACAAGGGCTGCATGCTTGGGCAAATTCACATCATTCAGAGTTAACTCTTGCCACTCAGCTCTTGGAATCATGGGTAGGAATGCAAGTAAACAAGCAGTGGAATGTCAAACTCTGAATTTTATACTGATTTTTATGAAATGCTTGTTTTAAATGTTTTAAAAATGCTTACTGAGGTTTTTAAATGTACTTTTCTGGATACTTCTGTACCCGAATAAAGAGTTAATTGATTGATTGATTGAAGCAGTGGAATGGTGACCGAGATGCTGACAAGAAATGCATGAGTTTGGGGAAGGGAGTGTATGGACAATCAATAAAGTGGCTTAGACAAAAATAGGAGGGGCGCGGAAGCAGGTCTGAGGCACTCGCGGATGATCGTCAGGGGAAACAGGGAAGGTCTGGCCAGTAATTTAGACAAGGGTCTGCAGCTATGCGGCGCTGCCTCCTGCACACTGCAAGAGGTGGAGCTACACAGCTACAGCCCCTCTAATGGCAGTGAAAGCTAAATTAAACCGCGCATGTGCAAGATGTCAGGCTGCACAGTATTACGTGCATTCTCTGATTCGGGGAGCAGAGGGAGCAGGGGCGTAACAAAGGCCCCCGCAGTGCGGGGGGCCTAAAAAGGCTTTCCCATACTGGAGGGGGCCCCCTCAGATCCTACTGATGTAAGCACATCTTGCAGGGAGGCCCGCTCACGTTTTGTTACGCCACTGGGAGGGAGTGCAACAATGGCTGAATTAAACAGCTCGGGGGGGGGGGGGGTGAAACCAGAGCCATAACACTCCAAGTGCTGCACCACCTCACGCCCAAGGTGAGCCAGCCAATGATAGTACATTGTGCTCTGACACACGTGACTGACAGCGCAGGGATCTGGCATGTGCTGAAGATATATGGGCATGTATGCCAAATTATGCTGTGTGAGGCATTCGTAAGAGATGAAATGTGCATATGTACAAAAAATGAAAACCAAAAACTTTGGCCCAAATTGTTTTTCAAGTAGATGATGAGTTTTTTTCTTAAAATAAATTATTTTATTGACTCACATAAAATACTTACACTCGATAGCAAAATAGTAGTGTGATTTTATGAACTACCAAATTGATATCTGGCAACAAAATGACTGCATTTCCAAAATATATTTAAAGCGGATATTTGAGTACTTATTTGCAGTGAATGGCTATGAGATGGTTTGCTTATGTTGTTTCATAAAGGCCCAAAAGATCTTGCTACTACAGATGGCAGTTTCTGACTCATATGAGGGTATTTTGTGGTCTATATCTACCAAGCTTTTATGTCCCTATCACTAGAGTTGCTGAAGGCCTGAACCTGTAAGACTTGTGTAAGCGGTCAGTACCTGTAAAGTTTATGTAACCTGAGTAGTAGCTGTGCTGTCTGTACAATATGTCTAGTTCTATTATCTAATCATGAAAATAGGCCAACCCAATCTTCCCCAAGGGACTGGGTATGATCAATAACATATGCAAATGTACCCTGAGGAATTATTTATATCAATCTTTAACATTTAGTTCAGCCACAAGCGTGAACAAATTAATAAACCAACCAGGGATGTATTCAAAACCTTGTTGTATTGTAATTTAAATTGACTTTAAATCAAATAATGTTACAACATTCTTAGGGAGCATAACATTCAATATACATGACAAACTTTATATGTAGCAACACTGTCACTACTAGCTCAGTCCCATTCAATACATCAATTTGGTATGGAATTGGCAGTAGTGTGACACCCTATTGTCAAATCACTGGTATGGTCAGTGCGAACAAAAGTCCATATACATTTCTTAGTTCATGATATTTCATCAATTTTGCCAACACCCAAAGGCTGGGAATTACAGACAAGAAGGGTGCAATGTCGTCGACGTTTCGGTCTTTAAAAGGCCACACAGGTCCACAAGACCATCTTCAGGACGCAGCGTTGCAAAGCAAGTACACTCCTGTAAACACAAACAAGACAATGAATACCCCTGGGTTCTCTTGCATCGCCTGCTCACACCTTAATCCAACGTCAGTGTCTGACCCGCAAAACATGCACAATGAAAGTGCAATACTTATTAAAAACACAAATTAAAAACCACACCAAGAGTGCTCAATTACACCCAACCAAGTATAGAACCAAAGTGTCTAACACCAATAAGATAAACTTCTTACTCAATAAATGATCTCTCATATGAAACGTTCACTCAGGAAACGTGTTCTATGACCATATCTGTAAGTATAAAGCCAGAACAGCCAATAAGGCTATGAAACCAATATCTACGCCAAAGAGATTAGCCCTGTGTGCACAACCAACTCACTCTTACCTGTTCCATCATGGTAACTGTTTATCTATAAGTTAAGCAGAAAGCATAATAACTGCCACAAATCCAAAATAATGTACCGATATAGTCTACAAAATGACTATGAATTTGTAAGTTAATGCATAACCTTGTACTTACTTAGACAAGCGGGAGAGTCAATCACCAACGCATCGGCTACCGTCTTGTAAGGAAGTCCGATTGAGGAATCCCTGTTAATCTTGACCTATAACCTCATACGCGCGGCGTAACGACGCTACGTGTCCGCCATCTTACGTGTACTGGCCATCATTAAGTATTACAGATCCCAAAGCGTGGGCACCAAAAGTGCAGTTGCACTGCCGATTATGGCCGCCATATTGCAATGTATATAGTTCACGTATAAAGTAACATTCAGTGGCTCTACATACAAGATTTATTCACGAAAAATAATCCTTCATTATTAGTACTAAAAATGAGGATAATACATTATTAATCGGAAACCAAAAGCTAATCCAGATCTAACCAAAACATTCACATTGTCACAAAGTTATTAACACAGCAATCAAAACTACAACGGAACTCTAATGCATCAAAGATGCAATTAACGTAAAAAAACGTAATTTATTGTATTCAATGCCCATGCTTATTGTATTATATTGGAAAAACCACACAAGAGGTGAAGAAACGTATAATGCAACATCAGTCTCGTATACGCTGTAAAATTACATATGCACCTCTTGTTGAACATTACCTAAACATGTCGCATGCACCTACAGACATGAAATGGTTTGTACTTGAGATTTTCAAGGGTTCCAGAAGACATCGGAATGTAGATCGCCTGCTCACACTGAAAGAAAACAGATGGATCTGGTCTGCTAAGACTGTAGAAAAGGGATTGAATTCATTTGTGGATTGGCATACTTTGGCTACACTGTAGCGGGGGGGCATCTTTGATGCATTAGAGTTCCGTTGTAGTTTTGATTGCTGTGCTAATAACTTTGTGACAGTGTGAATGTTTTGGTTAGATCTGGATTAGCTTTTGGTTTTCGATTAATAATGTATTATCCTCATTTTGTAGACTATGTCGGTACATTATTTTGGATTTGTGGCAGTTATTATGCTTTCTGCTTAACTTATAGATAAACAGTTACCATGATGGAACAGGTAAGAGTGAGTTGGTTGTGCACACGGGGCTAATCTCTTTGGCGTAGATATTGGTTTCATAGCCTTATTGGCTGTTCTGGCTTTATACTTACAGATATGGTCATAGAACACGTTTCCTGAGTGAACGTTTCATATGAGAGATCATTTATTGAGTAAGAAGTTTATCTTATTGGTGTTAGACACTTTGGTGCTATACTTGGTTGGGTGTAATTGAGCATTCTTGGTGTGGTTTTTAATAAGTTTTGCACTTTCATTGTGCATGTTTTGCAGGTCAGACACTGACGTTGGATTAAGGTGTGAGCAGGCGATACAAGAGAACCCAGGGGTATTCATTGTCCTGTTTTGTTTTGTTAGTGTTTACAGGAATGTACTTGCTTTGCAACGCTGCGTCCTGAAGATGGTCTTGTGGACCTGTGTGGCCTTTTAAAGAACGAAACATCGACGACATTGCACCCTTCTTGTCTGTAATTCCCAGCCTTTGGGTGTTGGCAAAATTGATGAAATATCATGAACTAAGAAATGTATATGGACTTTTGTTCGCACTGACCATACCAGTGATTTGACAATAGGGTGTCGCACTACTGCCAATTCCATTGCAAATTAATGTATTGAATGGGACTGAGCTAGTAGTGACAGTGTTGCTACATATAAAGTTTGTCATGTATATTGAATGTTATGCTCCCTAAGAATGTTGTAACATTATTTGATTTAAAGTCAATTTAAATTACAATACAACAAGTTTCTGAATACATCCCTGGTTGGTTTATTAATTTGTTCACGCTTGCGGCTGAACTAAATGTTAAAGATTGATATAAATAATTCCTCAGGGTACATTTGCATATGTTATAGTTCTATTATCAGCATCCTGAACTGTGAGATCTGTGTAACTTTTTTTTCACACCCTGGCTATTCAAGAAATATTCTCGGCCACAGTGTATGGTGCTGAACAGAAAAAAAGAAAAGAAATTTGTATATGAAGACAGATGCAACATATTTTGAAAATTTTGCAGTACAAAGATTTTCGGAACACTCTGCAATAATACATTGTGCTTCTTTTAAGGGACTTCTGGCCTCATGTACAAAGCCCTTTTGAGATTGCGAACCCTGCAATACGCAAAAACGGGCTTGTATATAGTATCGCCCAAAACCCTACCTTTTCCTTGGGTACCTTGGCTGTTTTAGCACTCTTAAGATGTCGAAGAGAAAGCTTGCCAATAGTGTGGAGGGGGCGGCCGCAAAGCAAATCGGCACTCTGGATGGGTACATTGAGAAGGTGGTGAGTGCCTTGGACAAAGAAATGTTGTTCGCTGAAAGACGGTTATTTATGTCTTTTGCTGCAATCACTGCAACTTTGCCTAGTGAGACCGAATTTACAACAGCCAATAATACCGAAGGAAGTATGGGTGAGGATCCTGGGGAGACACACAATATAGTTACCAGCCAACAGGCACCCAAGTAGTCTAAAGCATGCACAACAAAAGGAAACATGGGGTAATTCACACTCAAATGGACAATATGTCAAATGTACCAAAGTCAGCACCCCCTGGGTCTACAAAGTCTGATATTGTACTGGCTCTCAAAGAATCCTATATGGAGTTCCTGGCACAGTTCAGTAAAGTGGCTGCCGACCTCCTTGATTCCAAGCTCTCAGGGTTGTGCGCTCGCCTGGGTCTCATTGAGGCGAAGTTCACGGACTTAGAAGCAAGTATAGTTATGGGCCTTGAGAGAGGAATTGGCTCATCATTGGGCCTTGGGCCCTCCATTATTGGCACGGATTCACAGCCCTTGACGGAGGAAGGGGGAGGGGGAATCCGCACCCATCTCACAATGGAATAGCTTTCCCCCTTTCCACCCACTATGATGAGGATAGACGGTTGACCGACCCCGGTTTGGCTGGCCCTTCGGCCAAGGACTTTAACCCTACCAGCAGCCCTCTGGTACCCCCTGCCCAGGAGGGCTTGGTCCCAAAAAATGACTCCCGCTGTGATCTACCGCCTGCGGCATGTCCTTATGTGCTTGCTAACATCCCAGGGCTACACTCCGAAGCTAACAAATCTGCAGTAGATCTCATTAACAAGAGTTCTCACTGGATTCAGAGGAACTTGAGGTGCAGGGGTAACATTCATCCTGAGGTCCTTATGGCAAGATGAGTAGGCTTGACTGGGAAGATGAGCAAGAAATACATTGGGGACTGTGTCATTATCAGTTTCAGAAATAACAGGTGGGCAGGAGATCTCCTTTGGGCCTCAAAGCAGGGGCATGTAAGTTCTGGAAATGTTTTCCCCTTGGGATATTTTTACAGAAATTTGTTTAATGCTAGGGCAAGTTCCTCTTGCAAAAAGCCCGCCCCACCATGCTCTATTTACATCTCTGTCCAAAATCGTTTTTTCCCACTAGATGACTTGTCTGAAGTAAACTGACTGTGTGCTCCCAATAAAGCTAAGAAGGCCTATGTTGAGGAGGCCAGTAGGGACGAGTTCCCCTTACCCCACATCTTCCAAATTATGATGGCCAACTAAATATAAACCCTCCCAATTCTCCCGGGTGGGGCTGCAAAGGCGACACTATGGCTAACGAGTGTCATAGTCAAGTGATTAAGATCCTTTTTTGGAATATTGCCGGCTTGGACAGCAGGTTGGGCTGCAAGGAATGGGTTAACCTTTTTCGGGACTATGATATTATTTTCTTGCATGAAACATGGTCTGTGGAAACTATAAGCCTGGCTAATTATTGTTCTCACACATTCCCTGCAGCGCCATCCTCATCTGGTAGAGCCAGGGCAGGGCTTACGGCTTGGATCAAAGTCACTTTGGACTGTAAATCTAGTTTGGTTACCTCAGACTACACGTTACTTCAAGCACTTTTACTTATGTGGCCAAATGGTTTAAATGTTGTTTTATTATTGTTTATAATGGGCATTTTGAAATGGACATTACTGTCCATTTTAACAGGTTATATGATTTTATCTGTAGTCTGGAAGTTAAATATGCTAATTTGCAAAGAGGCTAAGAAATTATTTTACGGGGCATTTTTATGGTAAACTTGGGATTTCTCAGTCGGTTAACTAGGGCAATATGACGGACAACAATGGCACAGGATTTAAATATTTTCCCAGGGACCAGTGTGGGAAAGCTCTCCATCGCCTGATTGAGGCTTTCGACTTCACCAATGTGACTGAACTTAGGGAACCCTAATTATCACTCTATAGCCACTTTTGAAAAAGGGGAATATTTGTCTACCAAAGATTATATTTCTGTAACCCGAGATCTGCTGCCCAGGGCAGCGATCGTTATTAGTGGGTATAGTGATCACAATCCCATAAGCCTGGATTTAGGTCTCTCCAGTGGGGGGTGGGGGGTGAGCCAAGTCCGTGGCCATTAGTTCATTAATGGTTAAATCACAAGGCCAGCGCTTAGCCTGGAGAAGAGTTGATATGACCTCTTTCCTGTCAAAACTTTGCTTGAACCATCTTCCCTTGGTGATTAACTGTCTGACTATCAACAATGATGACCTAGGGGCTAATCTATTTGCCCAGCTGAATCCTATCAGTGGTGGTCTTATGAAACCTATTAAACCAGGGACCCACAAGGTTAAGTGGTTTGACCACCATTGTAGAAAGGCCTCTGTGTTATTACATGAGGCGCTAAAGAAGATACACAGGGACTTAGGAAAATTGCAACAACGCAGAGGATAGAATAAGGCAGCTTTAAGGAATAGGAAAAAGGAAATACAAAATGAATCCTGGGGGAATTTGGTCAGGACATGTAGGCTGAAAGATCCTAGAGCCTTTTGGCTGGAGGCCAATAATACCAAACCCATAAGCATTAATTCTAACAATGTCCTAACTACTATTACCCCAGAATCATGGGTTCACCATTTTTTTAAAGTATATGGACATAGTGTATCCAATCAATATGCTGAGAAAGTGTTTTTCCAGCTAGAACTGCAATTTTCCATACAAAGAGGTCACAGAGGCAATTAATAGAAGTCCTTGTAACACGGCCCCCGGACAGATGGTGTGCGAATGGATTTATATGAAGCCTCACCCGAATTGTGGGCCCCTCTCCGATGCAACTGTTTCAACGCTATACGTAAGGTGGGCCTCCCACAATCATGGCACACTGCTGCTATTGTACCAATCTTTAAGAAGGGCATCCCCCACTCACTGGTGTGCTGCCGCCAAATATCCCTGCTGGATTCTGCACTAAAGTTGGCAGGAAAGGCCATTCTGGAGCATCTCCTAACTTGGGTGAGGGAAAGTGGCTCGCTGTTGGAGGTGCAGTATGGATTCAGGGAGGGACTAGGCACCATAGAGCAATGTTTAAACCTATACTTGTTAGTTTCAAAGTACAACATTCCTAAGCAGAGTAGTGCTTGCCTGCCCTTTATGGATCTATCATGCGCCTTCGATAGAATAGTTGGGTCTAAACTTTGGGAAATCTTGGTAGATTTAGGTGTTGAGAATTATTTAGTTCAGTTCTTGGGAGTCCTCTATTATGATCTGTCAGCCTCTGTTAGGTACGGTCCCTCACAGGAAAGGGAAAGGGGTGCGCCAGGGCTGCGTCCTGACCCCCCTTTTGTTCCTTTTGTTTATAAATAGTCTACCCTCAGGCATAACTAATATCGTCTTGGACGCACCTTGGTAGGAAAAAGGTACCAGTACTGTTGTACGCAGATGATGTGGTTCTGCTTTCAAGAACCCCCAGTGGCCTAAACGCCCTATTTCAGGAATATGTTTCTTTTATGGGGTCACTGGGTTTGGCTACAAACCAAAGAAAAACCTATATAATGGTCTGCAAGTCTAGACAACATAGGATGAGGGGTATATTCTTAAAAGGCCGACCAGTGGCACAGACCCAGGATTTTTTCCTACTTGGGGGTAGTCATGGACGCTAAGGGCAATTGGGGATCCTGTATTGCAAGTAGGTGTCAGAAATTTTAAAGTTAGGTGGGGTATATTTTTTACTTTGTCAAATGCATTGGGGAAAACTTGTTGCCCCCTCCCTTATGGAGATCTACAAAAGAAAGTGTCTTCCAGTTCCTACATATGGTTCCGGTATCTGGTAATACTCCAATGTAAGTACCCTTCAGGGAGAGCAAGACAGGGTGCTTAGGTGAATTTTGGGTGTCCCCGCCTGCTCTACCTTTATTATACTGGATGGAATATGCGGAAGATATTATCAAGATGGCCTCCCTGCTTCTATGGTGTTCAGTTTGGGCAAATCCTCACGCCTCGCTTAACAGGGTGATCACTGAGGATTGCATTCTGTGTGACAAGGCCCTGAAAATCCCTTGGCTCAGTCATGTTAGGGCAGAACTGGTGAACTTAGGAAGGCAGAACCTTTTAACTAACCCAAGTTCTATAACCAAATCCAATCCGACTTGGGGTAAATCTGCCTTTAAAACCAGGGTGAAAGCCAGTAGGGAGGAATCTGAATCAAGCAAACCAACTGTAAGGGAGTATTTGGGCTTGGATAGTTTGTTAACCCCTGAACCATACCTGGTATGAATTGATGGGACCTGGGACAGATTATTACTAACCAAGTGCAGGTTAGGATTCGTAAGGTGGCATCTTGGGTTTCCCCTGGGATAGTTTGATGCATCCAAAGTGATAATTTGCCCCTGTGATGAATCCTCCCCACAAAGCCTGCTGCACTTTATCTTCTTCTGCCAATTGTATCTTGTTTCTAAATTCCTACCATCAAGTCGAAGGGCATTAGAAGTTCCAAACTAGCTTTGGTTTATCTGCAACTGCATCCAACTGTATCAACATTTCTTCCTTTCTGAAATGTGCCCTCAATAGAAGGAAATCATTATCGTTTTAACGGGATGGGACAATTTAAGGAGGTTATTATTTCTGGTATGGGGATTTAATGATTTGTGGCTGCTGATAACTTCCAATAAATTGAGACATGGTTGAGCGTGTGGTTTTATTCATTGGCCCTTTTACTGTAACTGTTAAGCCCTCTGATTTTAAGACTTTTTATTGCAATTGGTGCCTATGTTAAAGGGCCAGGAATCGATATGCCTGTTTTATTGGTAAATGGCGAAACAGTAGCATTATATCAATGCGATTTAGCCTTGTCAGCTATGGCCATGATGTACGCGTCTCTGTCTATTGTTTCTTTTTATGACATGGATTTGCAATTGTATTGCTTTTGTTCTTATGTGCTTTTATGGCTCTTTCTTGTACCCGGAATAACGTGCAATTGAATTGAATTGAAATACGCAATTTCCCCAGAGTTTGGATGGCAACTGATTTGCAAACAGTAAGGGGTTTCCTTCTGACCCTTCACCTTTGAAAATCGTGGCATCAGCCTAGGGTGAGTAAGCAATGGCCCATATGACCGCTGCCTGCTCCCCATTAATTTTTTCAAAATTGATTTTTTTTTTTTTATTTAAAAACAGCACTGGTTGCTTTAAGCACCGTGGTCAGCTTTAAACAATAAAATAAAAATAAAGTGATCTGTTTTGGAATACGATTAAAGGGATAGTGGCCTACAAAGAACAGCAGACCACCATCCTTGTGACAGCAGCCAATAGCAGGGAGACTCAAATTGCAACCAGACTAATGAATACTAATTAGCTAGGTTGTTGTGTGACCCCCAGCAATTCAGAATTTTGTGGGCCCTATGTATCTCTGAGAGAAACACAGTTAAAACGATGTGCTTTAAAGAGACTATCTAGTGTAACTGAAACATGAAGAGAGATACCATTTAACTGCAAAAAAGTAAGTGTCATGTAAAGTAGTTGTAAAAAGAAGTGGAGCTATGTAACAGTAAAAACAGAAGTACTAGAAGTCAGTTCCCTATTTTAGCACAAAGCTTAAACACGAGTTAGATTCAGCAAGAAATAGGGACTTTACTCTTCTTAAAAAGAAATTAGTATTCCACCGTTGACAAAGAGGAGGGCTGTTGATGAAGTAGGCAAGTAAGGGGTCTTCTGCGAATTGTGAAAGAAAGCGGTGGTGGGAAGGGGCCGACCATCCCACAGGTCGTACACATAAAATGCATTTGTGGAGCATATGAATATTGACCCACAAGTTTCATACCATTTCAGAACAACTTTATGATGAATGTTTTTGCACTGAAAGGTTTTATTACGGCTCCCTGTTAGTTCCTGTGACAAAGTTTAGGATCACAAGTTTTTGTGGGTGGCTACAGTACCTCCTTTTGTGAATGCTAGCATGACACAACTGGGTGCTACCATGGACAGAGCACAAGCTTCAAACCAGCACTTCAAATAGGCAGGATTACCAACTGCCAGCCGTGGAAACAATGATGGGGACTAAAGGATTTTTGCACAATTTCTTAATTTATAAAACTGAAATAAAACGTCCCCATGAAGTCAAACGTTTTGAATAAATTAACGCGTTACCTCATTTACCAAACAAAAAGATATACCCCTCGTTGAGAATAATGCTAAAATGTATTACTTTTAGTACACTGAAAGGTTTTTGTGACTACATTTTATAAACCACTGAAAAAATACAGAACAGCATCTTAAAAAGGTATGCAGAATGTACAACACCCAGCCCAATTAGAAGCATTAGACTGTGTCAAAGGGACACGATAAGAGCCTAAAAAAAAAGCACTCACTTCTCAACTTAAGGAAGGTGAAGAAGACAGGGATGGGTCATGCTTGTGGTGCAGGTCGAGTGGTTCCAAGAAATAAAATGCTCCTAAATGCAGTCTCAATGCCCATCAAAGTGTCTCTTGAACCAAGGCCTGTGGGGAAGCACTATGGCAGCAAATCTATTTCCACACTAGGTTTGTAGATTGTGTGTGGGCTGAAGGAAGTTTTGTTAGGCTGCTGGGGATCAGATCAGTTTAGGGAAAAGGCAGGAGAGGCGGTTGTCAGAGTGCATTTAAGAAGTTAGCAGCGTGAGTGGAGATTGTAATGTAATGTCATGAAAACAACTAGACACAACAGAAGGATTGTTACAATGTAATATATATGACAAATGTTTAAGATGTGCTACGATGCAATGCTATCAATTATAAAGTTATAAAGAAAAAGAAGTTAGCAGGTTAGTAGTAGGTAAAGATGCTGAGTTAGATAGAGGCCGAGTGGATTGTGTGAGGGGCATACAACTGTTAAAAGTAGAAGACGTGTGATTATTCAGGAGTGGGAGGTATTATTTGTTCAGGTTCAAGTTATGTATTAGTGAGACCTTTATTTTAGCATGTATAGCCTTTTGCCAAGGGTTGCGATGTTGTGATACACCCCATTTCATTTAAACGCCTTTTTCATACACATTTTTTGGTTTCATGCTTTTCTTAGGGAGTGCTGTCCCGGCCCATGCACAAGTGGTGGTTGTGATGTGCTTCAGTTTCTATCAGGCTCAACGGCACCCTTCTAGGAGTGTAATGTGAATGACTGTTGGTTGTACTTAGGCCTACGTGTGAGGGGCAGGATGAGGTCTGCGAGTTTGGAAACATGTTCCAAACATAGTAGGGCGAGCAGGCTGCTGTGGAAAAGTATTGTGTGTGGAAGAATCATGAGAGAATAAACTCAGTCATATATGAGCATATTTACCGGTTTGTTAGGACTGTACCTTCACTGAGAAGGCCCCTACACAGAAAATTAACTCAGCCCACACTATGGTATACTGAATACAATGGTGCACACGTTGCAATTAAATAAAACAGGAGTTGACCTGCACGTGATCGCCTTGTACTGCCTACGTTCCCTTGACTCAGTCACCAATTACATAACATTGAATGTTTTGAGTCAGCAGATAACTTCCAGGTCAAAGTTATACTTCTTGGTGAAGTTCTTAGCTCTCGGTCATCATAATATTTTCCATATCAGGGTTAGTGACCCCAGCCCGAGTGAGAACAGAAAGATGTTGTATGGGTGGTAACCTGACTATTCCACTTATGTAGGGAATAGGAGAAGTCGGGGTTATCTAAAACACTCCAAACCCAGTTAATATATCCATATCTATTTAAAGAGACACAAGGAAAAAATGCAGACACGAGACCTTCCAGTTTCCAAAACGGTATAAATAGGAATGGGAAGAAAAATGTCTTAGGAAAATGATTCACTTCCCATCTGTAACATGCTGGTCAAGGCAATAAAAGTGTCACGCCTCTTTGATACAATCAATTTACCAGAATTTAATTTGCACTAGAGGAAG
Organism: Calotriton arnoldi; assembly: GCA_963921515.1. Taxonomy (NCBI): domain Eukaryota; kingdom Metazoa; phylum Chordata; class Amphibia; order Caudata; family Salamandridae; genus Calotriton; species Calotriton arnoldi. The sequence continues at coordinate 1,042,897 of CAWUFW010006011.1, forward strand.
TAGCGAATAAAAAAAAAAAAGCGCTACTAAAATACCGAAGAAACTTTTAGTGCAATTTTGTGGCACAACAAAACCCTGGTACCTGTGGGCATCATCCTGGATCATGCAAATCACAAGTGGTTTTCCATGTGTCAGCAAAAGAACACTTTCCTATGCTATAGACAAACCCCGGATTATATTAATCTAAGAAATGTCACCACGCTTCCAGTCACATTTATTGCATTGTTAGGCAAACCAGATCGAGAGACTCACGTGAGAAAGGATGAAGACTGTTTTCCTTTTGGTATTCTCCTGTGTCTTATCGTAGACGAGCAGTCTTTACAAGTAAGAAGGAAAATACGTTCACCATCTTACCTACCGAGGGTGACCGGATAGCTCTATATCACTGGGACACCACTTTCCCATTACTGGATTTTGCTTTTAAATTTTATTATCTGGTGTTTGGTCCAATTGGCTCAATAAAAATGAACCAAAGCACAACAACCAGAATGCCCAATATGCTACATCGGTGATTTTCAACTTGTGGTCTTGTGATTCCTACTAGGGGAACTGTCTAGATAATTAAATATTAGGAGACTGAAGCAGTACCTGCTTAGGATTGTATCACCTGTGTCACGGCACTGGGCCCTAAGCTCAAGGGCACTTCACGTTAACATATCATACAGGGTTGAAGGCACATACTGCAGAGTTCTTCACCTACCTGCCATTTTTAGGCAATAATAAAAATGTCAAGTTAACGGTGACGATTAATATACTTGCCGGAGAGATCAGAGTTTTGTCTAATGGAAGTTTTGACTCCTCACAAACAAAGACATCAAATGTGCCTGCTGCAAAGCACAACATCTAGCATGCAGATCAAAGATTTAACTTTCATGTAGATAGCCCGGTGGGTTAATGATTTTATCATAAAGATTCTTATTACTTGCATAAATTACAATCCCTCTAATATGGCACAGTAACCAGCATCAACAGCTGAATGCAAATGTCAAGGAATTGATTTAGGAACATTGTTTTTTTCCCCTCAATCTTTTTTTAATCTGAGGTTGCTAAAAAGGGTACCTTTGTGTAGTAATCATTTTTTTTATTAGGGCAGGCAACCCCAACTACTGCGCTACATTTTAAGCCTGACTCTGTGTTACTCCAGGCCAAGCACATGTTATGTTCAATTTCTACCAGAATGGATGATCTGCAACTCATACAGCTTGGAGCCCTCATTTCCTTCACACTGATTTACACACTTGTATGAATCATTGTCTTTATATAATATGCATGGGTGTGATGCAAAGCGCTCCGACACCCTATACTGAGATGAGTAGTGCTATAAAAAAATTCAATAAATATGAGAGAGGGGCTATGAAACCACGAGGAGCATCATTGGTGGGTGGTAGCAAGGAAATCCATGGAAAAGAAGCACATTGTCAGCCCTGCCAAGTGTAACGCATCAGTGGTTAATTTAACGCATTTCAATGTCAGTGTCCACATCACCACACTGAAATGCAAAGTCACGCCAATCAAGATCCTCGTGTCTGTCCCTAATTTCTCGAGGTACTCTGCTCGCTGGTATTGGAGCCTGTCAGCCTGCAGTGAAGATCCGCAGCCAGGAAGTCGACTAAAGGTGAGACTGCCTTGGGTACGGCACAGCCAGGGCTTGAAAGGTGGATACAGCTGCTTTTTTTAATTTATTTTCTTAGCACTTTACCACATACGTGTGCTCTGCTGAGCGGCTAGGCTAATAGGGCTTTGGGAGGGGCGGCCGACCACCGGGAGGCCTGCCCCTCCCGGGGGATTTTGGGCCGGGGGGGCAGCCAGAGCCCAGTTGGGCTTGTTGGGCTTCCCCGGTCCATTTTGGGCTAGGATTGGGCGGTTTTGGGCTGGGGGGCATATATAGCCGGCCATTTTACGTCACTGACCACCATTTCGGTGGAAGTGACACGACAGCCGGTAGAGGGATTTTCGGGTAGGGAAGCTGTTTTTTGTGGTCTGGCGTTGGCGTTGGTATTGGCGCGATTTCCTGCTGGTGAATCGATGGCACACAGTCAGGATCCCCGCGTGGTGGAGGCGCTCCGCCTTTGGAGGACGCGGGCCGCACGGACATGCTGCGGCCCGGCGTTAAGGTGAGGCCACCCAGGAGGGCGGCGAGCGGGGTCGCGGCGGCTGTGCTGGCTTGCGAGCCGCCGCGAGCACGCAAACGGCACAATGTAGAGGCAGGGGGCGCGGCCGCACTGCTAACGCGGCCGCGCCGAAAAACGGACACGTGGCGGGGGCGTGGCGCGGCTCCGCGGCCCGCGCTGCTTTTAAGGAGGGGGCCCGGGGGCCGGAAAGGCTCCGAGTAGTAGGGCGCAAGGGAAAACAGGGGCGGTGGGGGCCCCGTGTTAGTAGGGAGCGTAGGAGCGAAGGGGGAGACCAGGGGGCTGTCACCTCACAGATGGTCAGTGGTTGGTCCTCCCCGCTTTTGATTGAAAGCGGGGAGGAGTATGAGGAGGCAGGGGGCCCGGAGGAAGCCAGGGGCGGAGGATGGGACCAGATGGGGGACGGGGGTTTCAGGCGATGGACCCAGGTGCCGGGCTGGGGGGCGAGGGGCCTCGCAGGTAGACAGGGGGAGGCACGGTCAGTGCGTGAGGCACTCTCTCCGCCAGGTTTGGGGGACGCCGGGGGGGTTGATGGCAAGCAGGGAGGGGCCGCGCTGGGGGTCCATGCCCTCCCTCGAGTTAGGGGTTGGCTGGATAGGGCGCCGGAGGGACTGCGCCACCGGTGGTCAGAAGCAGCGGGTTGGGGGCGGGTGTTGGAGTCCGGGGGGCGAGGGGAGTAGAGGGGCTGGGGTGGGGTTTGGAGGGGCTGGGGTGGGGACATCGGTCCGGCGGGTGGTTGACGAGTTGGAGTGGAGCGATGGGGAAGGGGGGCGTTTACAGGGGAGGGTGTAGGGGATGCACGGGGCGGGGGGCTGGGGCCTGGGGGTCCGCCCCTTCGCGGCGGGGGGGGCACTCATCCAGTGCGTCGGGTGCGGGACGGGGAGGGGGGTTTTCACGGGGGGAGGGTGGGGGGATGGGAGGGTTAGAGGGCAGGACTAACCCCGGCATGTCGGACTCCACTTCTTTTTGGCAGGACAGGACGGCGAGGTGCTCGGGAGAGTTGCGTGCGGCTCCAACCCACCGAGAGGATGGGCCGGCTCTGCCTCATGCGGGCGGTCGCGCTCCCACGAGGGACCTGCCGGCAGCGGCATACAGGAGGCGGGACGAGAGGCCCCCGGTAGCTCAACCCCGAGGGGTCCATGCGGCCACAGGGGGACAGGCGCGGGAGGCATATGACACAGAGCGGAATTCACAGCAACAGCGCGCAGGGCAGCGGCGAGGGAGTGGGGAGTGGGGGGAATTCCTCCGCAATTGCAGGGAGAAGGCGGGCTTGAGCAGGCTGGAGCCCACGGAGGGCGGCCCATTGCCAAGCTGGTCAGACAGGGACCGCGCAGGGGTAGAGGGGCCGGAGTCCGAGGTGGACGGCCCTGGGCTATTGGACTACGATGAAGGGAGCATTGAAGAAGGGGAAATTGTTGAGCCTGGGGACCGGCAGGACGGGGGGGCGTGACTAACGATATGCCTAGTTTGTTACAGAGCGGTCCGGTCAGGTGGAACGCAGCGGAAAGCGTGATGGCCCCTTCTGCACGACTGGTTAGGCGGCGGGATCCGGTACGGACGCCGACCTTGACGCCAGGTAAGGCAGCGAAAGTTTTGGTTAAAGGGCCGACAGGCGGTAGGCCGCAGGCAAGGGTCTCGGTTGGCACAGATGCGCGCGGGGGGAGGAGGGGGAGGTGCGTTTGAGGCAAGGGAAGTATGTGAAAGACACGGGGGTGGGGCCGGAGTCGGTGAGTTCGGGGGCGAGGGGGGAGGGCGCCCGCCTCCAAGGACCAAGCAGCAGGACCGGTAGGGGGGACTGACGAGGGGGACAAAGTGAAAGGGGGGCCCAAAAAGAGGGGGAAAGGAGAGCCATAACATCCCCGTGAAAAAATTGCCATATATGGGGATTACGAAGCCTCTGGGGCCCACCTTACGTTGGGCACCAAAGAAAAAATCTGGAAAGGAGACTACGTGGACATGCTGAAGCTACTGCATAGGGAGCTTACAGCGAAGGAGGGGTCCAAGGAAGAGGAGCTAGAATTGGCCAAGAGGCCGAGGGTGCCCATGAACATCGAAAACTGGTCGGCGGCATTCTTGATTTTCGCCAGCGTGTACTGTGAGAAGTACCCGGACCGGGCCGTCGCGTTGTTTAAATATATGGACGTGGTCCGGCGGGCTCAGGTCACGTACGGGGGGTACGCATGGTCCCACTATGATGAGGAGTTCCGGGCGCGGTTGGCCTGGGATCCGGAGGCCAAGTGGGGGAAATAGACTCCGACCTTTACCATCAGACCATGGGAGGGGCCAAGTTCGGGGGAACAATATACACGGCAAGCGGGCTACAGCTCGCACCCCGCCCCTTTCGAACCGCCCCACCCGGGGGGGGTGGGATATGCGGGGAACAACGCCGGAAGCACAGGGGGTGCGTGCTGGGATTTCAACAAGGGCACATGCGCCCGACAATATTGCAAGTTTAGGCACGAATGTTCCAAGTGCGCAGGTCGGCACCCAGTGGTTCAATGCTGGGGGGCGGGAGGTAGAGGACAGGGGCAGCAGCCCACACAGGCGGGGCAACAAGCAGGGGGTCGGGGGGGTAGGGGAGGACAGGGGCATTTGGGCAAAGGCTCATACGCCAGTTAAACAGGAGCGGCTGGAAACATGGTTAGCGTCTTATCCACGGACCGACGACGCTAGAACGCTGCAACTAGGTTTTCGGGAGGGTTTCCGGCTGGGGTACGAGGGTCCACGGTCCGCCAGGTGGGCTGAGAACTTGAAATCTGCCAACGCGCATAGAGCGGTGGTACGGGACAAATTGGGCAAGGAAGTCCGGGAAGGGCGCATGGCGGGCCCTTTTCAGGAGACACCGGTTCGGGACCTGATCATCTCCCCTATTGGAGTGGTACCAAAGAAGGAACCCGGACAATACCGGCTGATACAGCACTTGTCATGGCCGGAGGGGCGTCCGTGAACGACTTTATAGCGGCTGAACTTTCGTCAGTGTCCTACTCTTCAGTGGACGTGGCGCGGCAGTTGGTAGCTACAGTGGGGGCAGGTGCCCTCATGGCAAAATGCGACATCAAATCGGCATTTCGACTGCTCCCGGTGCACCCAGAGGACTACCAGCTGTTGGGTATACAGTTTGAAGGGTGCATTTTTGTGGACAAAGCGTTGCCAATGGGGTGCTCCATATCTTGTGCCTTGTTTGAGCGTTTCAGTACCTTTTTGCAGTGGGTCTTTACGTGGCGGACCGGTAACCAGACGGTGACGCACTACCTGGACGATTTTTTCCTGGTGGGACAGCCCGGTTCGGCGGACTGTCAGCAGCAGCTGGCTAGTTTTACAGAGCTCATGGGCTACCTGGGTGTGCCCCTGGCGCCGGAAAAACGCAGGGTCCAGGCACGGTGTTGTCATTCCTTGGTATTGAGCTGGATTCCGTAGCAATGGAAGCCCGCCTGCCGGAGGATAAGAAGGTGCATATGCTGCTCCTGGTGGACAGCCTGCTGGCAAAAAAGAAGGTGACAGTAAGGGAAGTACAGGTCCTCCTAGGGCACTTGAATTTCGCTTGCAGGGTGGTGCGCGCGGGGCGAACTTTCTGCAGGAGACTAGGTTTGTCCTTATCCGGTTTGACGCTACCGCACCATCACATGAGATTGTCGGCAGGCACGAAGGAGGACCTGCGCATGTGGCGGAGGTTTTTGGAGCATTTTAATGGCATCCCAATGGCCGCCTCCGAGGACTGGGAATGGGACGTCACTATCTCCTCAGACGCAGCAGGGGCAGGCGGTTTCGGGCTTTACTGGCAAGGGAGGTGGTGCGCCGCGGAATGGCCATCGCACTGGAAGAACGGGGGAGGAGCATTGCCTTTCTGGAACTGTTTCCACTGGTGGTGGCTGTGACGGTCTGGGCCCGGGATTTGGCGCACAGGAAGGTGATTTTTAAGGTGGACAATATGGCGGTAGTGCAGGTTGTGAACAGGCAGTCAGCTAGGGACACGCAGGTGCTCAAGTTATTGAGGGTGTTCGTGCTGCGATGTTTGGAGCACGATATTTTGTTTCAAGCCAGACATGTGCCGGGGGTGGACAATGACATTGCGGACGCTTTGTCTCGTTCACAGTGGCAGAGGTTCCATGGGCTAGCCACGGAGGCGGACGCATGCCGGACGCCGGTTCCAGAGGGGATGTGGTCGGTAGGAGAGAAAGGGTCTTGCAGTTGGTAAGAGGGTCGGTGGCCACATCAACTTGGAGAGCTTACGAGCTGGCTTGGCGGGATTTTCTGGACAGTGGCGCGACGCGGCAGGACCGGCCCTGGGGCAGGGAAGAACAGGTAGTTCAATTTATTATGGCTATGATGGACAAAGGAAGGTCCAAAGTGACGATAGCGGGAAAGCTGTCGGCCATTGCGTTCATGGGAAAATTGTGGTGGGGCTACGCGCCATCCGCGGGTGAACTGGGAACGCGACTGTTGGAAGGTTGGGCAAGGGAGAAAGGCAACCGAGCCCAGCTGAGGAGGCCCATTTCGGCAGGTATTCTGGGTAGAGTGACGCGGATTTTGCCGCAGATCTGCAGCAGCCATGAAGAAACGGTTTTGTTTTCCACGTTAATGTCGTGGATGTATTTTGGGGCCTTTCGGGTCTCCGAGCTGTTGGGTACAAGGGGGCGCGGGGGGTGCAGTGGGGGCGGTGGATCTGCGGGAAAAGGAAGTGGCGGTACTACTGGGCCGCTCGATGACAGACCAGCGGGGTGCAGGGAAGTGGGTGGTCATGGGGCCTGTAGTGGATCAGGAGGTATGCCCCGCGGCTTGGGGAGGATATTAGCCACGAGGGGGCTTTCGGAGCGGGGGAGGTTTTCCGCCGGGAGGAGGGGGCAGGGTGACGGCGCCTCAACTACTTTGGGTATTGAGGCGCGCCCTCCTAGGACTAGGTGAGAACCCGGGACAGTTTGGGACACATTCCTTTCGCATAGGTGCAGCAACGGATGCAGCAAGACAGGGGTGGGGGAGGGAAGAGCTTATGCGTTTGGGGCGATGGAAATCAGATTGTTTTAGAACATACATCAGGCTGCGGGGCCCCGGGAGGGAGAGGCATGATGTTCCTCCTTCGTTTCTCATATATGTGTCTTTTAGGTGCAGTGGCGGGGCCTGCGGCGGCGGAATTGTCCATCCTCCTTGTCGGACATTCTTTTGTGAAGCGGGCGGAGCAGTACGAATGGGGAAAGCAGAACAGTGTGAACCTAGGGCTGGATCCTGGTTTGTTTAGGTGTCAGTGGCAGGGAAAAGGGGGTATGCGGTGGCACGAGTTGGTGCCGGCTTTGAACAGGTCAATTAGAAGGGGATTTGCCCAGACGTGTTGCTCATCCATTTGGGAGAGAACGATCTGGTGCAGTGCAAAGGTTTGGCTTTGTTGAAGCAAATGCAGAGAGATTTGTTAGAGATTCAGCGGCAATGGTCGGGCTGCCACGTGATCTGGTCGGATTTCATTCCCAGGAGATGTTGGAGGGGGCAGAGCGGCCAGGGGCAATAGATAAGGCGCGAAGGAAGATTAACAGGGACATGCGTAAATTTTGTGACAGGGAAGGTTTTGGGAGGATGGAACATCCAGAACTGCGTTATGCAGCAGTGTATTTTTTCGGGAGGATGGGGTTCATTTGTCCAGGTATGGTCTGGAATTATACATAGTGCAGCTTAAGGAGGTTTTGGATCAGGTGCTAGGAATATGTAGATACCCGAAACGACCCCGGACCTAGTTAGGGGGGTCAGAAAAGTCCTGGCGGAGGAATTTTCTGAGTGGCGTTTCCTGGGGTAATAGTTGGGACAGAGGTTTTACAGTTTACAGTTTATGGTTGGGGAAGGTCAATCCGGAAGCACGCAGGAAGGGGAAAGAGCATAGGAAATGTACATAGATAGCTAGGTGAAGAAAGGTTAAGAAGTTGCAAGTTTTGGGGGTTTATAAATGTTTGCAGGGGGGAACAACTTTAGGGGAGGGGAGGGGGTAAGGTAGGAGGATACTATTTAGTGAGGATCAGTTTTGTACGGCACAGGCCAAGGAATGTTGATGTAAGGTGCACCTGTTTTCAATAAAGCGGCCTTTTTCACACCAACAAGCTAGTCTGTGGTATGTGCTGCCCCCTCTTGGGCCCAATAGGGCTTTGGGAGGGGCGGCCGACCACCGGGAGGCCTGCCCCTCCCGGGGGATTTTGGGCCGGGGGGCAGCCAGAGCCCAGTTGGGCTTGTTGGGCTTCCCGGTCCATTTTGGGCTAGGATTGGGCGGTTTTGGGCTGGGGGCATATATAGCCGGCCATTTTACGTCACTGACCACCATTTCGGTGGAAGTGACACGACAGCCGGTAGAGGGATTTTCGGGTAGGGAAGCTGTTTTTTCCCGCCCACCCTCCCCATGTTTAGGGGGAGGGGTCTGGGGGGCCCTCTTGTTGAGGCTTTTCCTGGGGGTTTAGACCCGCTGTTAGTGGCAGGAGTTTTTGGTTTTTCGGTAGCGTTGTTGGGAACAGGTGCATCGGGGGGGAAAATCATGTGCTTTGGTTGTCGCTGGAAGCAGGTGCTGGTGTGCTAATGATGTTTATGGGGCGTTTTCCTGGGGTAATAGTTGGGACAGAGGTTTTACAGTTTACAGTTTATGGTTGGGGAAGGTCAATCCGGAAGCACGCAGGAAGGGGAAAGAGCATAGGAAATGTACATAGATAGCTAGGTGAAGAAAGGTTAAGAAGTTGCAAGTTTTGGGGGTTTATAAATGTTTGCAGGGGGAACAACTTTAGGGGAGGGGAGGGGGTAAGGTAGGAGGATACTATTTAGTGAGGATCAGTTTTGTACGGCACAGGCCAAGGAATGTTGATGTAAGGTGCACCTGTTTTCAATAAAGCGGCCTTTTTCACACCAACAAGCTAGTCTGTGGTATGTGCTGCCCCCCTCTTGGGCCCAAAGCGATCTATGTGCACAAAGGGGAACTGAGCCAACCATGGCTGGGATAATGCACTCGAGATCAGAAAATGTCCTTAAGCACTCTGGCGCGCCCAGTCGTATCCCGAGAGACCCAGTTCTGCAGCGGTCACTTCTTTACTGCCTACTTTGGCTCTTGTGTGTGCCTGAGACAGAGCCATAAAAATGTCTTGCATAAGTACACTAAAAACATGTAAATGTCACCCATGCGCAAGCCGAAAACCTGGCAGCTATGTATTGTGTAGGGGTCAACAACAATTGCTGCACTGGGCGCCATCAGCGCTAAAGCCGGCACTGGTTCGATTAAGTGTATACACATATCAAAGCTAAATTCAAAATTTTAAAATGCGAAGGAATATGAAACTGGAGGCTAAAAATTAAGCTGATATCCTTAGTTTTATTCGCGGGAACAGCAAAACTACATGAAACTGTAATATGGATGATTAGTTGCCCCAATTAAAGCACTAGCATGCTCTGACTAAAAGAGACGTTGCATTAAAGACAAAGAGATATGGTGGAACATAGCTTACTGCTTGGTGTTTTAGAAATAAACCCAAATTCTGAAAAGTTTCAACCTTCCCGTTAAAATTATAATTTGGATTTTTGTTTGTGAATTAAAGAAAATATGTCATAATTTGTGTATTTGGGTGACGTATACTTGTTTCTGAAGTTTTGTGTATTTTTTTTTTACGTTCACATCCTACAATGTGTTTGGGCAGGGGTCTCCGGCTTCCACTAGCGTTCAGTGGGGGTCCACTGAGGTCAAAAGGTTAAGAACCGCTGTGCTAAATCAAAACCAAGCACTGGAAAAGCTGGGTCCCGATGACATGGAGTAAACTGGACACTGCATACCTGCGCACAAAAAGGGGAAAAAAAAGTCTCCCACACACCCATTTTCTGTCAAACAATGATATGAGGTTGTGCAACAGACCCTTTTGTAAGCCATGCCTTGACCATTTAAAGGTTGTAGTAACTGGTCAAAATCGTCTCGTTTAGTTCTGTTAGTTGCAGGGCAAACACAAGGGAAAAAAATGTCAACCTCTGAAGCGGACGGCCATTACACTGCACCTAGAGTCTGCTGGTGCGGCGTGCACCTGCATATAATTGCCTTTTTGCCCTCTTAAGATTTGTAAATATTTAACTCCGTAGCACATTAAATAGCTGCTCCACGTATAGGACTTCTGATGTTAATCTTGGGAACAAACAAAAGGTGTATGGGGTTAGAGTGCAGTCAAACCGGCCTCTGGTCACTCCCTGGCTTTCCCAGTCTGTGTGTTATCAGCGACCGCCATCAAGGGGTCTGCATGGCACTGCTTCCCACAGGAGCCGCCTTCTTCCTGGTCACAGAGCACCAAACCCTAATGACGCAGCAAAGATTTAGGAGTAAAAAACAAACATGCATTGGAGCAGAGTAACTCATCCAGTCATACGCCCAAAGCTCAAAGTTAGATGACAAGCTTGTGTTATTTCTGGAAAAAACGTATCCACTTTGTCTTGCTGCCATTGTTCAACGCTGCGTTCTGTGTCCTGCTCCACCACAGCCACAGCTACCAGGCATTTTTGAACCCATTCTGAAAAGGGGCAGCCACGCTGTTGGCAGGTGCATCATTTATCACGAGACACTTGAAAAAGGTGGATCGTTAGTCTTCTAGCTGATATAAAACTTTGGCTATCCGTGATTCTGATTTGGTCTTGCATTAAAGTTCATGTTGACTCAAAATTCTGCTCCAAGGTGTGGGCGTGGTACCCAGGTATTTCTGGTTGGTGGCCTCTCCTTACTGGGTGGATGGCAGCCACAAATCAATAAAATGGGCCCCACCTGTCTTCGTCAGCATCAGGCGTGCAGTTCAAATGTACTTGTGTTTGCAGTTTGCCGTTGGCGCAAGTGCATGCAATTTTATCAAAGATAAAACAGCAAGTGGGGTTTCAGGATCTTCATTCACATGGGCAGTAATGGCTTGACGACCACGATGTAGATATTGGTCTGGGTGCCTATTTTGGAGGAGTGTTCGTTGATCAGAAAAACATTTCTGAGAGTGATAATTTCATAGCCGTATATGGGCTCCTGGGACCCCAAAAAATAACAAAATAAACCTGTGTCCTGAAACATACTCACCATCCGTTAATTTAAGTGTGAGGAGTATAAGAGTTGGATTCGCTAAAGCGATCTGCAGCAAAGGATCACTTAAGAACATTCAAAATAAGCCGATCAGAAGACCAGGACTGGTTTCATCATAACTGGGGGGGGCGGGGGGGGGGCAACTGACTAAACAGGCTACTCTCTGACATCTTTTGCAACTTCTCACTTGGTAACGGGAGAAAGACAAAGTTTCCGAGTGCCCTGATTGCCCATGTGGCAGGTATGATCTCAATTGTGATCAACGGAGGTGCTTTTCCAAGCTATGACATTATAAAAGCAGCTGGATTGGCCTATGGCATCTTTACTGTGCTCCATCTACCTGTAAGTAGCTCTCCTGTGTGCAGCCTAGTCAACTAAATTGGAAGCTTGTGCTTGGTTGAATTGAAATATGCAAACCAAAATTGAAAAGCATGTATTTGAGACGAAAATGTGTGTATTTTCAGAACTCATAAGCTCATGTGCGGAAAAATATGGTTTAATTTCCAAAATACATTTAAAGCGGATATTGGAATGAGAAAAATCAAATGGTGTTGGTTAGATTTTTTTTACTAATAATATTAAACTGGTGGCAGGGAATTGCACCAATGGCTGTTAAGTATTACAAATGTAGAGACATTCCACATTGACAAAGCATTTTCACATTACTGCTAGCAACAGTTCCTGATGCGCTGATGTGATCGCTGCTGGTAACCTTGCATAAGATGGCCACTAATGTAATGCTGTCTGATGTGGTCTATTACGTCTCAAATAATATTAGTAGCGAGGGACAATTTTCATAGACCATAAGTAGCTCTTATTACAGAAAAGGTTAGAGAGCCCTGGTCTAGGACTTGCATCCGCGTGGGCCGTGGCTTGACATCGCTGCCAAGAGGATAAATAGATTGTGAGTGGCTTCTCCTGTATTAGTGTGTGGAGATAAAAGCTTTGATTTATCCAGCTTTTTTGGCCACATTTCGGCTTCTTTTTTAGGATTGTTATGGCATTTATAAATAATGAGTTGTCTAATACTCCAAATAAAAACAACACTTTTTAGATCCAGAAAGGGTTCTCTATGTCTTTGACCCATGGGAGGAGGGAAGAACCAATGTGATACACCCTCACCAACGGGCAATGCTCCCTGCTTAGGAGGTAGTGGTTTTAGGCTTGGTGGATGTTGTTCCCAACTCCTCTTTCTGTGCCACTGGCTAAAGTGGACTCACAGGAACAAGGGTGGGGTGGGGCGGGTTTAAAAAAAAATGCTTCAATTTCTAACTTTCAGCTGCCATGTCCCAGAATCACTTCTGGGTGCAGTGTGCGAAAGATGGGAGGAGTCCCTGCATCGAGTCTGGCAGGATCACAACAGCATGAGATATCTAACCCTAAGAAGATGATTTATTCTGCACTTTTTCCCCGAACGTTTCCAGAACCTTGTGCCCACCTGAACCTTCAGTAGACACTGGACCCTAGATTTCATTACCCTCCCTTGACCCCACCCTCCCACTATGAATAATCCACTGCTCCATGTTTAGTTTCTCTCAATGCTGAGGGGGTTGCTGGATGGTTATTTTACCATGTAAGATTTTAATTGGTGGACAATGTTGCTAAGGAGACCCAGACAGCCTGGTACAGCTTTCCCTTCTCAGCAGAGTTATACCATACTTCCCTGCTCCGGACTACAGCATTGTTGTTCAAACTTTGATACTATTCCAAATACATGGTGTTCATGACCTGTTCACCGAATCCAAGGCATCCTCCTCACAGCCTCGAAGAGTGTCCTCCACACAGTTGCATGACAAAGGCCCGAGAGAAGACATCCAGATCACACTTGTGCTTTGTAAACTCGGGCCCCCAGGCCACCTGCATCACCTTTACTACAAGTTACATCATTTTCAAAGCCACTTACATCCAATACACCAACCTAGCCTGCTTTCAAGATCGCCGGCAAAGGATGCAACACAAACAGCCAGCACATCACTTGACTCGAGACAGGGAAATCTAGGAAAATAAAGACCAGAGAACTAGCCACCTCCTGACCAATCATATGAACACCTCCCCACTACATCTGAAAAGCTCTCTCTTGATTTCTCATTAGGGAACAGCTGCAATCTTATCCCTTCAAGAAATGCCTACAGAGAGGTGACCCACACCTGTACCTGTATGGTGCTTCATTGATTTACATCGCATTTGTGGTTTATAAACATCCTTACACACAGGGAACGTACACCGGGATGGTGGTAACTCTGAAAATCCCTTGAAGGCACTGAGGAAATAGGAGAGAGGTTATTTTCCCAACATCGTAGCAGCCTTGCAAATATCTGACGCAACTCAGATTCTTTCACCAATTGTTATATAGTACTGCAAGTCATCAAGGTCTTCTTTGCAATATAAGAAAGACCACAAGTAGCATCAGCACCTCCATGTATACAATGAAATCCAGAGTCCAAGCTGAAGGACAGACCATACTGAATCAGTATATAAAGTCTTTCCACCCCATATCATCACAAGAGTGGCCACTGATTCAAAACCAATGGGAAAAGACCTATAGAATATACCATTAAAGAGTCTGCCATATCAAAAATAATATGAACTTGTAGTTTTCACAGGATGGTTTACAAATTTTACTCTTGATTCTACAGTAACCGCCTAAATAGTGAAATCGTGTTTGGCAGTACCATCAGTAAAAAGTGAACATGAACATACCAACTTCTAGGATTAAACCTCAACACCAGGTGCTTATATAATTGGCTCTTTTTCCATTGCCTCAGTCCTCTGCAACATAATACAATCAGACGAAAATCGCCATGGTCAGCATTCTCAAAAGAACTTGAAACCACATATGACAGCATTGATCCTAACAGGACAGCATCCATAAGATATATATTTTTCAGACAATTATGCAAGTTCTTTTTCTTTGCTGATCACAAAAAAAAATTGTTTTGGGTGTTCTGTTTAAGCAATGCTTTTTATGGTTTGGCTTGACAGCACAGCTGTTGCCACACAATTATGTGAGCATCACCATAGAGAGGCTTTGGCTCTGCCCACATGTTGGGAGCCGGGAGTACATGTTTGATAGGGTAGAAGTTGTGTGCTTCCACAAAGCGTACTATGCATTCAATACAAAAGAGTCTTTGAAGAACGCATCAATACTCCAGCTGGATATAGATGTGTGAAGGGAACTGAACAACTGGTGACCTGTTACACAGGCACAGTCAGTTACTTAGGTGAACAACAACCAGGAAGTTGTACTTCAGAAATAATTGCTGACCTAGAAGAATGTGTTCCAGAGAGTGAAGCATTCTGCACCAAAGTAATTACAATGTGATGTAATAAATGGCTATCTCTGTTTTTGTCAGATTTCCTGTGATGTCAACTACATTAAATTTGATAAACATACACCTCCCAAATAGTTAGTGTTGTGTCTGATTTATGAGAGATATGATTAGCCACCTTCGGCGCTCATGGGCGTGACAAATTAAGTGGCAAGCACTGTTAAACTGCAGATCTCTCTTTAATGAAAAAAACCCAATACAAAATCCTTGCTCCCATCATCATCTTACCATATACCCACAACACGTTTATCAGCCAGAAACAAACATTTATTTGTTTTCCAACACCACTCACCCTTTCGGTTGTTTCACAGATCCTGCTTCAAATTGGCATTGTTAATGCAATCCTCCCACACAGATGGACTATAAAAAAAATTAATCTAAATCCCCAAAACACTCACCACAGCACTGTTTAAGCCACTTAAAGAAAAAAGCTTTATCCTTTTAAATTTAATTGGTAAAGCTTGAAAATCCTGCTCATCACCAAGCATCACTGCAGACTAAGCTTGTGGAGGGAGTAGCAGAATTTGCCTACTCACTCCCGCATAGTGCCATCCCCTCCCTGGGAATGTTTAACCACAGAAATCTTCAGTAATCATTTTTTGGTCTCGCCCAGTGACAGAGTTAGCAGTCTGTCATCAAAAGACCTATTGAGGACAATACCACCCCTTTAAAGTGGCCTTTGGGTCAGCCAAGTGCTGATCATTGGTTGGTTTTCTTGTCAATCTCATTTGCTTGCTTCTTATTCAATGGCATTCCTCCCTCTTCTTGTATTTGTCCTTCCCCTGGAGCTTAGCTTCTTTACCATCCTTTTGATTCGTTGACTTGTATCCTTTCACTGCTTCCATTCAAGGATCTATTTTGTTCTTTTCCTTACAGCACTCTATGTAAATGCAAGTGTTTTCTCCCCCCCCCCCCCCCAAGAGGTGCTGCTTCCCCTTCACATACTGGCCTACTGTACTTTCCCATACCCTGCTGGTCCATTGCTTCCCCTCCCCATCTTGCCCAGGTTTTTTTTAATTCCCCATGCTCCTCACTTGTTCCCCACCTCTCCCTACTAACTACTGCTCGTCGTCAGGGTTCGCTTGCTCACCCACCTGCGCCATAAATCCCACACCTCTCCCTATCTCCTTTTTAAATTGATTTTTTTTAAACTTCCTAGGAGGGTTCAGCAGGTGCAATTTGCTACTCTGTATCGGTTTCCTCTAAATGTGTTGTTGTGCACCTTTTTTAGGTCTCGCCTGAGCCAGCGCATGCGCTGCTCTGGCGAGAGTTTTAGTAAGCGGGTTTTGGAAGTGCAAACAGTAGTTTGCTGGCGACCAGCTTGCGTTCACGCGAGCGTGCACTCGCGATCAGGCGCCATATGGCTTCCCTCGCCATCTGCTCGCGATTACTTTCACATCCGCGCAGCCGTGTCAGTTTCACGGCCGCGCGGCCATTGCTTGTTTTTCAGTTTGGTTTCAAGTTCAGTTTTCAGTTTGCTGTAACATTTTTGTCATTCGTAGTGCCACTTAAAAAGTGCGTCATTGTTTCATCTGCAGAACTGAACCAATTGCGCATCCCGGCATCAAGCTCTTAGCTCAGTAAATCACGGTAAAACTTCAGAGCTAGTTACCACCGCAGAGCACATTTACCAATCCCGGGTCGGGCGCTATGGTGTCGGTGATTGGGCTATGAAATATTATTTTGGGTGGTGTGAAAGAGTTCTGCGCATTGTGTGTGCTTTGATGTAGAGTGCAGAAATCATTCAATTAAGCATATGCCTCAAAGTAAAAGCCTTTTACCTGCTGCCACTCGGCACACTAAAAGCTAAAAACGGGTGGGTCTTCAAAATCCATTGAACAAATTAGCTTTTATGAGGGCTCAAAGAAGAAACAATACATACAACCAGAGGAGGAAGTCACCAGCGCCACTGCTTCTACTGTACGCTCCAGTGGCCGCAATTTATAGCACTGTTATTTATCCTGTTTCTAAACACTTCCAACCTGAGCCACTATGAAGAAAAGAAAAATAGACACAATTAAAACATTAATAAATAGTACGGGGAGCTTATGAAAAAGGCATGGTGGAATTTCCAGACCACGGAATGGGTCTTTTGGATACGGAGCTGGGTTTGTATCCCAGCTTCACCTGAATGTCCTATGATTCTGTGCAAATCTCGTAATCTCCCCCCCCCCTCAAGCCCTTTGCTGATACCAGTTACCTCCTCCGAGGGAGAACTGCAACAAACTGACAATTTGTTGCTAATTTTAATACCAAGATTGGTCAACGAACTAAACGCTGCTACTGACCTACTTGTGATCCGCAGTTACAATTCTGAATTCAGGTAATGTCAGCTGGCCTTTCATCCTTCCAATGTAAGTATAAAGTAATAGTACCTCCTGTTGTCTACAACTCTTATAAACAGCAAGCAGCTCCATTACTTGCTACCACGTTCTTGGCATTTTTTTGAGCAACCAGTGCCCCCTGGATTCCTGCCTCCTCCAAATGTCAGTCTGGATGAAGTTGCAGGGCCTAAACATAGCTGCTCCATCTCATGGAGAATTATTGGGGCCGTATTTCTCTTTTTCTCCTCAGGATACTTATAGGGACAACAAGTGGGTAAAGTTCATTGTCTGGGCTCAGCATCGGAGGCCTGGCTTCCCTAGGGTGTGTGGCTGCACCACAGAGAGAGCCTGGGGTGCAGGGCAGGCACTGGGTCCTTGCTGCCAAGAACAACTGCAAATGTGTCAGTCAACTTCAGTCATTGGTTCTCATGCCCTGTGAGTGTAGGAACTTGTGCACATGTGATGAGGCAATCTGTCTAATAAGAAGTACACGTCAGTGGCAGGTCTGGAGAGTAAATACTTTTTTTTGTCAGTGCTTCTTCTTTCCATTTTTTAACCATTTACATTTTTTGGGTAATCCTTGTGTGTTTATGCTATTTTTCCAGATTACAATAATTCAAAGCAAATGGTATGCTTTCTTTGCACCAAGAAAAATCTTATTTTTCTGTTAACTTAAAGGTTTCTAAATCTCTTCCAGTAGCCAATCTCCTCTATTAAAATTATGTGATTGTTATATATTTTTTTGTTTCACATTTTTATTGGAAGCATATAATCACCATGTTTAGGTAGTAATGTTTTATTTTTTCCGGCATATGCTCGCAAAAAAATATGTAACCACTGAACCAACTTGCCAAGGCCATATCTATTGGCTTCACCGATAATGTGTTTTTTAAATTAAATTTTTATTTTTTATTTATATACTAGAAAGCGTGTAGTATTTAGCCCATTTCCTTGTTAAAAGGTGAGAAGTAGGGGGAGTGGCATTTTTCTCCCAGAGATAGCCAGCACTAAGCCTTACATTGCATGAACTTTAGAGCTCTGTGACTGAAGACATTCGCCTTGGCACCCTGACAAAACGCATTGCAACTTGTTTCTCCTGTGTCTTTTACGGTCACAGAGAGACTGGGAAGCTTAACCAAATTGCTAAATTAGTCTGAATTTATTTTATGAGTGAAATTGTGTGCAAATCACCTGTATATCTACAGGTGAATCAGCTTCTGGTGTATACTATTCAAATAGTCACTATCACCTATATGTAATCATTGAAACACAGTTGCTTCAGAGGCACTTTGCAAACACTTGCAGTGGCCATGTGTTTTGTTTTTGCTGATACGGTTCCACATTGGCAAAAAACATTTTTTAATTTGGTTGATGTGGAAGAGTATCGGGAAAAAAAAACACTGGCAAAGGCAAAAGGTCAGGTACAGCATTTGAAAGGCGAGACCTATTGGCTTTGCCAATGCTTGTTTTAGAATGTACTTCACCACGCTAGGCATCCCTATCTTAGAACGGAAGATAAAATGGCAGCCGTGTCATGACAAGGATTTTGGACTTTATTTTTTTTTTTTAATGTTATGCAGCGTCACCATCAAACACTGGTAAAGCCAAAGGGTCTGGTAACACCTTTCAGAGGGTGTTTTTTCCTGTATTATTATACAAACCGATATACAGATGATCAGTTTGTAACCAAGTAACCAAGCTTTGTACAGTGCCAACTTCCCTTCAAATGTATGGCCCACGCAGCCATGGTTTTGCTCTCTAAACCACTTATCGCCCAGAGTCTTAAACTGGTTCCCTCACAAACCAAAGACTCTCTGTATCCTTCTCACCTTAAGTGAAATCTTCAAACACGTTATGGTCTGACTACTTCTCTGCCTGCAGAGAAGAACCGGGCGCTCTCCTCCCTTTCCTGTCTGACATTGTTGCTAGTGTAGTAATTATAGTCTACCAGACATAATATAGTGTCCAATTACGCTTTGACAAGAACAATGGGGCTCAAATCACTTTCAAAAAGCCATAGCTAGGTAAATGTTTTACTCTATCCACTTTACATTACCAGCATTAATTTGAACGAAAGGATATTTCCTACTGCATACACCATACTAAGTATTCTGCTAAATCCTTGCTTCTCTACAAATGCTATTTTCTGTACCACTGACACAGACATCAGCCCTGGGAGAAGGACATGGAATTAATATGGAGGAACAAAGAAAGAGGTCTCCTCTGTCCATCAGCAATATCTGCATGGTGTATCCATCAATCTCTCAATTCCAATGCTCTCTAATAAAATCAAAACTTTTTGACGATGCAATAGCACTTGCAGTCTTGTCAGGCGGGTTTAAAAAAAGATGATTCGAGATAGTAATACTGAAAAAGTAGACTGCCTCTTTTATTGAGACTGCATCGTTTCTCTGCAAAAGGCTGGACTGTCTACACAGAGAAAACCCCAATGGACGGAGGACAAATGGATGGAGCATGTGCAGCCCATCCGGGACTCAACGCAGTCTAGAAGGAAAGGGGGGTATCAAACTGATGCTGAGCTCTGTGCTAGGTCTTGAAGTATCAGAGTATTTCACGAGTTTCCTTTAACCACCGAATCCCTTTTCAGGAGAAATCCTTGGAATAAGATACATTGGGGTTGAATTCTCCTCAAGACCATGTGTAGAAAGGATCGGATTGATGCACTTGCTCACTCACTGCAATATAGGGGTGGATCAAATCCTCTCAGCGGCTGCTGTTAGCTCTCATCAGGCACTGCCTTCATCTGTCAGGGGCCAGCACACAAAGGCTAGTAACTAGGACCCTTAGCATCCAAAACGGGCCACAGAACAATGAATGTTTTCTTTCTTTGCAAATGACCCATTCTTATCGTTTCTGGAGACAGAAAGTCCTGAGGCCATATATCTGCAACGACTAAATAAATCTTCCTTTTAATGCGGTCACGGATGATATCCTAAGTGAATGACAATGTTTGGAATCATATGCCCATTTTATATATTTTGTCTGCTCCATGTTTCAAGCGATGATTTTTTATCTAATCTTGTTGGCTTCAATCGTGCTTGGAGCTCAAATTCCCTTTACCATATACAATTCCTGGACTCACGAGTTGAATGCCGATGATGCGAGAAGATCAGAGCCAAGCAGGCTGAGCCTGTAGTTTTACAAGGGGAGTGTTCTGCCAATTAATAGAAGGCATTGTGAATATTATGCATGGACAGCAATAAGGGTGGGGAAGAAGGACAACTATCCTGAAACTTGTGTCTAAAGATGCACAGCACTGGCTGCACCAACAAGGGTGAAAAACTAAAGACTGTCACTGAAGTAAGTGTTATCATGCACTGCATTTACCATGATGCATTGGGGCGAACTGAGTGCTGGGATGTGAGGCTGTGCGCTCCTACCCTCTTTTTGGTCCAACTGAGTACATGCAAGGGCCAAGGCCAAGCCACAGTCTTTTTGTTCTGAATATCTTAGCAAAAAAAAGAGACTCTAATGTCAGGTGTAAGATCAGTGCAGTTTAACAGGTAGTTCTGGTGCCCTATTCAAGGTAGTCCAGGCTAGATCAGGAGTCTACAGGCAACATAAGTGAAGGAAGCAAGTAAAATTAGATGGTGATATTGCGCACATCAATGGCTAAGCCTGTTGCAGGCCTCAACGCTGGTGACAAGAGTTAGCAAGGCCAATAGGCAGGACCATGGTGAACTGGTGTAATAACTACTACATATAATTTTAACAGAACAGTAGAGGTGCTTCCTAGAACAGGTACAGAAACCCTTAGTAGCATTAATGCACATCACGGAAAAATGTGATATGTATTGACCCAAACAAAAGATGCCATTGGCGTTGATTTACTGTAACCCGAAGACAGTTTACACACATGGATGACTAAACACTAAAAAAAGGATAATGAATGGAAAGAAAAAAGCCTATGTCGGTGTAATGTATTGGGCCATCAGCCCTGGCACTGTGGCAGATGTGCAAAAGTGATGAAGAAAAATTCCGTTACTCAAAGTGTAAGAGAGCCAATGGCTGAAGTGGGCTGGCTCACAGCCCCATGCTGTGGTTCTAAGAACCAAAGTGTGAATGACAGGCTGAATAGATCAAAGGATGAAGGGGGCTGCCCCAACAGTACCTTTATGGATGTACAGATGTATATTCTATTATTGGAGCTTCAAATATTTTGATTACATGATGCTGGAAAAACATTTAAAGCCACTTCTAGGCCAGAACTTAAAGATGCTCCAAGCTCAACTGATTACCATCTAGTAAACCAATCCCAGGGCTTTTGAATAACATTGCTATCAAGGTAACATGTTTATTTAAATCATCGTTGGCTCAAACAAACTATCATGGCATCACATTACTGAATTAAAAATTATTCAAACAGATATATTTATGCCAATTTATGAGCGGTGGCATGTTGAAAAATGAACTGGACCTTCTGCTGGTCAAGGAAATATTTGGTCTACAACATCAGTTTAAACAAGCATTTGCAATGCAATAGGTCTCGCATTACTGAAAGTTTGAGCTATTGGCGTTGCATTATTATTTGCAACACCAATAGGTCAAACTTTCAGTAATGCAAGACCTATTGCATTGCAAATGCTTGTTTATCACTGCAAGCATATGGTGTCACACAATTTAAAATAAAGACATATGTAAAGTTAAGGGCAAGTAAAAGTAGGTACCACACTATAAAGCATTATTTAATATTGATTAAGTTGCTCTTCAATCAGCAATAATAATACTTTGTAGAGAAATACAATACCATTCATGTGGGAAACTGCAAAAGATAGTTAAATTATGTGTGTTAAAACATACGTTGTGTATTTTGGCTATATATTGGTATCATTCTGCTTAAAGTAGTTTATTGCCAGCATGTAATAATTGTGAACCGCTGACTGAGGCTAAATGAAGTATAGCCAGAGTCACTGGAATTACGCGGCATCAGAGGGACAATTTATGCGCCAGGGTTGACTAAATTAAGCGGCAAGATAAGGCAAATTATGCAGCTTGTGGTACATTTTGTGATAGTATTTATTATTTTCTCATTTTTACACTTGTTAACAGTGTTTGGGCATAGGCTGCACATCATTAGTGTTGGTTTATCTCCCAAATATAGTAATAAGCAACGGAAAGGTAACCAGTGAACCTATGCAAAGGGCCTTCCACTGTGCAGCAACATATGTGGCTGCGTTTTAGTAACTTTTTGGACCGTTTAAGCAAGAAACTATTTTTTTTTCTGTTAAAATCTGCAGATTATACAGTATATGATAGATTATGTGGCAAATATCTAATTATATGAAAAACACTGCGACAGCACAAACACATAATTCCAGTGACCCAGAGTATATCTTACTTACGGCACGGCAGGACAAACACCAGTTCTATGCATACCGCCAGTCTTGTTATTAAAATGCAGGCGGCCCCTTGGGCGGGGGGATGGGGTTATGCTGAGGAATGGAGAGAGGGAGGCTGGATTACCTTTTCAGTAGCTGTAAAACTGCTGCTGCTCTGAATCATAGTGGACTGATCTGCAGAAGTACTATTTAACTTGTTTACTCTGTTTAAATGGTGAAATGTTAGTACGGCAGCAGTGTCTGCAGTTCGTTCTGCTCTTCACAGGACCACAGTTATAGGTATGCTGCAGCCCCAAGTGCAATGTGTTCAGCTTGAGCATAGTGGTCGGAGTCTCCCATAGGGGAGCCTTCTCTCAGACCAGAAGGTCAGCTCTCGGCAAAGGCAGGAAGCCTGCTGAAGACACAGGAAGCTTGTGCCAGATAGTGGTATGGGAAGGCTGGACAGAGATCACATCAGGCATGCACCAGAGTCATATTTCATATAGAAACGAGGTGTGTGGTCTATTGCGAGTCTCCCCACAAATAAATACCACAGCTCCCAATCCAAGCTGTACAGATTGTGCAGTCTTATTTCGGGACTCGCTATTGGAGGTTTGACCCGCCCGTGCAAATCCAGCGCCACGGAGGCCCGTGATTAGTGGGTGGAACTCATTGCCAGGCAACAACAAGGCACTTTCAACTTTTAACCACCATATTACCGGAATTTTTTCTCAAGAGGTTTTACCTATTTTTCAAAGGAGTAAGCCTCACAAAGCAAGTATTCAGCCTCGGAGAGCTCACACACTGCCGTTAACAAATGCTTATCTGTGGAATCATGATATGCTACATCCATTCTGAAACACACTCTTCTAGCAAGAAAGTAAAATGCCAAACTGGCAATTCGAAAACTCGTAGTGCAGTGCTTTCGACAGGGCTAAATTACTGACACCGTGAGGTTGCAGTCCGAACCAAAGCAGGAATGTCGCACTTCCCTTCGACTTGTTTTTCTTTTCCCCTGGGAACTGTGCAGGCTGGGATTGACTGACAGCCTACTGCCGTCCACCCATTGGTTCTACTTGTACATGTGAGCAGCTTCAAACCCACGCATCGCTTCCCCCATTGGACCACCAGCTCTCGCTAATGTGCAGAACGGTTTCAGTTTCTTTATCTGTAGTTTAGTTCTGCGATCTTATGTATTGTCTTCTCAGAGTCATAAATAACCCTGTTTTCCTGGTTCATTATGAGTAAATAGGAGCCGAGTGAGCCTGCATAGAACAGCATGCTGAGAGGAGGAGCGCGTGAGATCTCCGGCAGCTGCTGTCCTCACACCGGAGATAGGAGATCAGCGTGGGTGTAAGCGCGTCTCTTATTGTTTCATCTATAAAAAATAAATTCAATAAACAAAAAAACACGTGTCCAGAAACCAGAGAGGAAGAAGTAGGTGGCAGGTGGTGAACACGGACAAGGGGTGGGGGGGAGGGAGCAAAGGCACACGGACAACGGGTAGCGCTCGGTGATGGGAGCATATCATACAACTGCGTAAAGGGAACAAGAGCGGCCACAGGCAACCAAGAAACGGCGCGGTGCCATTCAATGCAACAAGCGAGCATCATAAGAAGTGAAGGGGGCGGGCCGCGCGGCTGCGAAAGTGAAAGTGAATGAGCCATGACGAGAGAGGAAAGCCAGATGGCACCTCTGCGCGTAACCGCAAGCTCTATGCCACCCAAAAAGCTGTGGTCGGCTTTTTAAAGCCCACTCACTAAATGTCTCGCCAGAGCAGCGCATGCGCTGGCTCAGGCGAGACCTAAAAATGCAGCTTAAGGAACAACACATGCACCGTATAGTGTATGCACTGAAATGTAATTCAGAAATATTTTAGAAGTAAATGATTCCTCTAGGCTTCAGTTTTTTCTTGAACTATATATTGTAATTATGCCTCTGTGCCCCACGGTGAGAGACTAAGGCAGGTAATTGTGCCTCTACCTACTACTACTTTTTGTAACGTGTGTGTTTAACTGTGTTGGTGGCGATTGCCGCATCACTGCGAGCCCTATGATGTCATCACAGAAGTCCCGCTTCCTTCTCGAGACAATGTGGCAGCTGCCCTTGCTGCTTAACTGATACTGCATGGGAAAAAGAACCTATCAGCAACATTTTTGCAGCTTTATGCCAAACATTTAAAGTAAGTTAGCCAAATAAGACAAATGGAGTGCAAGGATATGCTGCCCTGAGTCACGCAATGTGGTTAGTAGGAACATCTGCAATTAGAACCAATAGTCCCTGAATCCAAAATCTGAACGTTAGCCACTGGACCAAATCTCCGTCCTGTGAATACAGGCACAACCACAAATACCGCATTACCTCTTACCTCAGAAAAATAACAACCAAGGTGAAACCAAAGGACAGAACAGATAAAGAAAACCAACATAAGATAAAATGTGAAACACTACTGAAGCAGTTGGAACAGAAATTACATCTATCAAGAAGCAAAAAAACAAAAAATTAGAAATGAAGCAATCTGACTAACCACGAACTTTAGTCATTAAAATCGTCAAAACAACTTAAATGACTAAGAGCAAAAAGCTTGGGAAGAAACGGGAAAAGGGTCAAGGGAACAGATGGTTGTGGTTTGGTGAAACTACACAAGATGTAGGTTCTATTGCACTATCGGGAGTAAAAGAATGCATGAAAGTAAAATAAACTAAAGAATCCCGGAGGACAGGAAGTGGATTTGCAAAATGCGAGGTTACTCGGCGTAAGGAAGACAAGTACATTTTTAACAGATGCAGAAATCAGCAACAACCGTTGAGGCTAACTGCGTTTGATTAGAAAGGAAAATGCATCAAAGTAAATACACAGCTGTGAGGGCCCAGCAAGCTGCTGAAGGAGCATCAGCCAATTTCAAAATGGCCGCTGTGGCTCTACATGTAATCCTGTAGCATAAAGCCTTAGGGAAGATATACTCCCGAAGTCATGGAAAATTTGTAGGATAGAGGTTTAACATTTTAAGGGACTCCATTCTTGAAAGTATGGCTTTGGAGACTTAACACACAGGAGGACCCAGTTCACAAATGCACATTAGGAAAAATCTGAAATGTGCTCCAGAATGGTTCCTACATTTGGAGCAAATGTTGTTTTACATGGGATTTGTACCGCACACAATCCATCACTGATATGGTATTGCATTACTTTAGGTAGCCGGGGATGAATTTCCAAATGGTTCTTAAGTTTACATCTCTGGAACAAGCCCAAGAAGTCTGCTAACCTTTGGACTCCTTGCCACCTACCCAGTTCTGGAATCGAGGTTGTGAGATTTCAGCCTCATGACCCAGAAGCCCATTATATGTTGAAACATCTGAAATCAAAATAGGAGCAATGTACTACCATTCAGTCACTTCTCCCTCTTTGCCATTACACTACAAAAAGAAGCTCCAGGTGACAGGGATGAACGCCAAGAAGCCTGCTCCCCAGTGACATATTCCCCAGTTGACCATTAGCTTAAGGAATATCACATGCTCTGAAAGGCTTCCAATCAAAACAGTTATGCTAACACAATGTGCCTTCTTCCACTCACACCACAAATGATCCACACATACACACATGCACATAAAAACATACACAAAAAAGTCCTAGTCTTACACAGCAAACCCATGCATTCATTCACAACAATCTTATTTACATGCCTCTCACCACCACTCATAACACAGAGCACATACACTGCATCTCATGGGTATCAAAGCACACTCAGCAGAACAACTTGCAGTCGACATCCCAAAAAGCACTTCAGTACTCAAAGTGGGAGCACTCTTCATCACAAGAACCTTGTTCAACATCACTTCCATTCACATCTTCAGCATTCAAGTCCAATCAAAAGATAGCATACACGGCACAGACTGGCCACTTAGGGCCAAAGGTGATTTTACAGTCATTCTAAGTCCACATGGTAATGGGCACTTAAGGAATAGTCAGTCAACTTGTTTGAGCTCCTCACTTCCCATCCTCTGTAAACAAGAGAGCCACGTTACACCTATTTTACAGACCCACTGGGCCGTGTTCTACCTTCAACACCAAACTTGCCAATCTCATCACTTCACCCACAAGTATTATAACATTTTCCTTGGGGACTTCAACCTCTCTAGGTAGCACCCACAAAACCATACAAGAAGCATTCCTCGGACTCCTAATCATATCAACCATCAAAGACACCTCATTCTCAATCCAAATCAAAGGCAACATTCTTAGTCTCACCCTCTCCTGCTTGTCCCCCATTTACATGCCACTGACCTCTACCTCTAGATTAGACACATTAAACTTCATCCTCACCATTCCAGGTGAAAACATTTGTAACCAGCCAAGACCCTACAATACATTCAATAACTACACCACCAACTCCCCACAGCATGACCTGAACAAACTAATCACCTACTAAGGCTGCTAAAAAGATGCCAAATGCCACCTTGATATGTTGAACCACATGCTCCACGCCAACAAAGACACCTATGCACCCATAAAGATATTCTTTCATAAAGCTAAACCCGTGGTATTCCCAAGAGTTCACAGACAGTAAATGCATGAGCAGGAGGCAACAAGAGGAATGTTGAAGGATACAACTTCAAGAACATAAAAGTGCTGAAATCACCTCGATCGGCTTGTTAAAAACTCTCATCAATGCTAGCTAGTACACCAACACCATCAACTCAGCCACAAAAAAGAAGCGGAACACTCTCCAAAGCCATTAAGCACTACACCAGTCCCACCATGGGGTCCGTTAGAGAATAGTCTATAGATAAGGACAACGTGGTCAACAACGTCATAATGAACAGAGACAAGATAAAGACGTTAATTGATGACACAAAGCTTAAAGAACCATCAAGTCCCTTCAACTGCAATCACAGGGGCACACTTCCACTCCCCACTAAAAGCACCACAATGCTGACAATGCCAATTGCCTCTATCAGAATTTACAAAAATAATGCCTTTATTCTCAATGAAGTCCATCCCCAGTATAGCTTGGAAGCCATTGTTGAATATAGTCAACTCATCACTCATTCAAGACTTCTTTGACCACCGTGTCAAAACAGGCTAGATATGTTATCCATGGAGTCCAACTCTTTTTAATCTATACGTTACACCTCTAGCTGCATTGATTAAAGGTTTTGGTTTCTCAATTGTCTCATATTCTGACGACACCCAGATTGTAGTGTCGGTCACAGAAGATCTAGACAGGACTGCAGAAAGCTTCCATGACTGTATGCAACAGATCGGGAGCTGGATGTCTACAATTGTCTGATATTAAACTCAGACAAAACTGAGGTGCTACTTTTCAGCAATCGCCCATCGTTTTGATTTCCCAAATGGTAGCCTCAGGAAATGGGAGCTCTCTTAACTCCTGTTAAGAAAGTGAAAAACTTGAGTCCAATTCGACAAAAAGCTTTCTTTTGTGGGACATGCTAGTGCCATCACCTCCTCGTGTTTCTTTCTGTTTAAATCACTTAGGAAGGTTTTCCCCTATATTCCTCTGGACCTACACAAGGCAGTGATCACTGCACTGGTCTTTTCAAAAATTCTAATGGGCTTTTCCTGACCGCCCACAAGAAAGCTCTGCATAAACTCCAGATGGTCTAAAATGCGAATATATGATGTTACCCCGCTAACAAACACTCCGCATACCATCACCACGAAATATTTACAACGCAAATTCAATGACCCCGCAAGTTAGGACAACGCAAACTTTTACCACGACTATGCCTTTACCACGCATGCCATTACAACACAAAGGCATGTGTGGTAAAGGTATACTCATAGTAAAAGTTTTAAAGGTAAGTGAGAGTACCCTACCCTACCCTACACCCTAATGTAGTACCCCTGCACGACCCTCCCCCGACACCCAGTCCTCTCCCTACATTTACACTACCCAGCATGACCCCCAGACACTACCCTAAACCACTATTCTGCACTACACACACACCACAACACTACCCTAAACCCTAAAACACTACCCCCTGCACGACCCTCCCCCGACCCCCAGTCCGGTCCCTACATTCAAACACTACCCTGCACGACCCCACAGCACTACCCTAAACCCTAAAACACTACCCTACACAAACACCACAACACTACCCTAAAACACTATCCCCAGCACAACCCCCCTGACCCCCAGTTCGGTCCCTACACTCAAACAGTACCCTGCACGACCCCCCCGACACTACCCTAAACCACCACCCTACACTACACAAACACTACCCTAAACCACTACCCTACACTACACTACCCTAAACCCTAAAACATTACCCCCTGCATGACCCCCGCCCAACCCCCAGTCCAGTCCCTACACTGAAACACTACCCCGCACGACCCCCCAGACTACCCTAAACCCTAAACAATTAACCCCCCACCCCAGGCCCAATCCCCCTTACCTCTCTCTCCTCGTGGTTCCTCTCTCCTCCTGGTTCCTGCTTCACGTCGTCTGTCTCTGAGGGGCTTTGCACGTCATTGTGAGGAAACGGAAGAGCCTTTGTTTCCTCACAACGACGTGGATCGCCCAAATTTTTTTTTTTTTTACAAGGCATGTGCATTTACCATACATACCTTTACAACGAAATTCGTTGTAAAGGCATGCGTGGTAATTGCACACGCATTGTAAAAAAGTGCGGAGTAATGGTATGCGGGGTAGGTGAACTATGCGGAGTAATGGTATGCGGGGTCAAAGTCCTCGTTATAAAAAATTTGTTGTGAACAATATTTACCCTAAAATGCAGCAGCCAGATTGCTTCTTGGTATACCAAAATATCAGTCTGTCTCCCATTTTCTCCCTTTACTCCACTGGCTCCTGGTGAGTAAGTGGGTAATGTTTAAGTCTCTATGCACAGCTCTTAAGGCCCTTCATCTTGATGGTCTAGAATCCATCAGACAGCTCTTTCAATGGTACACCTCTTCCAGGGGTTTAAGATCTTCCTCTCAGGCCAATTTGGTCGTACCTAAAATCAAGAGAGCCACCTGGGGAGGCAAGAGCTTTGCAGTGGCCACTGCCAAACTTTGGAACTTGATGCCCCGCAAACTAAAATCTATAAACAACCTGCTTACCTTTCGTAAGGCTATTAAAGCATGGGTGTTTAATGATTAGTATAGCATTCATATCATCTTTTTTTACGGTCTACACTTGATGTCTGGTTAACTCACTTTTCCTTTCACCTACTGAGAGTCTCAGTACCTTGACACCCACGGGTAGTAGCACGCTTTAAAAATTACAATTTCATTTAATCTACTGAAAAAAGACTCTGTAGCAAATCCGCCTTTTCTGCATGGTCACTATACATTTGTCACCCTTTTTTGTTGAATGTAGAAATCTGCGCAATTTACCCCTCCTAAACAGGAGTGGAGTGTGTACTCCCCTCTAAACGAGGGCAAATTGGCTCACCCCAGATTGACGTATATAAC